>JAYESA010000004.1:24389917-24699917 GCA_036927795.1 Iris macrosiphon | reverse complement strand
TCCACGTCGCTAAATACGTCGCTGCCCGTCACAAATTGCTGACATGGCAGTATTGCCAGGTCAATATAACATCGCTAAATGAGTCATACAACGTCGCTAAAAGGAAAAAAACTTAGCGACATATAGCGACAAACTAAACGTCGCTAATTTAGCAACGTTGCGTCGCTACACGTCGCTAATATAGCGACGCATTTACGTCGCTAGAAAACGTCAAAATAGTGATGTTTTGCGATATTTTTCCGATCAGTGACTAGCTTAAAGGAGACTTCAACGTAACGTCGCTACAGACGTCGCTAAAATTATTTAGCGACATTTTTTTCCATTTAGCGACGTTTCGAGACGTCGCTAATTTGACTTATTCTGGTAGTGTATTAGGCTTTAGGTTCCCTCTACAAAATCTAAGGTATTATATATATATATATATATATATATATATATATATATATATATATATATATATATATATATATACAGCTTCCTCATGGTTCTCCCACACGGTGCCTTGAGTGTACTATTAGATTACGAAAGTGTCCCTTGAGATCTTCCGTGAGTACTAGCCAGGGGTACGAGTCTATACTCCCATTTGCATGTCATATAGTCGGTTACAGTAGTTTACCCTAGAGGATTTTATTACACTGTTTACTTCTGGCTTGTTGTTTTCTTGCACCTTGTTACGTCACTCTGAGGACCTGGCCCCCTGCCAGTTTTTGCAGCATAGACGGTTATGGAGCCTTTGGAGTTGCTGATGTGTGTTGCTTGTCATGCGGGCATTGGTGCCAGGTACTTATATCATTTCTACCGGAGTTATGGTTATTTATTCATATTGCTTATTCATCTGATGATGTGGCCTAATTTTTTTTAGACTCATATTTCTTTCTCGAGTCTAATCGAGCTTATGTGTTACTAGGCGTCCGACTTTAGCACATGTAGTTCATTCTTGATATTTTGTTCTTTATATGGATTGTGACATAGATATTTTCAGTATTCTTAGATAGTTATCCTTATTATACAGCTTATACGTATTCGGGTCGGACCAAAGTCTGGTCGAATGCGTAGCTGGTATGTTACGTATTTCTAATCCTACGTATTTTGGGACTGGACGTGACACACACGCCAAAAAACAACCAACTAGGTTGGCTGAAATTGAGCATGGTGGGGGCGGGTTGGTCCGGGTGGGGGCGGGTTGGTTTAAGGGGATGGGTTAGGGGCGATTTAAGGGAGATGGGGATTGGCTTTTAAATATATAAAAAGAGAGAGAGAGAGAGAGAGAGAGAGAAAAAAGAAAACCAAAAATATTAGTTTTTTTATATATTAAGGAAAAAAAGAAAAAACTAATATATTTTTTCTTAATATGAAAAAAAAAATATTAGTTTTTTTCCTTTTTTGGTTTGGTTTTTCAAACTAATATCTTCAATTTGAAAAAATGTGAGAAGAATATCCTTGTGGGTTTGGTTTGGGTTATTTCTTTATTTTTTTTGTAACTTTGTTCATTTTTGTGGGAATAGAAAGTGATTTGGTTTGGTTATTTTGGTTTATGTGTTATTCTGCCAACGACTTGTAACAACTATTTTTTTGGGAATTGAAAGTGACTTTTCAAAATTTTTGCATTAAATGTTCAGGAAATTTACTGTAGCAAAATTTATATTAATAAAATTTGCTATAAAAAAATAAGTTTGGAAAAATTATCACGGCAGATACGTTCCGCCATCTAAGATGGCGAAAAACCGTAATCTAGACCAGTGCTCGACGCGTGTGTGGAGACATAAATTTCTATTATGTCAAAAATGTCATACTTTGTTGTTCTTCTTCTTCTTCTTCTTTTTTCTATTATATATAAAAAAGAAACAGAACATCTTAGACCCCCCTTAAACCGATTCCCACCAAACGACACCCCTTAAACCAACCCGGCCCCCATAAACCAACCGGCTGAAGCAATTCAGCCAACCAAGGTGGCAGAATGCCAAATTTTCGTCATCCTTGTTCGTCGAATTTGGTTGCGTGGCCCCCACACGTCCACCTGCGTACGGACCTTTGCAGCCCCTCCACACACGCGTCGAGCACTGGTCGAGATTACGGTTTTTCGCCATCTTAGATGACGGAACGTATCTGCCGTGATAATTTTTCCAAACTTATTTTTTGACAGCAAATTTTATTAAAATAAATGTTGCTATAGTAAATTTTCTGAACATTTAATGCCAAAATTCTGAAAAATCACTTTCAATTCCCACAAAAATAGTTATTACAAGTCGTTGGCAGAATAACACATAAACCAAAATAACCAAACCACTTTCAATTCCCACAAAAATGAACCAAGTTACAAAAAAATAAACAAATAATCCAAACCAAAACCAAAACCACAAGGATATTCTTCTCACATTTTTTCAAATTGAAGATATTAGTTTGAAAAACTAAACAAAAAAAAGAAAAAAATTTAATTTTTTTTTCATATTAAGAAAAAAAAGGAAAATAAATATTAGTTTTTTTCTTTTTTTCTTAATATATAAAAAAACTAATATTTTTGGTTTTCTTTTCTCTCTCTCTTTTTATATATTTAAAAATCAATTTCCATCTCCCTTAAACCCCTTCACACCCCCCCCCCCCCCCAGCCACCCCCTCCCCTTAAATCAATCTGCCCCCACCCGGACCAACCCGACCTCACCATGCTCAATTTTTGAACGCCAATTTAGTTGGCTATTTTTTGGCGTGAGCCGTTTTTCCGCCATCTCAGATGGCTGAACGTATCTGCGAGATTAATTTTTTTAAACTTGTTTCTTTATAGCAAATTTTATTAAAATAAATTTCGCTACAGTAAATTTTCTGATAATATTATGTATTCAAGCTATTATTTAGTATATCTTTTCTTAGTTTTTAATTGTGACGTCTTTATTTTTTTAATTACGATTAAAGTTAGTTTTGGAATTACTTTTTTCTTTTTCTAATTAATTAAAGATACACATACGACTTAGACGGTTCATTTTTGATCCGCTTTGAAGCCGTTTTATAATAGTAAAGATATATTTATAAAATTATGCATTTAACTTTTATCTTTTCAACTTAAACAAAACGATTGTAAATACTTGAAACATTTTATATTTGTAATTACGTAGTTATGTTTGTAACTAATTAGAACTTTTTATATCTAATTATAGCAATTATAACAAACTATATTAAATTGTGCCAATTTTAAATAACTATTTTTTGTCTCTCACGCAATGTCCCTCTCTCTCTCTCTTTTCTCTCTCTCTCGTATTAGTCTCTTTTGTCCTCTCGCTCGCTCTCTCTACTCAACTTTTCTATCTAGTTCGAACTATTTAACTAAATATATCTTAGAAATAAGTAATAAATTTTTACCTTAAATAAAATTGAGCAAATATGACCATATGGAACTATTTATAACCTCTAAGAATTAATTGTAACAATAGAACACAATTATAATTATTTCTAGCAATTATAACAAATTATGGGAAAAAAATATTAAATTATGAAAAATTGTTAGTCGGTTATAATTGCAACAAATTGTTATAATAATATTCATTTTGATTATAAGTGGTTATAATTAGTTCTAATTGGCATAAATAGTTCTAAATGATTACAATTGGTATATTTTAGTTATGAGTGAAAAATAAATACTCTTCAAGTTAAAAATAAAGTTTCGTGAAGTGTCGATGGAATTTGCTGAAGACGGTGGAGTATCAATGGTCGACCTTGGTTCGTGTCAAATTTTGCAAAAAAAAAATCAACAATTTGTGTATACAAATTGATGTTGCCGCGGTATGCTGGAGGTACTGCATGTATCCTGCTGTTACGAGATTTTGTGCAAAATTGTTATTTTCAATACAATTTTGAGTCATTGGATATTCAATAGCCGAGGACTAAGATTGGATATTATGCACATTTTAGCGTAGGAACTAAACTTTTTTTTTTTTTGCTGAACTCGAATAACCCTTGTGATTATCGAGGAAACGTATAAGATCATGACTGGATGGCGGAATATCAGTGGATCGAGTCACGATGACGTATTATTCCTTTCATTTATAATTTTTATCTATTTTTATTTTTGGAGTTTCGAAATGTGAAAAAAAATTGGAAGAAAAAAATGAATACTTAGGTGGAAAAGTGAATCATTGGATGGGTGGAGGAAACTATTTTTTTTTTTTCATTGGGAGCCAAACATATGAAATGATTTAGCAAACCAAACGAGACATCATATTATGCACCTCTTAGCGTAGAAACTAAACTTTTTTTTTTTTTTTTTTTTTTTGCTTAACTCGAATAACCCTTGTGATTATCGAGGAGACGCATAATATCATGACTGGATGGCGGAATATCGGTGGATCGAGTCACGGGAACGTATTATTCCTTTCATTTATAAATGATGAGAGTTAAAAACAATGGTTCCAAAAGACATACAATACAACGTATGTAAAATTTCGAACGATACGTCATGCATCTAAAATAAAAATAAAAATAAACATTTTTTAACACGAACGACATGGAAAGCACTTAAAAAGGTTTTCCTAGCAAACTAGTTGAGTAAAGGTTTCTTTATTGGCTTGTTGGAATCAAGCTCAAGATATCCACTCACATCATACTGATTATATGCTCTTTGCAAACTGATTATATGCTCTTTGCAAACATGCTCTTTGTTTTCTTATCCAATCGAATAGCTGGCTGTTGAAAGAAGTACAGGTAAGATAATATATACTACTATATAATAATAATAATAATTGAGATTTGTAAAAAAAATTATTTCTAAAATATTTTTTCAATATTTACTAATTTAAATTATTCATTAAATTTAATATAGATAGTTAGGTAATTACGTGTAGAATTTTGTTTTAAAAAAAATTGTTGTTTGTTCTTCCTAAAATATAAAGAATTAAGAGATTTCGTTCTTCTCTAAATAATAAAAAAGTAAAAGATTAGTGTTTGTTCTTTCCAAGTAGTATGAAGTACGTACAAATGTACGTGTGTATATACCAGTGCATTATAATTGGGATTCAAAAGAGAATTGGGTGGTAGATGCGCTCCTTAGAGCATCTCCAATGCTATTGTATTGTAATGTGTTATGAAACTTATATGACATGAGATATAAGGACATATCTTTCATAGATGGCAAAATTATATTTACAAAACACAATGTAATAGAAAGGTCTTTTTTTTCAATGCAAAAATATTGGGATGCTTATTTTTTTCAACTTCCAAGACAATTTTTTTCTTTTTTTCTTTTTTTTTTTATCTTTTTTTGGGTGCTGTTATTAACACTCATAAAATGTTATCTTGCACTCATATTTTCTTTTCTATCATTCAAATTACAAATCTATCCATGTATTAAATCTGACATTAATTTGTGCATGCATGGAGGGAGAAGTGTAGGATAACTAGTGGCGGAGCATAAGGTGGGCTAACACCCGGGCTGTAGCCCGAACTTAAATAAAATTAAATTTTTTTTACTAGGTATCGTTAAATGGTTGTAGTTTAGTGGTAAGAATGATATATTGTGTTTACATAGGCCAGAGCTCGAATCCGCTCCCATATGTTCTAAATATTGAACTAATATTAGTGGATAAATGGAAACATCGACGGATTTTTTTTTTTTTTTTATGACATTTCTCTGCTCTCAGTCCCCTTTACGCAAAATTTCTGGCTCCGTCCTTGAGGATAACATTTTAGGAGTGCCAATAATGACTTTTTATGATGTTGTTATTGACACTTCTAAAATATCATCTTGTACTCCTAATTAATGAAGAAAAATATTTAGAATGTGAATGATAGAAAATCAAAGAGTAGTACATGATGACATTTTAGAAGTGTAAATAACATCACCATATTTTATTCATAATTGATGACATGGATGTGAAGATATTGTCAATTACATTGTCTAGAAATAGACAACCAACCCTATTGTGACTTTGGAAAAAAATTGTTGCCACGTAGGAATGACAAACTTTTATTTAAAAATTATTCTCCAATGCAATTATCAATTAAATTGTGAAGTTTACGTGGTAAAAATTATAAAAGATATTGTGAAGTTGGTTGTATAGTTCTAAACAATGCACTAACTTTTGTCTCATAAGCTTTATTATTTACTTTACAAATGCATTAAAATTTGATTTTAAATAAAATTTTATCATTCGAGACACCAATTTTTTTTTCCAAAGTCATAATAGTGTTGAAGATGTTCTAATATTAACAATGGTCCTGCAATTTTTTTATGACACCTCTTTTCATATATTGTTACCAGGAGTTGAATGAACTATACAGAAAAATCATGGTAGAAAAATAGATTAATGTCTTAGAGTAGTAGTTTTCTGACACTGAGAACTAAAACGACAACAAATACAAGAAAACTTGATAGAATAAACTTCTTCTATTACCATCAATAAGTATAATAACCGAAATCGAATGACCCTTGTGGTGACCGAAAAGAGGTATAAAATTTATATTGGATAGCAAAAAATTAGTAGATTGAACCACGGAGACGTATTATTCTTTCTATTTATTAATGATAAAAATTGAGGAGACAATGGACCTACAAGACGTACAATAGAACATGTATAAAAAGTTTCATATCAAATGACAGATCACATCAAATACAAAAACGTCGTCTAATATTACTTACTATTCCCTACTGTAAACCCCCTGATTTTTCAAAATTTTAAAATCTGGATTTTTCACAATTTTCTGAAATTTTCTGGGATTTTTCTGTAATTTAAAAACAGGGTTTTAATTATTCAATGATTTTTAATTAATAATAAATGATATTAAAATATTATAAAAATAATATTTTTGGATGTAAAATGAAAAACTGGACTTTGGACAATTTTTCTGGAATTTATCGGACCCCGGACCTATTTTTAAAACACCTAAAAAGTATTTATTTATTTATTTATTTAATTAATTATTAATTAATTGTATTATTATTAGTTTTTTTATTTTTATTTATTATCCAAACCCATTAGCTGCGGGTCGGATCCGGGTCAACCCGCGACCCGAACCCGCAAGCCCAGACCGGCTCAGCTAGCGGGTCGGGCCGGGTCTGCCCAAACCCGCACCCGCCTCCGACCCGACCCGCTTTCCTCTCACCCCCACGAACCCGGTCGACCCCGCTTCCCGCGCCGCCGCCGCCGGCCGCGCGCCCCCACCCGCTCCGCGCGACCTCCGCCCCCGCAGCCACGTCCCCGCACCGGCCGCCGCGTCCCCCGCCTCACCCGGCCACCCCGCTCCCCTATAAAAACCCTAGCTCCGCCCTCTTCCTTCCCCAAACCCGAACCCTATCTACCCCGACTCCGGCGACCACCACGCAGCCCCCGCCTCGCCGTCAGCGTCGCCGTGCCCGCGCCGTCACCCCGCCAGCCTCCTCCGCCGAGCCGGCCTCCTCCTTCCGCCTCCTTCCCCGCAGAGCCGAGCAGCAACAGCGAGCATCAGCAGCAGCGGCGGTCGCCTGCGCCGCCTCCCCGAGCCGCCAACGCCGCCTCCGGCGAAGCCCCCGACCGCCCGAGCCCCTCCGGCCAGCCTCCCCCGTCGCGAGCCGCCCCGGCCAGCCGCGGTTCTCCAGCAATCCCCAAACCCTAACCCTAGTTTAGTCCCTGTGTCCGGACACGTGTCGGATACGTGTCGGACACGATTCGACCCCGGTTTTCGGGCCCCGTTCAGGTACGTGTATCTTCTTGCTCGTAACTCGAATTTCGATTCCGTGAATTGCGTTGCGAAGCCTGTATGACCCTCTTGGTGCCCGGACAAACCGTTCGGGGCATCGCGTCCTGTGGTGATCGCACACCGCGATCCAAAAACAGGAAAAAACCAGACCCTGTTTCACCCCGGAACCGAGTACGCCCCGCCAAACGGGACGACTTGGTCGTGCGCGGTCTTCACAGATACGTGCGCGTCGTCGATACGGACGTGTGAGATTTCCCAGAAGTCGATTCGGGTGTGCGTGCACACCGGGATTAACGCGTATCCGCGGACATCATCCGGTATCCGTACTTTCTGGAACGCACCCTAACTTTGTGTACACATGTCGGATCGAGACAAAACTTGCGCCATCGGACTCGTAGCAATACGCTGGTCCTGTGGGTCAAGTTTGGTTCGATTCTGAGAACGTTGACGAAATCGCGTGTCGTGGGCCCCATAGGCCCCGCTCGACGGACGATTTTGTGATCGGCTCATCGGAATCCAATTCTGGAAGTTCCGTTGGGTTCGTATCATCGTTCCTGACCTGTTGACACTAAGTTTGGTGAATTTGGAGACCGTTGACCTGGACGCGTTTTTCGGCGTAAAGCTGGCCCACCGGTGGACCCCGTTTTGGCCCGAAACTGCCGTTTTGCCCTTGTCTCCAAATTGGACCCAAGGACAGGCATTTCTAACTGATTGATATTTTCTGGATCTGATGGTGATGTTTGTTTCAGCAACCGGAGTACCGCCTGCAAATCCAACTGAGGTCAGAGCCGAAATCAGAGCCGGAACCACAGGCAAGTGTACCTTGCCAAAACTTGCACCTGTGCTACCTATTTCCTGGACTTAGTTATACATCAGTGGGCAAGTATAGCTTGCCAATTCTCAGATATTTCTGGTTATAGTATTTTACTTGATTTCTTGTAGATTCATATGTAAACTTTTTTAACTGCTCAACCTAGGACACCTGACACTATTCATGTGACGGAATTGCCTGAGATATACCTGGTGATTACGTATAGGATACATCTTATTGTCATTTACAATTTACATGCTAGATTCTATCCTGACTCATTGCATTAGTTCAATCTTGCGTGACTTGTACCTGTGATATTCTGGAACTGTGACGTGAGATTACATGGGGTGGGGAGAGTATTATCATATCAAGGCTGAATATATTATAATATAAATACTGTTATCTGGCGGTGCCTTAGACTCTGATACAGAGCTTTGGTACCTTACGGGCCCTTCGAGAAAATACTGCTATGGTTTCTTCGACACTGATTCTGTAGTAGTCTCAGCCTGAGTATGACTAAAACTCTCACTTGCATATCACTTAGCTGGTTTACATAGTTTACCCTGCTGTTTCATTTAATTTCTGCACTGCTTATATTTTGGCTTGTATTATCTGTACCTTATTATATCCCCTGAGGACCTGGAATGGACTATGTCCCCAGGTATAGCTGAGGAGAACTACCCCGAGGTGTACGGTACAGGAGCACTCCTTGGAGCAGAACCAGGAACCGAGGACGAGATAGTGGCAGAAGACTTCTCCTGAGTACCGGCTTCATTTGCTCAGTATTTCTATTTTCTGTTGATTTAATTCCTGTCTATTTCCTTAGATGTAACAGACTAATTCTCGGATTATTTCCCGAGATAACCTTATTTGATATTGCATATTTATTTCTATTGCATTATTTCTGGCATTACTCTGTGTTATTCTGTGGATGAGATTAGAAATACCTGAGACTTGTAACATTTTACTGCTAGACTACAGCTTAAGCATGCCCTGATGGATCCATTAAATTGGGTTATCCGTCGGTGCGTGCTGCTGGCCATTGCTCACGTGCTCAGTCCCTCGACATTTTGGGACTGGGGCGTGACATGGTTTTTGTGGTGGCCCATGCAGGTCTACGACTAAATTATTCGGTTTCAACTTAGGGACCGAACAGGCCTGCAATAAGATAGGATAAGTTTTTAGGATCTCATCCACTTGCTTGAATCGTTTTTGATATCTGTATCGTACTCGAACTAATTTTGACTTGCATCTTGCCTTGATTCATGTGCGCCTCTTATTGGTTATTTTGGATACAGGAAAATGGACCCACAAGAATGCAACAAGACTCCCGCTGGAATACCATAAGCTACAGGTGTCACCTACGACGACGAAGTGACACTAGTCGGAGGAGTTCCATCAACTCAACAAAGCCAGCAGGCAGGTCAACCTACCTCCAGATTCCGGCGTGATGACATCCCACCTCCGCCGTAATTCGTTCCACCAGCGCCCGTATTCCCACAAGGACAGCTGATTGACGGGCAACAGATATTCCAACTGATCTACGCGATGATGCAAGCCCAGCAACAAGTCTAACATGAGGCTCAGCGTCGTGAGGTTGAATTCTTGAGGAGCAGCATCGTAACTGCACTGGAGTAGGCCAACCTACCAGCTCGACGGCCATCGACAGGCTCAATCACTGATTTTCACCAACTGAAGCCCCGCACTTTTTTTGGAAAAGAGGAGCCCACAGAAGTTCATGAGTGGCTCACCAACATACGGCATCAACTTGAAGCAGCTGAGTTTCCACGGGAACGTTGGATGACTGCCGTCAGAATGCAATTGACGGATAATGCGCACCACTGGTGGTTGTCTGAGGAGACGCGACTCGGACCAGACCGAGTCACTTGGGAGGAGTTCTCCAGACCCTTCCAAGAGATATACATTCCTGCCATCGTTCGATCAGAACTGCGGGACAGGTTCAATCGCCTCACTCAGGACTCTATGACGGTAGAAGAGTACAACGCAGAATTTATCTGTTTGAGCCGCTTCGCTCCAACCTTGATCCCGACAGAGGAAGAGAAGGCCGAGAAATTCTTCGACGGACTGAACATTGAGCTGCAGAAACTAATTGGGTCCGTCGCACCAACATCATACTCGGACGTACTTGCTGCGGCTCGACGCATGGAGCGCGTCACCAAGAGAGAGACCAGTCTGAAGCGGGCCTCCACATCCGCACCAACCAAAGCAGCACAAGAGGAGTCTGCAAAGCGTCAACAAATAAGTCCGCCACCAAGAGCAGCACCAAAAGCCTTCTACCTTCCTACTTGTTACCACTGCGGCAAGATAGGCCATATCGAGAAAGAGTGTAAACGTAAACTCGGACTATGCTTAGGCTGTGGATCCAGACAACATGCAGTAAGAGACTGTCCGGAGCGTAGAGAAGGAGCACCAAGGGCGAACCAGCAAACTCCACCAGCGCCTCGAGCAGCACCCTACCAGCAAGCTCAGCAGCAGCAGAGGAATCTACCTCAAGGACGAGTGCAAGCTTACGCGATGACTGTGCAGGACGCTGATGCGAGTAAGTGATTCGTAGTTATCCGTTTTAGTCTTGTTATAGTTCGTGCCTATTGGTTCGTGACCTCAGCCCCAACCTAGTAATTTGTAACTTGTTAATAACAACCTGGTTTTCATAAAAGTTGTAGATCTTTTGCTTTAACTAGATTTTCTGGAAAGTGTATAATTTTCAATTTTAGGGAAACGATATTTCCCTAAGTATCTTGTGATGTGTTTTCAAACGATGCTTGCGACCGCGTCATCTCTGTTGACCGATTATTCTTTAATTGCGAGGACGTAATCCTCTTAAGGGGGGTAGATTGTAAACCCCCTGATTTTTCAAAATTTTAAAATCTGGATTTTTCATAATTTTCTGAAATTTTCTGGGATTTTTCTGTAATTTAAAAACAGGATTTTAATTATTCAATAATTTTTAATTGATAATAAATAATATTAAAATATTATGAAAATAATATTTTTGGATGTAAAATAAAAAACTGGACTTAGGACAATTTTTCTGGAATTTATCGGACCCCGGACCTATTTTTAAAACACCTAAAAAGTATTTATTTATTTATTTATTTATTTATTTAATTAATTATTAATTAATTGTATTATTATTTTATTTTATTTTTTTATTTATTACCCAAACCCATTAGCTGCGGGTCGGATCCGGGTCAACCCGCGACCCGAACCCGCAAGCCCAGACCCGCTCAGCTAGCGGGTCGGGCCGGGTCTGCCCAAACCAGCACCCGCCTCCGACCCGACCCGCTTTCCTCTCACCCCCACGAACCCGGTCGACCCCGCTTCCCGCGCCGCCGCCGCCGGCCGCGCGCCCCCACCCGCTCCGCGCGACCTCCGCCCCCGCAGCTGCTTCCCCGCACCGGCCACCGCGTCCCCCGCCTCACCCGGCCACCCCGCTCCCCTATAAAAACCCTAGCTCCGCCCTCTTCCTTCCCCAAACCCGAACCCTATCTACCCCGACTCCGGCGACCACCACGCAGCCCCCGCCTCGCCGTCAGCGTCGTCGTGCCCGCGTCGTCACCCCGCCAGCCTCCTCCGCCGAGCCGGCCTCCTCCTTCCGCCTCCTTCCCCGCAGAGCCGAGCAGCAGCAGCGAGCATCAGCAGCAGCGGCGGTCGCCTGCGTCGCCTCCCCGAGCCGCCAACGCCGCCTCCGGCGAAGCCCCCGACCGCCCGAGCCCCTCCGGCCAGCCTCCCCCGTCGCGAGCCGCCCCGGCCAGCCGCGGTTCTCCAGCAATCCCCAAACCCTAACCCTAGTTTAGTCCCTGTGTCCGGACACGTGTCGGACACGATTCGACCCCTGTTTTCGGGCCCCGTTCAGGTACGTGTATCTTCTTGCTCGTAGCTCGGATTTCGATTCCGTAAATTGCGTTGCGAAGCCTGTATGACCCTCTCGGTGCCCGGATAAACCGTTCGGGGCATCGCGTCCTGTGGTGATCGCACACCGCGATCCAAAAACAGGAAAAAACCAGACCCTGTTTCACCCCGGAACCGAGTACGCCCCGCCAAACGGGACGACTTGGTCGCGCGCGGTCTTCACAGATACGTGTGCGTCGTCGATACGGACGTGTGGGATTTCGCAGAAGTCGATTCGGGTGTGCGTGCACACCGGGATCAACGCGTATCCGCGGACATCGTCCCGTATCCGTACTTTCTGGAACGCGCCCTAACTTTGTGTACACACGTCGGATCGAGACGAAACTTGTGCCATCGAACTCGTAGCAATACGCTGGTCCTGTGGGTCAAGTTTGGTTCGATTCTGAGAACGTTGACGAAATCGCGTGTCGTGGGCCCCACAAGCCCCGCTCGACGGGCGATTTTGTGATCGGCTCATCGGAATCCAATTCTGGAAGTTCCGTTGGGTTCGTATCATCGTTCCTGACCTGTTGACACTAAGTTTAGTGAACTTAGAGACCGTTGACCTGGACGCATTTTTCGGCGCAAAGCGGGCCCACCGGTGGACCCCATTTTGGCCCGAAACTGCCGTTTTGCCCTTGTCTCCAAATTGGACCCAAGGAGAGGCATTTCTAGCTGATTGATATTTTTTGAATCTGATGGTGATATTTGTTTCAGCAACCGGAGTACCGCCTGCAAATCCAACTGAGGTCAGAGCCGAAATCAGAGCCGGAACCACAGGCAAGTGTACCTTGCCAAAACTTGCACCTGTGCTACCTATTTCCTGGACTTAGTTATACATCAGTGGGCAAGTAGAGCTTGCCAATTCTCAGATATTTCTGGTTATAGTATTTTACTTGATTTCTTGTAGATTCATATGTAAACTTGTTTAACTGCTCAACCCAGGACACCTGACACTATTCATGTGACGGAATTGCCTGAGATATACCTGGTGATTCCGTATAGGATACATCTTATTGTCATTTACAGTTTACATGCTAGATTCTATCCTGACTCATTGCATTAGTTCAATCTTGCGTGACTTGTACCTGTGATATTCTGGAACTGTGACGTGAGATTACATGGGGTGGGGAGAGTATTATCATATCAAGGCTGAATATATTATAATATAAATACTGTTATCTGGCGGTGCCTTAGACTCTGATACAGAGCTTTGGTACCTTACGGGCCCTTCGAGAAAATACTGCTATGGTTTCTTCGACACTGATCCTGTAGTAGTCTCAGCCTGAGTATGACTAAAACTCTCACTTGCATATCACTTAGCTGGTTTACATAGTTTACCCTGCTGTTTCATTTAATTTCTGCACTGCTTATATTTTGGCTTGTATTATCTGTACCTTGTTATGTCCCCTGAGGACCTGGAATGGACTATGTCCCCAGGTATAGCTGAGGAGAACTACCCCGAGGTGTACGGTACAGGAGCACTCCTTGGAGCAGAACCAGGAACCGAGGACGAGATAGTGGCAGAAGACTTCTCCTGAGTACCGGCTTCATTTGCTCAGTATTTCTATTTTCTGTTGATTTAATTCCTGTCTATTTCCTTAGATGTAATAGACTAATTCTCGGATTGTTTCCCGAGACAACCTTATTTGATATTGCATATTTATTTCTATTGCATTATTTCTGGCATTACTCTGTGTTATTCTGTGGATGAGATTAGAAATACCTGAGACTTGTAACATTTTACTGCTAGACTACAGCTTAAGCATGCCCTGATGGATCCATTAAATTGGGTTATCCGTCGGTGCGTGCTGCTGGCCATTGCTCACGTGCTCAGTCCCTCGACATTTTGGGACTGGGGCGTGACACCTACTTATTCACATTATCATTAAAATGATGGTTTTTTTGTCATCATCATCATCATCAATAGTCCTAACGGTAGTAAGGATTAGTTATGAACAATTCAACTACGGGAAAAGAGTAAATTACATATACAATCATCAAAGTTTAACCTAATCGGTGTAATATGTCTACTAATGCAATTCCTCGTAGCAAATCATGTGAATGTTGGGTGAAATTTTTAACCTATATGGAGAATATTTTAGAGTACAACGACCGTCATTCGTATGTCAGAGAAGCTTGAAAAGTCGAAGGAGATTCGATTTGAACGTGTATCAAAAACTATCAAAAAAAATAGTATCATAGTCAGCGATATACTGTTGTCGGTGTACCGTCGGTATACCATTGATAATGTGTCGTCGGTATACCGATCTAATAGGCTTTTCCACAATATTTTTGACATGAAATGAGCATTTTTTTGGTATATTGACGCTATACCAGTGTCGAAGTTGAATGTAAAATTTGGATATTTTATTTTTACCGTTGGATCGTGATCAACGTTCCAGATGCTTTTAGGATTGTGGTGCTTTAAATAGGTGACTCCTAACCTTAATCTCCATATATTACTATCAAAGTGATAGCTTTCTCAAAGTTACAACTTTCTAGACATATTCGGAGTTTCGGAGGTTGTTCCGAAGAGGGATCGCTTTCGAGGAGTTCTTCATCGGTTCTTCCTCGTCATTTTGTCTTCAGTAATCTTCTTTATACTTGTTGTAGTCTATTTCTACCTATCGAAGTGTTGTGGTGATCCGTGTGAATCAATGAAGGAGTTTGTAAAATAGTCAATTTTTTTCTTTTATTTTATTAGTGGAGGCTGTTCAAGATTGGACTCCGATTGTTCAAGGATTTTTTTCGTCATTTTTTTTCATGTAAAAGTCGTCGTATTTGCGTGGTACTTTTATTGTGATTTGGCATAATTTGATTTGTGCGGTTTTTTTCGGTCCTTACGAAGAGTCTCTCGATTTGGAGATACGATTTTTGCGTTTGGTTTCCAACAAATCGGACCATCGTGCATCTTTCTTTAGAATGTTTACAGTTTTAAGGAACTAGGAGGGTGTTCCTTGACTTCGTGTGCGCTTATTATATATAACTGAAAGGCAGGTGTACGTGCCAAGTGGCTAGCTAGCCTATCTTAGATTTTATGGCATACATGATACATTAAGGTCTGGTTGGTTCACGGAAAGGAAAAAAAAAAAAAGGAAAGAAAATGAAATCAAATCAATTCATTGTTCTTTTCTTTCCTTTGAAAAAATAGGACAAAATAGAGTTTAGATCCTAGATTTTATACTAGCTTATTGATTTGTTCAATTAGAAAGTTTAGACCCTCGATTTTTATTATTTATTTTATTTTTTTCGTTATACCCTTCCTTCCATGCTTAACAATAAAACTTTCCTATATAGGCTAGGGAGGGTATAATGGTAAAAATTAAACAAAAAATAAAATTCAGGGTATAAACTTTTCAATTGGATATGTCAGGACTTAAACTCTAAACTGATATAAAATTCATGGTCTAAACTCTAATTAGCCCTATTATAATTCCCATGAATTTTCTATTCTGATGTTTGAAAATGTCAAAAAAATTGGAAGAAAAAGTGAATACTTAAAGTAGAAAAGTGAATCCTTGATTGGATGGAGAGAACCATTTGTTCCTCTAATTTTCTTCCCACTGGAAATCACTCCTCAAATTTTTTTTGGCACCCAAATATAGAAAAGTAATGACTTTTTTTTTTTGAATCTCATGATTCCGTGAATCAAACGAGGCCCACGAGTAAGAAAGATTTCCAAAATCTCCCTTAACCAATGAGCTAAGATTAAGGGGTCATTAACATAAAAGGTTAGCCACTAAGTTCTTAGAATACCTTATCCGGACATTGTTGCCCACTTGCTCTACGCATGAAACCAATACAAAGCTTCTGGAATTAAAAT
Organism: Iris macrosiphon; assembly: GCA_036927795.1. NCBI lineage: Eukaryota > Viridiplantae > Streptophyta > Magnoliopsida > Asparagales > Iridaceae > Iris > Iris macrosiphon. The sequence goes on along the minus strand of JAYESA010000004.1, from coordinate 24,683,709 downwards.
TCAGGAGATAGCTTGACTAAGCGAAATGGAAGTCGAGACATCTATACGATGACAATGCACCATCGATCGACACGTGTCGCCCAGGAAGGCTCCACGGAGGAACGGCCAGGATCATAGAACAGACCGTCAGCCGGCTGCGATTCGGTCTATCCCATGTGCAAGGCCGGCCCAAGAGGTTGGGGTTGTTCTAGCCGGACCTAATTTTGGAATGCATTATTTATGTCCTTGGAGGTCATCCGCGACTCCGGCCTCTTGCAGGTCGCATTGAATCCGGAGGATTACTCCCAAGGAGAGGACGGGTGTCTAAATCCGAAAGCCTTATTAGGCTTACTCCTAGACCGATCTAGCAGATGTGCCGAACTTCATAACCTTCTGCTGTGAACAGGGGCTGAGCTACCCTTGGGCACGGCAGGACTGTAGTCCGTCCCAAATTTTTGAAAAAAAAAAAAAATTATTATGAGTTTTTTTTTAAATGTTTTCTTATCTATGTTTTATTGTATTTTTGTTTGAATTTGAAGTATTCAACAGTTGAGTGGTAAATAAATGGGCATTCTCAAAGATTAATATTTTAGACGGTGCATTTATAGTATTCTCGTGTCGTTCAAACAATACTAAAATAGTATTACCATGAACAATAGAAGCTTTTTAGTTTCTGAAAAACTAAAATAGTATCCATTATATAAGTAACAAAAAACAAAGTCCTTTGTCTGAAAATTTTAGGGTTGGCTATTTCATGTGTGAATCATTTTCTCAGCTGAGAGAGGGCACGTCTTCTATAACGTTGACAAAATCTCGTATCCTTCTTTAAAGTCCGCAGCACATTGACTGTAGAATTCACTTCAAAGAGAACATTTTTGTGTCCAACTAAATATTTTTTGTGACACCATGGGCCGTCGTCAATTTATCTACATGACCTTGATATGGAACTTTTAGTCCTACATTCTCCAATGTTCTGATTTACCAACCAAATTTTTCGACCTGTCGCAAATGTCCGTCACAAAAGATCAGTTTTCTTGTAGTAATGATTTCTTACTCCTTACTTCCTGATATCCTAATGTTTTGTGACAGAAGAGTAATCACATGACCAAAAGATACAAGTGAGTCAGTTTGCAGAAATACCTTTGATGCATAAAGATACCACCCGAAGATGTCAGCCAACATGCCATCGTCAATCGTCGCTAAAATGGACGTCGTCATGTAGTCGACCTTTCGTCGAAACTTTGTCTACCTGGCAATGGACACCTGGCAGAGACACATCGTTTGCCGAAGCATCATTTGTCCTATATCCGTCGCCAAGTAGCCGCTAATGCTATTTAACGGCTACATGACGACATGTGTGGTCGTCGCTGGTCAACAGTATTTTTGTAGTGCATGAACCCACTACACTACATCTATCAATTTATGATCGTACGGTACTCGATATATGCAAAACGAGTAAAACTAAGAAAACCAAGAAATTGATCAATACAATAAATACAGTATTGTTTGTACGATACAACATCGATGATCAAGGCTCGCCTCGTTAGGAAATATAATATGCGATTAAGGTACCATAAGCAAAAATCGAGAAATCCCACTAGTTGAAATTAAATACATACGAAACTCGAAATACGAAAATTTCAGTACAAAAGAATACAATCGAGTATCCGAATGAAAATATCAATACTTGAAAACTGGTATTACAACACTACTCTCATTAAAAAAAAAGTAGTCCCTTGAATTTAAATAAGGTCAAGCGTGCAAGAAAATCAAGAAGAAATGCAAATACTAGAAATCTCAAGATACGCATCAAGGAAACGTGAAGAACATGAATAATACCAGCAATGGTGACTATATTATCAGCAACAACAATGAAAACAATCATTTCAGCAACACACCAAAGGATAGAGATGCCGAGGCATAAGAGAATATAACTCAGAGTCGAACAAGTGTAGGTATCTAGCTATAATATTGTCCTTGTGTTGGCCTACATCGACTCGTCCGGTAAATAATATAGTCTAGTTGTTTAATTCCCTCTCTCTTAAGTCCAAAAATGGACTAGAGCAGCTGTTGGTGAGATAAGACGGTATCAACAACTAACTCGAGGATATAATTCAGATCCAAGATATATCGATGCAACGCAGACACATAAAACACATCGTACATCTCTCTAAGTGAAAGAGGAAGAGTGGAACGATAATCTCGTCCTTACTCATTCGAGGACTCATTTTCTACTTGTATCCGGCCCTACCCGGACACAAACCTCATGAGTAGTCCCTTTCTTTGAAGAGAAAATTTTAGTGTTATCGAGTGATCTATTCTTCTTACTGATACAGCTCGTGTCAAGCTCGAGCATTGCTCTATTTTGTGAAAATATCTTGCGTTGCATGTCTTCGAGTATGGGCCGGGTTGTTTGATTACTACATTCCTTTTATTCCATCTTGTTAATGGGCTATTGGGCTGAACCTTTATTAACTAGCATAGCCCATCCACATCGCTCAAACCCAACAGGATTCCTAATTGACCAATTATGATAGGATAAGAGAAGAATGGAAGTTGTCCAAAAAGAAGGAAAATAAATAAATAATAATTTGTGATTGTTTTGAGGGTCATTATTTGATGGCTTTTTACGTGTCGGATGCACTTAAATTTTAGGATTATTTACACTAATCTTTCCTATATTTTATATTATTACACAGACTTCTTCTATATTTTATGTTTTACATAAATGGTTATTATACTAACTATCCGTATAACATAGAGTATAGAGGAGGTCCGTGTAATTATTTTTAAAATAAAAAAATAAGGGAGGAGGGCGAAAGAAGGCGAACCCATTGAGATGATCCGAGAATTTTGCTATTTCGATTATGCTAGTCCTTGGGAATAGCGTAGCGACGGATCCTTCGAGTCGCACGACATTTTAACCGAAAGAACTTTTTGCGCAATTCATGCGTTTCCGTTTTTATGACCGAAAATTGTTTCTTGATTTCCATTTCAAATTGTTCTGATATGGACTTTTTATCAATATGAGGTGATCCAAGGAAAGCGGAGGATTCGTCCAAGCGATCAAAACAAGCCGATCCGAGAACAGGACGGCCCTATAGTGGTAGGGTAGACTGGGTGCTACCGCTCAGATTGCAGTCCATCCTCCTAACTGCGCACGGACCAGACTTAGAGCGCGTGAAACTCATCACTACCTCGTAAGGGCATTGAGACCATAGCATGTTAGACAAAAGCGTCACTTTCTCTGGAGTGTTGTCACACAGCTGTCCGACTAGAAGAGCTACTCACTCTGCAGTATTGTCACACAAGATAAGCACGCCGTCCGGTCGTCTGCTGGTTGGACGAATCGAAGTTCTCTTCCGATCAACTGTCCACTTGTGTGTAATAAATATGAAATATACGAAAGGTTAGCGTAAATAACTCTAAATTTTGTAAACCAGCTGCAGGCGAAGTACTCGTATTCATAATAACCATGACCAAAACCCGGTCGGCTGTTATTATCTATTCTAATGTACATTTTCTCTTCTCAAATGTGTCTTAGTTATTTGATTCCATTACAGGTGGTGTTAAATGGTGATTAATGATACCTGGCACTATTATTCATCTTCATTATCATACACTTTGATCATGAATTAAGCTGATAAAATGGTCGCATGGGCCTGTATGTGTACAAAATTGACATTGTTATTGACATGGTAACTAATCAAGTTGGTGATGATGCTATGCTTTATCCCAACAAAAAAGTCTCCCGAAAGTTTGTAGTTGGATTAAAAGAAAGTAACATAGTCCAACAAACCTCTATTTTGTATAGTTTAATGGTTATAGTGTTATATTAATTTATTTATTTTTTAAATCTGGAGACATATTTTTACAAAAAAAAAAATTTTGGATCCGTTTGGACCCACGGGCCAGTTCGATTCGGACTAGTTTTGAACGGGTCAAATTCGGTCCAATTTTAATATATTCTCGGTCCCGGCCCGCTCTGCCCCACTAATTAACGGGTCTAGTCCGGATCCATCAAATTTGGCTCCGATTTGACCTGTGTCCAGTCATATTGGTGGCTACCCAACGCCTCTTTTGAGCACAATGATTTATCTCACAAGAAATCATAGGCTTCTTTATATAGCATTTCATGTGTCAATGCATATAAATCCAATCCTAAATAGACATGATAAAAGTTTTCAGATTTAGAAACTCATTGATTAGGTAGGTTGAGGACTTTCTTCCAATTATATTATTATTAGAATTACTAAATATGAGTCAAATCCTAACATATTGTCCAAAAAAAGTTGGAGATGGAGAATTATAATAATAATAATAATAATCTATACTAGTGGTGAGCATTCGGTTAATTCGGTTCAAACCGAACCGAATAACCGAAAACCGAATAAGTAAAACTCAAACTGAACTGAAATGGCCCATAACCGAACCGAATTAAATCGATTCGATTTTTGGTTTATTCGATTTTTCTGTTTATTTTCACTTTATATATATATATATATATATATATATATATATATATATATATATATATATAAGGGATATGAACCATAGGCTCATATTCCTTCATGAGCCAATGCATATGTGGACCAATAGGAATAGAATGTACTAGTGCACATGGGATGTAGGAATCCATTCATATTGGTCCATGTGTGCATGACTCATGTAGGAATATGAGCCTATGACTCATATGCACATGGGATGTAGGAATCTATTTATATTGGTCCACATGTGCGTGGCTCATGTAGGAATATGAGCCTATGACTCATATCCTGTTTATATATATATATATATATATATATATATATATATATAAATTAAATTTTCTTATTCGGTTTTGGACCGAAACCGAATAAGAAAATTTAGTATTTTCAAAACCGAAATCGTACCGATTTTTTTTTAAACCGAACCGTTCGGTTCGATTTGGTTTGATTTTCGGTCTCAAACAGAATAATGCTCACCCCTACTCTACACTGCCATATAACAAGAAAAGTTCTATTTCACCGTGAATTATTTTTTCCTAATATATCCTTACATATATATATATATATATATATATATATATATATATATATATATATATATATATATATATATATTAATATTATTCATCCATAGTACTATATAATGAGAAAAGTTTAATTTTACCGTGAAACTTTTCTTTCATAATATACTGTAAACCCCCTGATTTTTCAGAAATTTTTAAAATCAATTTTACACAATTTTCTGAAATTTTTTGAAATTTTTAACTAATTAAAATCAAGGTAATTTGGAATTAAATAATTTTAGATGATGTTAATCAATATTAAAATATTATGAAAATAATATTTTTGGATGTAAAATAAAATATTAGACATAGGGTAATTTTCTGAAATTTATTGGACCCCGAAAATATTTTTAAAGACCTAAAAACTAATTATTTATTAAACCAAAATAAATCCGGTTTATTTCCAACTTAACCAACCCGAACCGGACCCTGTCTAGCTGAACCGAGCCCAACCCTAGCGGGTCGGATCCAGGCCCGTTAGCCGACCCGACCCGACCCGCTTCGACCCGACCCTACCCGGTGCTACAGTGAACCCCTAACCCCGTTTTCCCCCGACCCTTCGACTCCGCTGCCCTCCGCCCGCAACCGCCGGCTGCCCCGCTCCCCGCACCGCTCGGCCTCCCCGCAACCGCCGGTGACCCCTCGGTTCGCCTCCCCGCAGCCGTCCCCGGCCCTTCTCCCCCCTCTCCTCTTATAAATACCCGGCCGACCGCAGCCCCGATCGACTCCCCGTTGCCTCGTCGTCATCCCCGGCCAACCCCGCTGCCTCGTTGAGCTCTCAGCCATCGTCCCCGGCCAACCCCACCGCCTTACCCCGTCGTCTCCCCGAGCGCAGCTCCCATCCACCGCCATCCTCCTCAGCCTCGAACCCGACCGCCTCCGCCTTCCTCCGTCTCCTCCAGCCCTCGCCCTCGCCGTGGATCCCCTCCTCCGCCGTGAACCCCCGAGCCGATCCAGCCCTCTCTGTACCCGAGTCCCCTGCGCCTCCCCAGCAGGCGAGCTCTGCCAGCAACCGCCTCCAGCTCCGGGACCCAGCCGCCACGACGACCCCGCCGACGAGCCGCCACCTCCTCCGTCGTGACGCTCCGGCGAAGACCTCCAGCGTAAACCCTAACCCTAGCCGCCGTGACGCGAAGCGCGCATTTCAGCACTCTGCGGAGCCCTGTTCAGGTAGCTGTTTCTCTCTCCTTGCTACCCCGCTTTCCGTTCCGTCTGTTGTGATGCGAACCCTGCATGACCCTCTCGATACCCGTGCAACCCGCTCGGTGTGTCGCGTCCTGTGGCGATCGCGAACTGCGATCCAAAATCAGGAAAATATTTGCCCTATTTTTCCCCAGAACTGAGTGCGCCCCGCCAAACGGGACGACTTTGTCCAAAATCAGGACGAGGTGATCGCCGAGGATTTCTCCTGAGTACCTGCTTTATCTATACTCAGTCTTTGCTGTTGTTATACTCTTTATTTCTTGTCTAATGACTGTTGTATCAGACTCATTCTCGGGTTGTTCCACGAGATATGTTTTATTGAGACTTGATGTTGCTTTATATTTCATATTGATTGTATTTATTTTTGTGGATGAGATTAGTAGCATAGACCTTTATTGTTGTTTTACAGCTTAAGTACACCCTGATGGGTCCATTAAATTGGGTTTGCCCATGGGTGTGTGCTGCTGGCCATTTTCATGCCAAAACCCCGGATACTGATTTTCGTGCCTGATTTTAGTCGCACATGTAATCCCCCTGATTTTCATAAATTTTAATTTGGAATTTTTCCTAATTTTCTGGAATTTTTGGGAATTTTCTGTAATTAAAAACAGGGTTTTAATTATTAAATGATTTTTAATAAACAGTATAAAAATATTATGAAAATAATATTTTATGGTGCAAAATAGAAAACCAGACATATGGTATTTTTCCGGGAATTTATTGGACCCCGGAAGGATTTTTAAACACATAAAAACTATTATTATTAATTTACCTATTTTTTTAAATTAATTATTATTATTTTTACAAATAAACCGGCCCAGCCCTAACTCGAGATACGAGGACGCGAGGATACGATGTTTCAGACCCTGTTCAGGTAACTGTAACTCTCTGCTCGGTTACCCGTTTTCAATTCCGTCTTTTGCGTTGCGTAGACTGTATGACCCTCTCGGTGCCTGGACAAACCGCTCGGGGCATCGCGTCCTGTGGTGATCGCACACCGCGATCCAAAAACAGGAAAAAACCAGACCCTGTTTCACCCCGGAATCGAGTACGCCCCGCCAAACGGGACGACTTGGTCACGTGCGGTCTTTATCGATATGTCAGCGTCGTTGATACGGACGTGCGGGATTTCGCAGAAGCTGATTTGGATGTGCGTGCACACCGGAATCAGTGCGTATCCGCGGACACCGCCCCGTATCCGTACTTTCTGTTTCTCGCTGTAACTTAGTGTACACAAGTCAGATCGAGACGAAACTTGCGCCATCGGACTCGTAGCAATACGCTGGTCCTATGGGTTAAGTTTGGTTCGATTCTGAGAACGTTGACAAAATCGTGTGTCGTGGGCCCCACCGGCTCCACTCGACGGGCGATTTTGAGAACGGCTCATCGGAATCCAATTCTGGAAGTTCTGTTGGGTTCGTATCATCGTTCCTGACCTGTTGACACTAAGTTGGACTGTTTTTGAGACCTTTGACCCTGGCACGTTTTTCGGTGCTAGACGGCCCACATCTGGACCCCGCCTTGACTCGAAATTGACGTTTTTGCCCTTGTCTCCAAACTGGACTCAAGGACAGGCGTTTCTAGCTGATTGACATTTTCTGAATCTGATGGTGATATTTGTTTCAGCAGCCGGAGTACTGCCTGCAATCCCAACTGAAGCCCAAGTGACAACTGGAACCGGAAATCCAGGCAAGTGTACCTTGCCATAAATTGCAGTTTATTAAATTCATTTTACTCTTGCTTTATTTTCTGTGATTATTGTTCATGCTTAAACCTAGGGCCGTGTGGCATACTTAGTGTCCGATTACAGTCGGGTGCCAACTCCGTACGCGGAGTTGTGTATGTCATTAGAGATGGACATTCGTGACCCTTTATATTCTAGTACTTGCTGTATCAAGTACAAAAACCCAGGACACTTGACACATACATTGACAGAATCTTCCTGAGATATTCAAGGTGATTCTGTATAGGATACAGGATGGACATAGATTATATTCTTAGATTATGACTTGATGCATTAACTATGATCACATGTGACATGGACATGAGACGTTATGGACATGAGACTTGTGGTTACATTGGGTGGGGAGAGACACACAGGCTACAGGCTGATTATATATATAAATAAAATCCATAGTAAACTCATAGTATATCACATAGTATAACTACTACCGGCTCCCCGACACAGAGCTTGTAGTGGTATCAGCCTTAGTTTTAGTGATGCTCTCACTTGCATGATCACTTAGCTGGTTAGTTACTTACCCTGTTGTTTCATTATTTTGCTTTACTGCATTATATTTGGCTTGTTTTATCTGTACCTTGCTATGTCCCCTGAGGACCTGGATCCGGATTATGTCCCCAGGGTTAGCAGACGAGATCTACCCTGAGGTGTACGGAACAGGAGCACTTCTCGGAACAGTACCAGTACCTGAGGACGAGGTGATCGCTGAGGACTTCTCCTGAACATCTGCTTCCCTATGCTCAGTTTAATATATTTAATTAAAACTCTTTTCATGTTTATGAGAACAATTGTAACAGACATTATATTGGGTTGTTTCCCCGAATTACTTTGCTGAGACTGGATGTTTAATTTACTTTCCTTATTGCTGTTGATCTTATTATCTTTTCTGTGGATGAGATTAGTTCTGATTTGTTGTTATAGACCTTATATACAGCTTAAGTATGCCCCGATGGATCCATTAAATTAGGTTTGTCCATCGGTGCGTGCTGCTGGCCATTGCTACGTGTCTAGTCCCTCGATATTTTGGGACTGGGGCGTGACATGGTTTTTGTGGTGGCCCATGCAGGTCAACGACTAAAATGTTCGGTTTCAACTTAGGGACCGAACAGGCCTGCAATAAGAATAAGATAAGTTTTTAGGATCTCATCCACTTGCTTGAAAACGTTCTTGATATCTGTATCGTATTCAAATTAACTTTTGACTTGCATCTTGCCTTGAATCCAGTGCGCTTCTTATGTTTTATTTTTGATGCAGACTAATGGATCCAAGAAGTGGAGACGAGAATCCCTTGAGTACACCACACGATGCTGTGGTCACTTATGATGAAGGAGTGACACCCGAAGACCGAGGGCAATCTTCTCAAAACGATCAAGAAGCACCGCATAATTCAAGGTTCCGGCGTGATGACATTCCGCCGCCTCCGCAGTTCGTTCCACCGATGACCGTATTCCCACAAGGGCAACCTATAGACGGGCAACAGATATTCCAGATGATCTACGCAATGATGCAAGCCCAACAGCAAATTCATCAAGAGACTCAGCGTCACGAGGCGGAGTATTTGAGAACCAGCCTAGTAACCGCCTTGGAGCAAGTAAACCCACAAGCTAGGCGACCAGCAACGGGATCTATCACCGATTTCCGTCAACTCAAGCCCCGTACCTTTTCGGGCAAAGAAGGACCAACTGAGGTGCATGAGTGGCTCACCAACATACAACACCAATTGGAAGCAGCTGAACTTCCAAGAGAACGTTGGATGACCGCTGTTAGAATGCAATTGACGGACAATGCTCATCATTGGTGGCTATCCGAAGAGACCAGGCTCGGACCAGACCGAGTCACTTGGGAAGAGTTCTCCAGACTCTTTCAGGAGATGTACATTCCGGCCATCGCTCGATCAGAACTTCGGGACAAGTTTAATCATCTCACTCAGGAAGCTATGACGGTGGAAGAGTACAACGCCGAGTTCATTCGTCTAAGTCGCTTCGCCCCAACATTAATCCCAACAGAAGAAGAGAAGGCCGAAAAGTTTTTCGACGGCCTCAACATCGAGTTGCAGAAGCTAATTGGATCTGTCGCACCAACTTCGTACTCGGACGTTCTCGCTGCAGCACGACGCATGGAACGCGTCACCAGGAGAGAGACCGGTCTGAAACGGTCTTCTACAGCAGCCAAAGCACCACAAGAAGAAGCCGCAAAGAAGCCTCACATTCACCAGCCACCCAGAGCCTCTCCGCAGACAGTACCTACATGTCAATACTGTGGCAAGATAGGCCATTTAGAGAAGGACTGCAGACGCAAGTTGGGATTATGCTTGATTTGTGGAACCAATCAACATTTAGCCAAGGATTGTCCTTATCATCGAGGAGGAGTACCAAGGACAAACCAACAAGCTTTACCAGCACCAGGAGGGTATCAACCTAGGCCACCCTTGGCACCACAGGCAGCACTCTTCCAACAAGCCCAGCAGCAGCAGCAGCAACAGAGGAATCCACCAGGACGCGGACAAGCCTTCGCGATGACCTTGGAAGACGCGCAGAACCATGGAGTAGTTAATGCGAGTAAGTTTTTATAGTTTTTTTCGTTTCTAGTAATTCTGTAGTTCGTGCCTGCTGGTTCGTGACCCTAGACTTACCCTGATAATTTTAAAATTGCTAATGATTGATAACCTAGTATTAACCTGATAATTTTTGAATTTGCTAAATAACTTAGAATGTTTTATAAATGTTAAACTGATAAGATTTTAAAGAATAAAAACTGGTTTTCTAAAACTGTAATCTTCTAGATTTCCCACATTTGGGAAATTGCATAAATGCTTGAGAAATAATTTTTCCTAGGTGTCACTCTCAATCTTGATTTTGTGATTCAAATAAATTTTGCAACCGTGTTATCTCTGTTGACCGGTTATTCTTTGATTGCGAGGACGCAATCCTCTTAAGGGGGGTATATTGTAATCCCCCTGATTTTCATAAATTTTAATTTGGAATTTTTCCTAATTTTCTGGAATTTTTGGGAATTTTCTGTAATTAAAAACAGGGTTTTAATTATTAAATGATTTTTAATAAACAGTATAAAAATATTATGAAAATAATATTTTATGGTGCAAAATAGAAAACCAGACATATGGTATTTTTTCGGGAATTTATTGGACCCCGGAAGGATTTTTAAACACATAAAAACTATTATTATTAATTTACCTATTTTTTTAAATTAATTATTATTATTTTTACAAATAAACCGGCCCAGCCCTAACTCGAGATACGAGGACGCGAGGATACGATGTTTCAGACCCTGTTCAGGTAACTGTAACTCTCTGCTCGGTTACCCGTTTTCAATTCCGTCTTTTGCGTTGCGTAGACTGTATGACCCTCTCGGTGCCTGGACAAACCGCTCGGGGCATCGCGTCCTGTGGTGATCGCACACCGCGATCCAAAAACAGGAAAAAACCAGACCCTGTTTCACCCCGGAATCGAGTACGCCCCGCCAAACGGGACGACTTGGTCACGTGCGGTCTTTATCGATATGTCAGCGTCGTTGATACGGACGTGCGGGATTTCGCAGAAGCTGATTTGGATGTGCGTGCACACCGGAATCAGTGCGTATCCGCGGACACCGCCCCGTATCCGTACTTTCTGTTTCTCGCTGTAACTTAGTGTACACAAGTCAGATCGAGACGAAACTTGCGCCATCGGACTCGTAGCAATACGCTGGTCCTATGGGTTAAGTTTGGTTCGATTCTGAGAACGTTGACAAAATCGTGTGTCGTGGGCCCCACCGGCTCCACTCGACGGGCGATTTTGAGAACGGCTCATCGGAATCCAATTCTGGAAGTTCTGTTGGGTTCGTATCATCGTTCCTGACCTGTTGACACTAAGTTGGACTGTTTTTGAGACCTTTGACCCTGGCACGTTTTTCGGTGCTAGACGGCCCACATCTGGACCCCGCCTTGACTCGAAATTGACGTTTTTGCCCTTGTCTCCAAACTGGACTCAAGGACAGGCGTTTCTAGCTGATTGACATTTTCTGAATCTGATGGTGATATTTGTTTCAGCAGCCGGAGTACTGCCTGCAATCCCAACTGAAGCCCAAGTGACAACTGGAACCGGAAATCCAGGCAAGTGTACCTTGCCATAAATTGCAGTTTATTAAATTCATTTTACTCTTGCTTTATTTTCTGTGATTATTGTTCATGCTTAAACCTAGGGCCGTGTGGCATACTTAGTGTCCGATTACAGTCGGGTGCCAACTCCGTACGCGGAGTTGTGTATGTCATTAGAGATGGACATTCGTGACCCTTTATATTCTAGTACTTGCTGTATCAAGTACAAAAACCCAGGACACTTGACACATACATTGACAGAATCTTCCTGAGATATTCAAGGTGATTCTGTATAGGATACAGGATGGACATAGATTATATTCTTAGATTATGACTTGATGCATTAACTATGATCACATGTGACATGGACATGAGACGTTATGGACATGAGACTTGTGGTTACATTGGGTGGGGAGAGACACACAGGCTACAGGCTGATTATATATATAAATAAAATCCATAGTAAACTCATAGTATATCACATAGTATAACTACTACCGGCTCCCCGACACAGAGCTTGTAGTGGTATCAGCCTTAGTTTTAGTGATGCTCTCACTTGCATGATCACTTAGCTGGTTAGTTACTTACCCTGTTGTTTCATTATTTTGCTTTACTGCATTATATTTGGCTTGTTTTATCTGTACCTTGCTATGTCCCCTGAGGACCTGGATCCGGATTATGTCCCCAGGGTTAGCAGACGAGATCTACCCTGAGGTGTACGGAACAGGAGCACTTCTCGGAACAGTACCAGTACCTGAGGACGAGGTGATCGCTGAGGACTTCTCCTGAACATCTGCTTCCCTATGCTCAGTTTAATATATTTAATTAAAACTCTTTTCATGTTTATGAGAACAATTGTAACAGACATTATATTGGGTTGTTTCCCCGAATTACTTTGCTGAGACTGGATGTTTAATTTACTTTCCTTATTGCTGTTGATCTTATTATCTTTTCTGTGGATGAGATTAGTTCTGATTTGTTGTTATAGACCTTATATACAGCTTAAGTATGCCCCGATGGATCCATTAAATTAGGTTTGTCCATCGGTGCGTGCTGCTGGCCATTGCTACGTGTCTAGTCCCTCGATATTTTGGGACTGGGGCGTGACAGCACAAAAGTCATTACAAACGTCCGTACGCAAATTAAATAAATTACGTAATTACATTCGTTGTCCGTTCCAATCGAAATTGAGACCCAATCACGACCCGATTTGACCAACCCAGATCATGACATTACTGTAAACTGAGCCTACCACACTAATGACGCTTGGGCAACCCAATTTAGACCCCCGATTTTTATTAAATTAAACTAGAGACACCTGGTACTTTAATTATGAATTAATTAATGTGGTGACCTAACCTCAATTGAATTAGACCCAACTCCAACCCAAACCCACACCCATACCCACAAGCCTCATACAAAACACCATACACCATCCTAGCCCAATGTAGAACACCAAACATGGTATTTTGTTACATCAAATCTCCAATTTCAGAAATTGTGCAAATACTAAATTGTTCAGGGGCCTTTTTGTAAAATTGCAATGAGGTGCCCCCCTCTCATTGGCCCAACATCATGGAGAAAGAAATTGTCATTCCCTAACCGTTCACATTCATTTCCCCCCCCCCCCCATTTCTAGTGTACTTGCACCCCTTTATGAAGGGCACATCATGGCCCTTCATTCAAAATGCTACATTCCTAGCCCTCCTCTCATCATGATGGACATCCCCAACTCCCCAAAAATTTTCTAGCAGCCGGCCCTAATCCCTAGGCAGCCCCCCCACTCTGTCACGCCCCAGTCCCAAAATACCGAGGGACTGGATGCGCGGCAATGGCCAGCATCACGCACCGATGGACAACCCAATTTAATGGATCCATCAGGGCATGCTTAAGCTGTAGTCTAACAATAAATAGATCAAATGTTACAAGTCACAGTCTATACTAATCTCATCCACAACAGATAATCACAGATTAAATGTCAGAATAATGTAAATAGAATAAACTAACAAATCTCAATAAAAGTGTCTCGGTGAACAATCCGAGAACAAGTCTGATACATCAATGCAATAGACAGAAAATAAAGGAACTGGAAATAGAAACAGAAATAACTGACTATATAAAGCCAATGCTCAGGAGAAGTCCTCTGGCACGATCTCTTTCTCAGGTTCTGGTACAGCTCCTGGAAGTGCTCATGTACGGTGTATCTCTGGATGGATCTCTTCGGCTATACCTGGGGATATAATCCAGATCCAGGTCCTCAGGGGACATAGCAAGGTACAAAATAACTCATGCCAAAACAAATAAAGCAGTGCAGCAATAAATAAACAATAGGGTAAACTATGTAACCATCTAAGTGATATGCAATATGAGAGCATCACTAGAACTCAGGCTGAAACTACTACAAGCTCAGTGTCTGGGAGCCGGTAGCAGAGATATCATGTGGTTGTCTAGCTCGTAGTGAGACTAAGACGCCGGCATAATATAAATAACCTGTAGCCTGTGTGTCTCTCCCCACCCAATGTAATCATACGTCTCATGTCCACAATGTCTCATGTCCATGCCACGCAGGATCAAGTCTAATGCAGCAAGTCATAATAAGCTCTAAGCATATATGTAAAGGATATGTCATGAAACCTGTATCCTATACAGAATCACCATGAATGTCTCAGGAAAGACTCTGTCTCATGAATAGTGTCAGGTGTCCTGGGTTATGATGCACTTGATAAAACATGCACGAGAATACATAGGGTCTCGATATCCATCTCTATGTGACGTTACCCAACTTCGCGTACGGGGTGGCACCCGACTATTAATCGGACGCTAAGTAAAGTCACTCGGTCCTGGGTTGAAAAGTTAAAACAAGTTTATATATATTTATACAAAGAACTCAGGCAAAGTACTATAACAGAAATTACTGCGAGTTGGCAAGGTATAATTTCCCACTGATGTATAAATAAGTCAAGGAAATAAGTAGCAAGCTGCAGGGTTTGGCAAGGTACACTTGCTTGATATTTCGGCTCCAATTATAGCTCTGACTTCAGCGGAATTTGCAGGCAGTACTCCGGTTGCTGAAATAAATATTACCATCAGATCCAGAAAATATCAAATAGCTAGAAACGCCTGTCCTTGAGTCCAATTTGGAGACAAGGGCAAAAATGGCAATTTCGGGGTCAAAGCGGGGTCCGCATGTGGGCCCGCTTTACACCGAAAAACGCGTCAGGGTCAAAGGTCTCCAAATTTGTCAAACTTAGAGTCAACAGGTCAGAAACGATGATACGAACCCAACGGAACTTCCAGAATTGGATTCCGATGAGCCGGTCACAAAAATCGTCCGTCAAGTGGAGCCTGTAGGGCCCACGACACGTGATTTTGTCAACGTTCTCAGAATCGAACCAAACTTGGGTCACAGGACCAGTGTATCGCTACGAGTCTGATGTATAAGTTTCGTTTCGATCCGACGTGTGTACACAAAGTTGTGGACGCATTCCAGAACTGACGGATACGGGACGGTGTCAGCGAATACGCGTTGATTTCGGTGTGCACGCACATCCGAATCGACTTCTGCAAAAATCCCACACGTCCGTATCAACGGCAGCGCACGTTTCGGTGAAGATCGCGTGCGACCAAGTCGTCCCGTTTGGTGGGGCGTACTCAGTTCCGGGGTTAAAACAGGACGTTATTTTTTCTGTTTTTGGATCGTGGTTCACGATCGCCACAGGACGCGATACACCTAGCGGGTTGCACGGACACCGAGAGGGTCACACAGGGTTCGCGATGCAACAGACGAAAACAAAAATGGGGGCAGCGAGAAGAGAGAAACGGGGTACCTGAACAGGGCTCAAGAAACTGAAGTTTCTCGTGTCCGCGACGTGTCCGGTGTCCGAGTCGGAGTCGCGTCTAGGGTTAGGATTTGGCTGCTGGCCGAAGCTGCGGCGGGGAAGGCCGGCCGGAGGGGGCTGGGGCGGCGCAAGCGACGCTAGCCTGAGGCGGCGGCATGCGGCAGGTGGCCGAAGGCGCCGTCGGGCGACCGGAGGGAGGTTGTGGCTGGGTCTGTTGTCGGGGGAGGAGGAGGAGGAAGGGGCCGGACGAGGCGCTGGCGAGGGCGGGGCACGGCGGCGCTGGCGGCACGGCAAGGGGGGGAAGCGGTGGCGGCGCGTGGCGAGTGGGAGGCGGGTCGGAGTCGGGGGTGGATGGCCGGTGGGGAGGCCTGAGGGGAGCGGGGTTCTAGGGTTTAAATAGGGAGCCGGCGAGGGGAGAGGGGGGCCTAGCGAGGCGGAGGTCGTGGCGGGGTCGGCCGAGGGGTGCGGAGCGAGTGCGGAGCGGGCGGCACGGCGACGTGGCCGGCGAGGCGGCCGAAAGAAGCGGGCCGGGCGGAGCGGTTCGTGCGGGGGAGATGAAGAAGCGGGTCTGCGGGTTTCGGGCGGGTCGGGTTTCGGTCGGGTGGACCCGACCCGACCAGCTAAGCGGTCGGACCGGTCCGGTCGGTTGGGTTGGACCGGGTTCGGCCGGTTCAGGCCGGTTTGAACCCGATTCAACCCGGTTCAATTTTAATTAATTTTTAAAAAATAGTTTTAGGGCTTTTAAAAAATATTTCCGGGGGTCCAATAAATTCCCAGAAAATTCCAAAAAATCCAGTTTTGAAAATCTTGAAAAATCAGGGGGTTTACACACTCTCTCTCCTACATATACATTAAGTTACATTACATATTGGCACAGAACCCAAGGAAACCCTACTCAAACCCTATTTTCCTTAAAACCCTTTACTACACAGCCTACCCCTACCCGACCACCCACCGCCCTCCTCCCGGCCAGCCACCGCGTCCGGCGACCCCCGCACCGACCCAGCCCCCTTCGCCGACCTCCCCCCCTACCTACCACCACCGTCCCCGACCACGGCTCCGCCCACAGCCGCCACCCTCCCCGTCGTCCTCAAACCCGAGCATCCCCCCCCCCCCCCCCCCCCCCCCCCCCCCCCCCCCCCCCCCGCACTCGAAGCCGACCACCCCGACCGGCTATATGTATACATAACTATATATATATATATATATATATATATATATATATATATATATATATATATATATATATATATATATATATATATATATATATAGTATTCTGTATAGTATTTATATATGTATTTTCCTGTATAAATATAGTATTCTATATATACACTGTATTTTGTGTATTTTAATATATACTAGAGCTATGTGTATACGTATAATATGTACAGTTATATTGTATTTAAATACTTTATATGTATTAATAACTATTATGTATATGTATACATATATATATATATATATAATATATTATTATATATATATATATATATATATATATATATATATATATATATATATATATGTATATATATTGTGTATTTTAGTATTTAGAGTATTATATAAATATATGAATATATATGTATATACATATACTTGTGTATTAATATATGTTAGTATATATATTATATATGACTGCACTTTCTATTTTTGTACATATAAATATATATGTATACTATATATATATATATATATATATATATATATATATACCTGTTGTATATATGGTATTATTATATATAAATGCTTATATAAATATATCTAAATATATGTCAAAGTATTATATTAATATATATGGTAAAATGTATTTAAATATGTAAATATATTTTATGGAGATATGTATATGTACATATTTATTGGTTTGTTATTAGAGTATATTTATAAAAGCTACTTTAATGTGTAATATTAAACACACATATTATTTTAATATATTTAAATATGATTTAGTTTATATATATATATATATATTTGTAATAGCTATATATATATATACAGTCCAGACCCTGTGTCAGCTGTAGATACAAGCAGTGTGTCTTAGTCGTGCTATTGTAGCGACTAATATTGTCATTATTATATCATATATAGGACTGCCGGACAGTACCGCCGAGGCATCAGGAGCAGGACTTTGGATTTCGCAGCTACCCGGGACAGGCAAGTATACCTTGCTGATTTACTGCTTAAAATTAAATGATAAATGTTGCAAATATGCATAAAACTGTGCGCGTTCGAGATTGACTCGGGTGCAGTCGACAATGCGTCGATGAGTAGTGTACTAGACCTAGTTGCTAGCTGACTCACCTTCGACTGTGAGGATATTTTGATATCCTCCTAGACCGTGACACTTACACGTATCACGATGGTACATTCATATTGGGATGCGGGTTCGCGTACCCGATTCGCTATCGGTACGTACGACATGCATCACGGACTAGCCTGTATTCTAGAGTATTATAGTTAGATGAGACTTGGCATATAGATACGGTACACTCACGTCGTGTATTCGACTTGCGTATCTACATTGGGCGGGAAGGACAACTGATAAACGTATGGGATACACCCATCGGACTCCGTGGTATCCAGAGGAACCACAGACCCGGTGATTTCCTATATTCAGACACCGTGCTCTACGGAGTGTTACGGACGTATATACATTGCAGATACCACATCCCTTAGAGTGTTGGAAGTTATATATATACAGATACCTCATTCTTCGGAATGATGGACGTTGCAGATACCACACTTTAGAGGACGTTGGACGTTATGCCTACACCTACCTATACGTTCCGAGGTTGTCCTTACATTGCATTCACTTAGATGGTTAGCACACCCTCTTTAGTTTTATTCAGTACTATATCTGGCATGCATATTGTATCTTGTTACGTCCCTCTGAGGACCTGGTTATCTTCCAGATCTAGACGAGGCCTATTACCCCACAGTGTACGGGCCAGGTGTGGAGACGAGGTTTGCTCTTGACGAGGAGCTGGAGGTTTTACCATCAGAGTACCCCTGATCATCTTGGTAGGCCTTCCTCCTATGACTGGAGCTCCTTACCTAGTTAGTAGTTGTTTCAGTCACTCTCATTATCAGTACTTTTATTTCAGACTATCAGTACTTTATCTCCAACATTTGTAGTGGGTTTATTCTCACCAGACATATTTCAGTTGTACTATGTCATTCGACTATGTTTTTTATATTCCAGTCTTTTATTTCAGTATTTTACTTGTTATTTGTGGATGAGATTAGACACTGCCTGTTGTTGATATTAGACTTGTTAGATTTAGGACAGCGTAGCACGCTTAGCCAGGATCCATTAAATTGGGATATCCTCGGTGACGTGTCAGCTGGCCAATGCCACGTGGCCTGGTTCTATATATTTTGGGACTGGGGCATGACATGGTTTTAGTGGTGGCCCATGCAGGTCTGAAATATCAAATGTTTATCGCTTGTGGTATGGTAACGTGCCCAGCGAGCCTGCAATATGATAGAAATTACTAGGTCTCATCCACTTGATTACGCCTTTGAACCTCTTCCGTACTTTAAAAAAATATCTGCATCATGTTTGATTGATTCTATACTCTTTTAATATCGTTATATCTCTTACAGCGAGATGAACCTTCGTAGCAGACGTGAGATACTTGGTGCCATAGTGCCACCTGCAGCACCAAGGGAGGATACGACTCAGGGACCACCTAGAGAGCTGCCACAGCCAGAGGCACAGGTGATCCCCCAGGCCCCGATGATGCACTGGCATTAGGTCTCTCCCGACGAAGGGACGCAGCAGCCAGAGGGCAAGACATCACAGACGATCCCGAGGTAGTACTTCGAGGGACAGATCTCGAGGGCGACACCGATGCCGCAATTCGAGAGGCCGGCACCTGAGGAGCCACCAAGGAGACAGCCGGAGGTACCACTTCCACCACCTCCACCGTTTCTACCTCAAATGCCACCAGCGGAGGGACAGCCCCAGATGATGCAGTTCTTCCAGATGATGATGCAGGCCCAGTGGCAACAGACGGAGACCCTGAGACAGGGACTGATGGTAGTACTGGAGAGGGCACCTGCCCAAGCAGCAGCACCAGCACCTGCACCATTCCAGCAAGCGGGCACGGTACGAGGCTTCAGACAGATGGGCCCGGGAACCTTCTCGGGCAAGGAGACTGCGGAGGAGATCTCAGACTGGGTGTCCAACACTGAGATGCTGTTAGAGGGTTCGCAGCTACACCCCGACCTCTGGATGACCGCGATGAGGGCCCAACTCACAGGCAACGCCCATCACTGGTGGGACTCTATGGAGGGCAGCATCGGCAGACAGCAGACTTGGGAGGAATTTCTGGAATACTTCACCGCGAAGTATTTCCCAGCTACGGTGAGGAACGCCTTATACTCCCAGTTCCTGCACCTGGAGCAGGGGAACCTGACTGCGGACGCCTATGACTGAGAGTTCAGCAGACTCAGCCGATTCGGTGCAGCCCTGATCCCCAACGACCTGGAGAAGGCCAGGAGATTCCACCATGGCCTCTCTCACGAGCTGCAGAGGTACACCACTACCCAGGCGAGGATCTCTTATGAAGAGGTCCTATCAGAGGTGAGGATCCAGGAGGCTATAGGCGAAGGAGCGAGACGTTCCAGCGTGAACGTACCAGCCAGAACCCAGCAAGGAGCAGGAGGACCGATCCGCCGTCCAGGAGCGCAGGCGCAGCAGAGGACAGCGCCGTACCAGCAGAAGGAGCTCCCGACTTGTCACTTTTGTGGCAAGAAGGGACACATCATCAGAGACTGCAGGAAGAAGCTCAGGCTCTGCATGGTCTGTGGAGCCAGCCAGCACCTTGCTAGAGACTGCCCCCAGCGCAGAGATGTAGCACCACCTTTGAGGATCCTACCCCCAGCAGGAGGCCAGCGTCCACCAGCTACCGGAGGACAGCAGAGAGGACCACCCTTGGTCCCACAGGAGGCACACTTTAACCAGGCCCGACAGCAGGCAGAAGGGCAGAGGCGCGGGCAAGCCTTTGCTTTAGCCTCTATCGAGGAGGAACCAGAGGGAGAGGCTATCACAGGTACAATTCTAGTTGCATCATTACCTGCGACTGTACTGTTTGATTCTGGAGCTACACTGTCATTTATATCTAGTAGCTTCGTAGCAATGCATAGAGTAGCAACTTCCCCTTTACCTAAGAGTTGGAGAATACTTACCGGAGGAGGCATTGTACCGGTTACCAGCACCATTAGAACGTGCTCGGTAGTAGTTTGTGGTAGGGAGATGAGAGCACGATTGTTGGTACTCCCAATGCCAGCTTTCGACGTAGTTCTGGGCATGGACTGGTTAAGCCAGTACAATGTTGTACTAGATTGCCGGAAGGGTAGCATTACTTTTAAACTGCCAGGACGCCCCGAGTTCGAATTCACGCGAGGCACCATCGAGCGAGGAGTAGGACACGCAGTTGGAGCTTACATGGCGATGGAGACGGCACCCCCAGAAATCGTTGCAGAGTTCGAGGATGTTTTTCCAAAGGAGTTGCCAGGCCTACCGCCTGATAGAGAGGTGGAGCTCACCATTGAGCTAGTACCTGGAGCAGCACCGGTATCATCAAATGTGTACCGGTTGGCAAAGAAGGAGCTTGACAAGCTGAAGCTACAGCTAGAGGAGTTGCAGATCAAGGGATTCGTTCGTCCTAGTGTATCACCCTGGGGAGCACCAGTGATGTTTGTACCAAAGAAGGACGGGACGTTCCGGATGTGCATTGATTACAGAGCCCTTAATGCTCTGACTATCAAGAACAAGTACCCTCTACCGCGAATCGATGATCTGTTCGACCAGATGACAGGAGCAGTGGTGTTCACGAACATCGACTTGAGATTGGGCTATCATCAGGTGAAGGTGCGAAGGGAAGACATTCCAAAGACAGCATTTAGGACTCGTTATGGTCACTACGAGTTCTTAGTGATGCCTTTTGGATTGACAAATGCGCATGCTGTGTTTATGAACCTGATGAATCGAGTCTTCCATGAGTATCTGGACCAGTTCGTGGTAGTCTTCATCGACGACATATTGGTGTATTCGAAGAGCCACGAGGAGCACGGGGAGCACTTGAGGCTAGTGCTAGAGACGCTAAGACGAGAGAGGCTTTATGCCAAGCTGAGCAAGTGCGAGTTTCTCCTAGATCGTGTCACATTTCTTGGACACGTTATCTCAGGAGATGGTATTTCAGTAGATCCCGCGAAGATTTCATCAATAGAGACGTGGCCGACCCCTACCAACGTCTCGGAGGTGAGGAGTTTTCTAGGACTTGTCGGATATTACCGGAGGTTCGTAGAGAACTTCGCAAGGATCGCAGAGCCGATAACCCGCTTGACCCGCAAGGATCAGGAGTTCACCTGGACAGAGGAGTGTCAAACGGCATTCGATGAGCTGAAGAAGCGTCTGACTACAGCACCCATCTTGACCATACCTTCTGGACCCGGAGGATTCGTGATCTATAGCGATGCGTCCGGGAAAGGATTAGGATGCGTCTTGATGCAGCATGGGAAGGTTGTGGCCTATGCCTCTAGGCAGCTGAGGACCCATGAGAAGAACTATCATACCCACGACTTGGAGCTTGTCGCAGTGACCTTTGCTTTGAAGCTTTGGAGGCACTACCTGTACGGAGAGCGCGTGGAGATATTTACCGATCACAAGAGCCTGAAGTACGTCTACATACAGAAGGACCTGAACCAGAGACAGAGACGTTGGCTCGAAGTGATGGCGGACTTCGAGATTGAGCTACAGTACCATCCGGGGAAGGGTAATGTGGTAGCCAATGCTTTAAGCAGGAAGCCCATAGCATTTTTCCTGACTACCCAACAACATCTGTTGAGAGATCTAGAATAGTTGGATATCGAAGTCATTATGCCCGGAGTAGACGGCCAGATGTCGAGTTTCCAGGTGCAATCGACATTGGTGGAGAGAATCAAGGCTGCTTTACCGACGGACGCCAGATTTCAGAGGCTTCGACAGAGGACAGAGGCTGGAATACAGACGGGACTACGTATACACGAGGACGGGACTTTGAGATGTGGAGATCGTCTCTATGTTCCGAATGGAGAGCTACGCCAGGAGCTGACGGAGGCGCACAGTTCGACCTATTCTATTCATCCAGGAGGCACGAAGATGTACCGAGACCTAAGGCAGTACTACTGGTGGCACGGGATGAAGAGAGAGATAGCCCGCTTCGTGGCTAAGTGTCTGGTGTGTCAGCAAGTCAAGGCTGAGCATCAGAGGTCTGCCGGATTACTTCAACCGCTCCCGATACCGGAGTGGAAATGGGAGCATATCACCATGGACTTCATCACGGGTTTCCCGAGGAGTCCTAGTGGTCGCAATGCGGTACGGGTAATCGTAGATAGACTCACCAAGTCTGCCCACTTTTTATCCTTCATGGTTGGGCAATCTACGGAAGTCTTGGCAGACATGTACATGAGGGAGATTGTACTATTACATGGAGTGCCAGTCAGTATCGTGTCTGACAGGGATACGAGGTTCACATCATACTTTTGGAGGAGTATGCAAGAGAGTCTTGGTACCCGCCTTAAGTTCAGTACTTCGTACCACCTGCAGACAGATGACCAATCCGAGCGCACCATTCAGATGCTGGAGGACATGTTGAGGGCATGCATGCTTGACTTCAGCGGTTCATGGGAGGACCATTTGTACTTGGTCGAATTTTCCTACAACAATAGCTATCAGGTGAGCATCCAGATGGCTCCCTATGAGGCATTGTATGGTAGGAAGTATCGTTCCCCAGTATGTTGGAGCGATGTAGGCAAGAGGCAGATTCTAGGGCCAGAGTTGATCATCCATACAGTGGAGAAGGTGAAAAAGATCCAAGGGCATCTATGAGTAGCACAGGACAGGCAGAAGCATTGGGCTAATGTGCATCGACGACCCCTAGAGTTCCAGGTTGGAGAACATGTGTTCCTGAAGATTTCACCTACCAGAGGAACCATCAGATTTGGAGGCAGAGGAAAGCTGAGTCCTAGGTACATCGGACTATTCGATGTGCTAGAGCGCGTCGAAGAAGTTGCTTACAGATTGGCCTTGCCGCAGACACTGGAAGGAGTTCACGACGTCTTCCATGTATCTCAGCTGAGGAGGTACATACCAGATCTGAGTCATGTACTTGACCACTCGGAGATCACCGTTGGTCTAAGCTTGTCATACCAGGAGGAGCCGGTAGAGATCCTAGACCGAAGCTAGAAGGTACTGCGAGGCCAGACTATCCCTCTAGTTCGTGTCGCATGGAGGCATCATGCACCAGGTGAATCAACCTAGGAACGAGAGGACGATATTCAGCAACGCTTTCCCCATCTCTTCGAAGGCCTAGGTATGTGATAGTATTTATTTCATTCAATAGTTTTTTATATGTCTGTTTTTAATTTTGAGGACGAAATGCTCTAAGGAGGGTATGTTGTAAACCCCCTCGACCAGAAATTAGGGTTAATTAATTCAAATAGCCTAATTAGGGTTAACTAGATATAATTAAGATTTATTATATAGTATTATAATACCTGTGCAATGATTTGTTGTTTTAGGATACTACCCTAGCTGTTACCCTAAAACAATTTCCACATACCTGGCCTAGACATACTAACCTATCATATTTAACCTAGAACAAATCCCGGATACTGATTTTTGTGCCTGATTTTAGTCGCACAAAAGTCATTACAAACGTCCGTACGCAAATTAAATAAATTGCGTAATTACGTTTGTTGTCCGTTCCAATCGAAATTGAGACCCAATCACGACCCGATTTGACCAACCCAGATCATGACATTACTGTACACTGAGCCTACCACACTAATGACGCTTGTGTAACCCAATTTAACCCCCATTTTTTATTAAATTAAATTAGAGACACCCGGTACATTAATTACGAATTAATTAATGTGGTGACCTAACCTCAATTGAATTAGACCCAACTCCAACCCAAATCCACACCCACACCCACAAGCCTCGTACAAAATACCATACACCATCCTAGCCCAATGTAGAACACCAAATATGGTGTTTTGTTACATCAAATTCCCAATTTCAGAAATTGTGCAAATACCAAATTGTTCAGGGGCCTTTTTGCAAAATTGCAATGAGGTGCCCCCCTCTCATTGGTCCAACATCATGGAGAAAGAAATTGTCATTCCCTAACCGTTCACATTCATTTTCCCCCCATTTCTAGTGTACTTGCACCCCTTTATGAAGGGCACATCATGGCCCTTCATTCAAAATGCTACATTCCTAGCCCTCCCCTCATCATGATGGACATTCCCAACTCCCCAAAAATTTTCTAGCAACCAGCCCTAATCCCTAGGCAGCCCCCCCCCCCAACTCTTTCCGAAATAAGGGAAGACGAAGATCAATAATAAAGAGTTCAAGGGTGAGGTAATAGAATAAAAGTATCAGGATCAAGGCGTTTAACGAATTCAAATGGGATTTGTTAAGACAATTGTGGATTGAAATCCTGTTCTGGTAATCCTTTGTTCGCATGCTCGTATTGGTACAGTTATGTAACTAATACGATATGCGCAGACATATCTAGAGGGCAAGTATACTAGTCAACTATATATCTTAATCCATGTAAAGTAGTCGTGCGAAGAGCCAACCAAAATGCACTAAGGTTGATCAGACCGTAATACACTGATTCTGAATAGACAATTGTATTAGTGTGTCGACCCAATAATACATATGTCATGAACAAGCTCGATAAAAGGATAAGCTTGCAAAAACTAGGCTATATTAGCGGCATAAGTCAAGTTGGTACAACAAATATAAGTACGCTAGATGATGATGGAAGGAGGTACAACTTAATTCAAGTTCACAAAACAACCCAAAATAAGCACAATAACAAAAGACTCTATAATCTCTACAGTTATCAATTATAAAAACATACAAGGTTAATAGCAAGTTCAAAATTACATAGGTTAAGGCTGAGGTCACGAACCAATAGGCATGAGATAAAACAAATCTATAACAGATAACTACGGAGAATTATGCGCATTAGCTACTCCATGGGTCTGTGCGTCTTCCAAAGTCATCGCCAGGGCTTGTCCACGTCCTTGTCGTCGATTCCTCTGCTGCTGTTGAGCCTGCTGGAAGAGTGCTGCTTGTGGTATCAAAGGTGGCCTCGGCTGATACCCTCCTGGTGCTGGTGGTAGGACTTCTTCAACTCCTGTTTGCGGTGCTCCCAATGCTGGATAGGTTGGCCTCGGTACTGGTAACGCCTGTTGGTTAGCCACTGGTGCTCTTTCTCAACGCTCAGGGCATTCCCTCAATGGATGCTGACTGGATCCGCAAGCTAAACATACTTTCTTTTTTCGTCTGCACTCGTCCTCAATATGGCCTCGCTTGCGATAATATTGACAGATAGGTAGTGCCTGTGGAGATATTTTTGATGGCTGGTGCATATGAGGTCTCTTTGTAGCTTCTTCCTGTGGTGCTTCGGCGGGTGCAGATGTGAATGATCGCTTCAGACTGGTCTCTCTCCTGATGACGCGCTCCATGCGTCAGGCTGCAGCAAGGACGTCCGGGTAAGATGTAGGTGCAACGGATCCAATTAGTTTCTGTAGCTCAACGTTTAGTCCGTCGAAAAACTTTTCAGCCTTCTCTTCTTCTGTCGGGATCAGGGTTGGGGCAAAGCGACTCAAACGAATGAATTTCGCGTTGTAGTCTTCCACTGTCATACTGTCTTGAGTGAGGCGATTAAACTTGTCGCAAAGTTCTGATCGAGCGATGGCTGGTATGTACATCTCCTGAAAGAGTCTGGAGAACTCTTCCCAAGTGACTCGGTCTGGTCCGAGCCGTGTCTCCTCAGCTAGCCACCAGTGATGTGCATTGTCCGTCAACTGCATTCTGACGGCAGTCATCCAACGTTCTCGTAGAATCTCAGCTGCTTCTAATTGATGTTGTGTGTTGGTGAGCCATTCATGAACTTCTGTGGGTTCTTCCTTGCCTGAGAAGGTACGGGGTTTCAGCTGGCGGAAATCAGAAATAGAGCTCGTCGTTGGTCGTCGTGCTGGTAGATTCGCCTGCTCCAGTACAAGTGCTAGGCTGCGACTCAAAGTCTCTTGTTGATCTTGCATTATTGCATAGATCATTTGAAATATCTGTTGTCCGTCCATGACCTGCCCTTGTGGAAATACGGTCATTTGTGGAGTAAATTGCGTCGATGGTGGAATGTCATCTTGCTGGATTCCTGAGGCATGCTGATTCGCTTGACTGCATTGTTGAGCGGATTGACCTTCTTCTACTGGTGTTACTTCCTCTTCATTGGTTACCAAAGCATCCCGTGGTGATGTTGCAGGAGTCTCGTCGTTTGCTGGTGGTTCCATAACTCTGCATCCAAAATAAACAATAAGAGGTACTTCAGGAATCAAGGCAGGATGCAAGTCAAGAATTAATTCGAATCCGATATAGATATCAAAATGTTTCAAGCAAGTGGATGAGATCCTTAAAAGCTTATCCTATTCTTATTGCTCGGTCCCTAAGTTGAAACCGAACAATTTAGTCGTTGACCTGCATGGGCCACCACAAAAATCATGTCACGCCCCAGTCCCAAAATACCGAGGGACCGGACGCGTGATAATGGCCAGCAGCACAAACCGATGGACAACCCCAATTTAATGGATCCATCAGGGCATGCTTAAGCTGTAGTCTAACAGGAAATAGAACCAATGATACAGGTCACAGACTATTCTAATCTCATCCACAACAGGTAATCACAGATCAAAAGCCAGAATAATGCAGATAAATGTAAACTAGCATATCTCAAAATGTCTCGGGGAACAATCCGAGAATATGTCTGATACATCAATGCAAATAGACAGGAATAAAGGAACTGGAAATAGAAATAAATGAGTATCACCAGACAATACTCAGGAGAAGTCCTCTGGCACGATCTCGTCCTCGGTGTCGGTACAGCTCCTGTATCTGCTCCTGCTGCGGTCCCGTATACCTCGGGATAGAACTCGTCTGCTAATCCTGGGGACATAATCCGGATCCAGGTCCTCAGGGGACATAGCAAGGTACAAGAAAGCTCAAGCCAAAATAAATGCAGTGCAGAAAATAAATAGAATAACTAGGGCAAGTATGTAAACATCTGTGTGAAATGCAGGTGAGAACATCACCAGTACTCAGGCTAAGACTACTACAAGCTCTGTGTAGGGGAGCCGGTAGCAGTGATATCATGTAGTTGTCTAGCTCGGCGAGAGACTGAGACGCCGGCATAATATAGTCAACCTGTAGCCTGTGTGTCTCTCCAGCAATAAAGGGAACAATAGGGAAGCACTAAATAACTAGCTAAGTGATATGCAAGATGAGAGCAGCACTAGAACTCAGGCTGAAACCACTACAAGCTCTGTGTCGGGGAGCCGGTAGCAGCGATATCATGTGGTTGTCTAGCTCGGCGAGAGACTGAGACACCGGCAGCTGTCTAGCTCAGAGTGAGACTGAGACGCCGTCATAATATATATAATCAACCTGTAGCCTGTGTGTCTCTCCCCACCCAATGTAATCATACGTCTCATGTCCATGTTACGCACGATCATCGCTAAATGCAACAAGTCATAAATATCTATGGATATAGTATCTCTGTCAAGTCCTGTATCCTATACAGAATCACCACGAATATCTCGGGAAGATCCTGTCTCATGAATAGTGTCAAGTGTCCTGGGTCATGATGTACTTGATAGGACAAGTACGAGAAATAGGGGTCTCGGTATCCATGTCTAGATGACAATACACAACGCCGCGTACGGTGTTGGCACCCGACTATCAATCGGACGCTAAGTAAAGTCACACGGCCCTAGGTCAAGCATGAACCACAATATATACATATATATAAGCCAAGGAAATAGGTAACAAGGACTGCAAGTTTTGGCAAGGTACACTTGCCTGGGGTCCTGGCTCCAACTGTAGCACTGATCTCAGTGTGATCTGCTGCTACTACTCCGGTTACTGAAATAAATATCACTATTAGATTCAGAAAATATCAAATAGCTAGAAATGCCTGTCCTTGAGTCCAATTTGGACACAAGGGCAAAAATGACATTTCCGGGCCAAAGCAGGGTCCACATGTGGGCCACTTTGTACCGAAAAGCATATCAGGGTCAAAGGTCTCCAAATTCGTCAAACTCAGTGTTAACAAGTCAGGAACGATGATATGAACCCAACGGAACTTCCAGAATTGGATTCCGATGAGCCGATCACAAAATCGCCGGTCAAGTAGAGCCGGTGGGGCCACGATACGCGATTTTGTCAACGTTCTCAGAATCAAACCAAACTTAGGTCACAGGACCAGCGTATTGCTACGAGTCCGATGGCGTAAGTTTCGTTTCGATCCGACGTGTGTACACAAAGTTACGAATCGACGGATACAGGACGGTGTCCGCGGATACGCCCTGATTCCGGTGTGCACGCACACCCGAATCGACTTCTGCAAAATCTCGCACGTCCGTATCGACGGCGTGCACGTATCTGTGAAAACCGCATGCGACCAAGTCGTCCCGTTTGGCGGGACGTACCCAGTTCCGGGGTGAATCGGGGCGTTGTTTTTTCTTGTTTTTGGATCGCGGTTCGCGATCGCCACAGGACGCGATGCCCCGAGCGGGTTGCACAGGCATCGAGGGGGTCACTCAGTCTACGCGACGCAACTGACGGAATCGAAAGCGGAGTTGCAAGGTGAGAGAAAATAATACCTGAACAGGGCTCCGAGAAGTCTGAATTTCACGTGTCCGAGTCGTCTCGACACGAGCTGAGCTGTGTCCGCTGTGTCCTGGTTCGAGTCTAGGGTTCTGCTGTGTTCGTGTCAGCGGGGACGCTGCTGTGTCCGCGTCGCAGGCGGGTGGATCTGCTTCGTCCGGTCGGAGCGGGCCGGAGAGCCGCTGCACGGTCGGGCTTGCTCGGGGAGGGTCGGCTCGGCGGAGGAATGTTGCTCAGGCGGCCGGGTGAGGAGGAGTTCTATCGGCTGAGTCGTGGCTGGGAGCGTCGAGCAAAGGGGGAAGCTGCCGTCGGGGGATCGAGGCAGCGGGGTCGCTGGCTGCATCGGCGAGGAGGAGTTGAGGGGGAAGTCGGGTACGGCGGCGTTAGGGCACGACGGAGATGAGGGAAGGAGGAGGCTGCGGCCTGGATGTCGAGGCGGAGGCTGAAGGAGGATGAGGGAAGAGGGAAGCAACGTCGACGGAGGGGGATTCGACGTCGAGGTGGGAGGAGCACGGCGGGTCGCTGTCGGTGGCGATCTGGACAGGGGAGGAAGAGTCTGGTCGGGGGAGATGGTGGTGCTGGGCTAGGACTAGGGCCACGGGGAGGAGGAGTTGGTCGTGGGGCGTCGCTCGGCGGCTAGGGCGGAGGGTCGGCGGACAGGGGGCGGTCGGCGGCTTAGGATTAGGGTTAGGTTAGGATTTTGGGAAATTTAGGATTTTCTCTTTAGTAATTATTTTCTTTTCTTTTTATTTTTGTTTTGTGGAGAAAAACTAAAAAATTATGTATTTATACATACATAAATTGGGCTAGGGTTTCACATAGGATTTGGGCTGGGTCAACGCTCCTTGGGCTTGGCTTCGGCTCTCATGGGGATGTTGGGCGTTGGCACGGGTTTAATTCAGTTTTAATTCTACATCGGTTTTTAGGGCTTTAAACGGGTTTCCGGAGTCTAATAAATCCGCAGAAAATTATCATGTGTCCGGTTTTCCATTTTATACCATAAAATATTATTTTCATAATATTTTAATATTAATTAACCGAAATTAAAAATTATTAACTTGCCAAAGGCCTAGGTTTTAATTACAGAGAATCCCGGAAAATTGCAGTAAAACCCAAATTAACAAATTCTGAAAATCAGGGGGCTTACATAAAGGGGTGTTGTACTTTCCACTCCTCGGTTTTTACACCGACGGAGTGGTCACTGTCACCAAAACTCTATAAATAGATACCCCTATCAATAAGGTCAAAAAACTTCAAACTTGAAGATCGAACAAGGTCGAACTTCCCAGAAAGATCGAACAGGAGGTCAAGAGAGAGAGAGAGAGAGAGAGAGAGAGGGAGACCGGAGCTCAGGCAAAGAGCAGGGATCGACGACTTTGACATCGTGCATCCACC
This sequence comes from Iris macrosiphon, assembly GCA_036927795.1. NCBI lineage: Eukaryota > Viridiplantae > Streptophyta > Magnoliopsida > Asparagales > Iridaceae > Iris > Iris macrosiphon. The sequence continues at coordinate 24,652,680 of JAYESA010000004.1, read as the reverse complement.
CTCTCCTGCAACCTTCGAAGCTGCTACCTGTCTTCCACGGCACTTCTTCAACATCGTGTGGTCCAAGGGCTAAAGTGATCGACTGCAGATCAGACACCTATAGCAATTTATACCCAGATTAAATAAATTATACTCCCACATCCTCGTATAGGATTACATTGTACAAGTTTGTTTGTAAACCAAAGGGCGCGGGTTTCGCATAAACCCTGCCATTGAAATACACTTTCATTCTTTCGTTTAATACCACAAACAAGATGACGACTCTGCTGGGGACATATTTATCTTCTGATGAGGAAGCAATTGCTCAACATGATGCGGTATCCGTAGGATCCGTGAAGAAGACACTGGTCGTCCAATTCGACCAGTCTGCCTACGAAGACATGCTTCGAACCGGGGGTAGCTCTCACTCTCTCTCCGTCCAAGACAACAGGAAGCTGCGCAAAGTGTGGATGCCCAAGACATCCTCTACCATTCCTGTGGACTCTCCGATCTCTCCGACCAATGAGGTGGTAGCATTGCTCCCTCCGTGCCCTGCACGTAAAACTCAGTCTCCCGCTACGCGCGGTACAGACAAAACTTCGGGCAAAGCCTCAGCGCTGACCCAGAAGTATCCACTGCGCTCTACGCGTAGGAATCACTCACGCTATGCGCGGTACAGACAAAACTTTGGGCAAAGTCTCAGCGCTAACCCAGGAGTATCCACTGCACTTTACGCGCAGAAATCAGTCTCCCGCTACGCGCGGTACAGACAAAACTTCCGATGGTGCCTCAACGCCGAATCGGACGTACAGATCATGCTCCACGCGCAAGATAACATCTGACCTCTACGGTAAACCAGATGAGCGCTGTGATCTCCGCGAGGGGAAGCAAGCAGGCGAGTACGCAACTTCTCGGCCTTTACGCCAGCAAGGGAGCAATCTGCCTACCTTCCAGATTACGCGAGAAGCCGATGGCCGACTGAGGGCCTCTCCAGCTTTACGCCAGACTGAGCGAATCTCCAATTTACGCCAGGCATAGTCCCTCGGCGTAAAACAAGCTCAGATTACGGAAAGGCATCCCTCCAGGGGATTATCCGCCACCCAGATGGCCAACCTGTTGTACACAGGTAGCGTAGGGAAAACCATGGTGCCCAATCTCCGTATGCCCACTAATGGGAACAGAAGGAACAAGCCTTCGTCTTCTTCATCTACTCCTCCTGACTTGCGCGCATATCTAATCCAGAAGCGTAAGGAAAGGGGACCTTCCAACATGTCTATTACGCCCCCTAGCGAGCAATATTGTAATAGTCATAAAATTGTGATTGACTGCTGCTGTTCTAAAGCAAAACGGTCGGTTTTCGACCGATTGAGCTACTCTCAGTCTTTCCAGGAAGAGGAACCCGCGCATGCATCTATGAACATGGCTTCACACATACGTAGAGGAGGGTCGAGCTCAAGACGTCATCCCTCCCGGCCCCCGAGCCGAAGGAGGTTCAGTGAGCTCCTCAGGAACGCTGAAGCCGGGGTATTCCAAAACACTCGCGCGAGGTCAAGACAACCAGCTTCGTCCTCCTCTGATTTCGACGCTGGGGGTCGCCAAGCTCCCGAATCAGAGGCAGAAAGTGTAGAGTCGACTTCTACAGCGACCTATACTAATCCTTCAATGACGCCCAGGGAGATGGGAGTTTACGCCGTTGAAGATGAATGCGAGGAAGCTTCACCGTCAGGGAACGCGGAACAACGCATCACTATACTGGAGACATCTCTGAAACAAATGCAATCCATGATGGAGAACATGCACCAGATAATGCTAACTCAGCACGCGACTACCATGGCTCAAGCATCAGTCCTGCCAACTCAGATACGTGTAGGGGTGGACTTACCACCATCCAACCCGAGCCAAGAGCCTGCGCTAGATCAAGAGTCAGCAGTTCCTCACTCAGAGAATGCCTTACCTCCCGCTGGAGTTACGATACAACCAACTCCGCACCACTCCGTGGCCCCACTTCTGACTGAAAATCCGATGCAGGCAGTACGGGAGTTGAAAGCCCAGTTCGACGCCTTGAAGCACAAAGATCAGCTCGAGAAACTGGGAATCAACCAGCCCTACCCACCTATCTGGGAGGAGGTCCCTTTCCCGCCGAGGTACAAACCTCAGACTATGGCCCTGTTCGAGGGAAAAACATCACCAAGCCAGTACATGAACTATTTCAGTATGATAACGGTGTTGCTACAAGGGAACGACGCCCTCCTCACTCGGGTGTTCAAAGGCTGTCTCTCAAGAGTAGCCTATCAGTGGTACCGTAGCTTGGCGGACAACTGCATTACTTCCTTCGAGGACTTCAGAGCTTTATTCTTCACATGATTCTACGAGGGAGGAATGGACATGTCTATGTCCTCTCTCATCGAAGTCAAACAGAAGGAAAAGGAGGACGTTCGCATCTTCATCGAACGTTTTCGTCAGGCCACCTTACAGATGCCTCCAGGAGTTTCCGACTCTGCATTGGTAGACATTTGCAGGAAGAACCTCCTTCCCGTAGTCTCGGTGTTCACAGGACCATATCAGTTCCATGATTGGCCCTCGTTCATCATCTCGGCAGTAGCCGCCGAAGACAACGGTCGCAAGGCGCACGACAATGGCATCATGATCTCCGCCTCTGACAGAGGCAAGAGGTCATCTCCTAGCAGCGACCATCCTCGTGGTCCCAAAGGGAAAGAAGCCCTGGTAATCAATACGGCCAGACCAAAGATTGCGGCAACCACGCAAACGAAACCCGGGACTTCCAGGCCCGTCGAAGTCTACTCTTTCACGACGATATCCCAAGTATATTCGAGTGTCTCGTCAAAAGCGGCAAGATCACCCTTCCAGAGCTAAGGCGGCCCCAGGAAGTCGGCAATACTAATGACCCCAAATACTGCGTCTTCCACAGATACGTACACCACCCAACAAAGGTGTGTTACATACTGAAAAGGAAGATCCAGGGGTTAATCGATGCTAAGGCCATCACTCTGCACAACACCGAGAAGACGGCCACGGCCAACATGATCTCTCTGCAGTTTGGCAATCTGCCTCCCTAAGAGATCTCGGACGGCGTTGCACCTATCTCCCGGACAACGATGAACATCGTCAATCTCCCTTCAGCTAGGGATCAAAATCATGACCTGGTACCCCTGACTACCCGGCAAGGCAAGATTATGTGGGTTCATCCAGACCTGGTGTCAGAGCTCGAGAAAGAAACTAAGGCTACTAAGCCTACATCCAAAAAGAGCTCCAAATACAGGCCCTGCCATATGATCGCGACTTCTTCGGCATCGGACGAAGACGAGAAGCACACTGCCTTCCGGACACCATTGGGGGTATATTGCTATACGGTCATGCCCTTCGGATTGAAGAACGCCGGGGCTACATACCAACGGGCTATGAGTAACATATTCCATGAGCATTTATGCAAAACAGTGGAATGTTACGTAGATGACATAGCCGTCAAGAGTCGCCTCAAGGGTGATCACATTCAAGACTTGAGGACGGTATTCGAGTTAATGCGCCAACATCAACTCAAGATGAACCCTACGAAGTCCTTTCTGGGTGTATCTAGTGGCAAGTTCCTGGGATTTGTCATCACCGCCAAAGGCATCTAGGTGGACCCCGACAAAGTCCAGGCAATCGTGGAAATGCGACCGCCCCGTAATCTGAGGGAACTCCGGAGATTTCAAGGCCGTCTGGCTTACATCCGGCGATTCATATCCAACCTCTCGGGAAGATGTCAGCCCTTTTTTTTCATCTCATGAAGAAAGGTGTATCCTTCGTATGGGACGAAGCCTGTCAGCAAGCGTTCGGAGATATCAAGCACTACCTCACCAGTCCGCCAGTTCTGGTGCCTCCCGTCATGGAAAAACCATTCTTGCTGTACGTTCGAGCGATGGATCATTCACTAGGATCTCTTCTCGCACAGAAGAACGACATGGGTCATGAACAGGCTATCTACTACCTCAGTAGGATGATGGTCGGAGCCGAACACCGGTACAACCCAGTGGAGAAGGAATGTTTGGCTCTAATATTCGCTATCCAGAAGACGCGGCACTATGTCGCCGGCCAGACTATTCATATCATCTCCAGGATCAACCCTCTTTGAGTACTGATGAGCAAGCCTAGTGCTCTTAATTCTTGACTCGCGACTTGGGCGATGCTATTAACACCATATGATATGGTGTACGTACCGCAGAAGTCCATCAAGGGCCAAGCGCTGGCTGACTTCCTTGCCGCTCATCCGATCCCGGAGGCCTCCAAATTATACGAGGACATTCCCGACGAAGTTGCAGAATATAATTCCGCGATGGAAAGTGAAGTGTGGCAACTCTTCTTCGATGGTGCCTCCAGAACCGGTCCTAGGGGAAACGTTATTTCAGGAGTAGAAGTTGTCCTGGTCACTCCTGATCAGCTCGTCATCTACCGAGCATATTCTCTTAGCGAGCCCTGCTCCAACAATGTGGCAGAGTACAACGCTCTGCTAATCGGGCTCCAAGTCGCCAAAGAGCTGGGGGTCGAGTCCCTGGAAGCATTCGGTGATTCTCTGCTTATCATCAATCAAGTCAGAGGAATATATGAAGTTCGAAATCCAGACCTCATCCCCTATCACCGAGCGACGGTCGAGATAGCCATGACATTCAAAGGGTTCTTCCTAGAGCATGTACCTCGATCTCAGAATCTAGAAGCTGATGCCCTAGCCAGTCTAGCTGCAGATTTAGCCATCCCTATAAGAAGGCAGGATTCGGTAATCCTTCTTAACAGAGATTTGTTCTGTGTGAAGAACAACTTTCACATAGAATACAGCCACGCTGTGAATGCAGATCCCTCCAGAAGAGACTGGAGAAGTCCCTTCATGGATTTTGTCGCATACAGAATCTTGCCGGAGGACCCCAAAGAAGCAGTATCCGTCAAAAGGCGATCATTACGCTTCTACTACGATGCATCTTCACAATGCCTATATCGTTGGACCTACGACGGACTGCTATTAAGATGTCTATCTGAAGACGAAGCACAGCAGATTATCCGGGAAGCTCACGACGGCGTATGCGGAGCGCATCAACCCGGTCCTAAGCTACAGGATCGCATCAGGAGAATGGGCTATTACTGGCCTACTATGATCGCAGATGCAATACGGTATGCAAGACAATGCAGAGCCTGTCAGGTTCATACAGACTTCATACATCAACCGTCTGAATATCTACATCCTACGGTTGCATCCTGGCCTTTCGAAGCATGGGGTATGGATATCATTGGTCCTATTCACCCGTCTTCTTCCAGCGGTCACCAGTTCATACTGGCCATCACGGATTACTTCTCCAAATGGGCAGAGGCGATCCCCCTCGCTGAGGTGAAGGCGTCTAATGTGATCAGCTTCATCAAGCATCACGTCATTTATCGCTTCGGGGTACCCCGAAGGATAATTCACGACAATGGGCCTCAGTTCATCAGCCAAGCGTTTCATCGATTTTGTGATAAAAATCGGATACATAATATCGCCTCTACAGCATATTATCCAGCTGCTAATGGTTTGTCGGAAGCTTTCAACAAAACCATTATCAAACTCTTGAAGAATTTCGTCTCTTCAAACAAGAGAGATTGGAATAAGAAGCTGGGCTAATGTCTCTGGGTATACCGCACAATGGTACGAACACCGACAGGTTGCACCCCATTCTCGCTGGTCTACGGGAGCGAAGCAGTTCTCCCCATTGAAATCCAGATCCCGTCACTCAGGATAGCCGTGACTAGTGAGCTAACTCGAGAAAAGAATGACCTGTTAAGGCTCCAAGAGCTAGAAGGATTAGACGAGAAACGCCTACAAGCTCAGCAGCGCATCGCGCTCTATCAAGCACGTATTTCCAAAACCTTCAATCATAAAGTGAAGGAAAGAGTGTTCAAAGTTGGCGAGCTAGTTCTAGCCGTAAGAAGGCCGATGATTCTTACTCACAGAAGTAAGGGCAAATTCCAGCCCAAGTGGGAAGGCCCTTATGTGATCGAGACAACGTTCTCGAACGGCGCCTACAGGATAGCCCAGCCTAATGGAGACCTGTTAGTGGCTCCTATCAGCGGCAAATTCCTGAAAAGGTACTATGCTTAATCTCCCCTGCTCGAGTAGAATATAGCGAGGATCTCAATTCTGACAAAACTACTTCCAGAACGTAATTAGTTGGGTTACATTCTATCATGTCCGTATGACCTCTGAACAGATGTCCCGCTAAAAGTTTATCGAGAGTTACATTCTAACTGTCATTTATATTCCGAAATGATGGGTCCACAAAAGTCAGAAAAGAGTTACTTTTATTTATTCCCAAAAGAGAGCAGAATTACATCTGGGGAAGCAGAAAGAGAAAGGATACATCATGATGGCAGAGTAGTCAGATTGCCAATCAGCCGCTCTAGTGCAGCTATCCTCTCATTCCTAAGAACCAAGGCATCGGTGCGAGCCCGCTCCAGCCGTGCCTCGGGGGTATTCATACAGGACAGCTCAGCCCTTGCCCGAAGGCAGCCCGCGCGGGCAGCTTCCGCACGATCCAAATCCCGTCGCGCCGCGCTCAATCGTCCAGTCGCTACGTCTAGACCCGCCAACGATTGAGAAGCCCACTCCTCTGCCCAAGCGAGTTTTTCCCTCAGCTTGGAGGCCCTCGCTGTATTCCCTTCGTGCTCGGATCGGAGCTTCATCTCAAGAGCGAGAGCCTCTGCCATGACAGCTTTTCTTTTATTCATCTCCAGCTTATGTGTCTTGATAGAGTTGTCTAGGCTTTCCAGCTTTGTAGTGAGACGCGCAGTCATGTGGTCGTACCTGGTCTGGACCTCAGCATCGAAGCTGCCACGAGTCAGCTGCAAGTATTCGTTAATGGGTTGCTCTAAACCATTAACTACCGCCTCCAGGGCGTCAGCTACCCCAGGATCGCCGAGCTCCCTGACAGTCCCGATCGAAAACTGAGAAGTCTTCTTCAGGCGCTCGAAATCTAGACTCTTCGCCAACACCATTGATATCATCATTTTCAAACCGGTGTAAAAGAGGCTGGTATGTTGCTCGATCAACGCAACTAGATCCGACTGAACGCCAGGAGTGGTCGCGATATCAGCAAGTCCCTCTCCAGGGATAATTGCAGACGAGGTGGCCACAGCCGCCGCCTCGACGCGTGGCGCAACCGAAGAAGGTACGACGACAACGATCGAAGTCATCGGCATACTCGCAAGGGGTGAGGTCACAATGACGGGTTCGTCCTCCCCTTAAGACGACGAAACCACTCTGGACGAGCTAGCCCCCGAGGACATTTCCTCCTAGAAGTCAGGCGCCTCCACATCATCGCCAGGAGCCGGAGCAGAGCCAGAAGGCGCTTCAACGCTGTGCTCTCCATGGACGCCATCCCCTGAGAAAAGGACAAGAAAGTTGATATCAGTATGATGGTAATCTTTCTAAAGGGAGACATAAAGATGACATTTACCCGGAGCCAACGACATATACGACGCATCTGCAGCCGATGTAGCTAAACCACGCCTTAATGACGCAATGCGAACTGTCATACTTGGAGAAGGAGGTGGGCCGACCGACATCGCCAAGAGTTTTGTCAAGCCTTCACCAATACGCGGTCGAGGTTCATCAGCTGGAATCTCGCCAGACGTGCTCGCTGACACGGCGGGAGTTTTATCCGCTGCTGACCTCGGGAAAGATTCTCCCATCTGCCTCGGCCACACAGGCAATCTCGCTCCGCTACCTGGAGCAGTAGCCACGACAGCAACCTCTAGCGAGGATTCTCCGGCGGCGCCGGTCGGAACTGTAGAAAGTCCCTCTCTAAAAGGCGAGGAACCTCCGGCCAAAGAATCATCCCTGATATGAGGAGATGCAGGCTCACTCCCGGGAGCCTCAACACCAAGAATGCGGAGAGGACGAGCAACCGTCTCCTTCCTCCTCTTACGAAGAGAAGCTTCCTTCGAAGCAGAAGCCCGTCGCTTCCCAGAAGAGACTACCAAAGCCCCCGCAGGCGGAGGCACTTCACACCTCGGCACCGACACCAGAGGCTCATCCGGAGTACCAGACTCCTCACCCTCGTCCGAAGAAACCGAGGGGACTTCGACTCTTCCCCCAGGCTTGAGAGAAGGCACCCTGAAGCTTCCACGCATGTCAAAATTGCGATGGAAGGTGTTAATCGCCACATAGAATTGGGCGTAAGAATGAAGGATGCGCAGCTCCGTGGAAGTTGTAACGACCGGCACGATAAAGGTTGCTCCCGTACAACCCATGATAAAATATCGCCACCCTCTAGCTCCATCAATAAGTCCGCCCCTGGACCTGAAGCTGGTAACGGCGTTGCCCACGTGCAACTGATCATACCCGAACTTCCTGGCAAACCGACTAGGCAGATATGGCTCGAAGAAGCAATGGTCTTCGCTCCTGTACAGCAGATGGGAGGGCCTAATGCAGACCAGCCAATTAAAAGCTTCCGGAGAAAGATCGGTCTTCTCTCCACCTGAATCCTCAAGCCTCGTCCCTGATTGATTGCGATGTACAGGAGGGGGAATATAGAGGAGCTTCCAGCCGTGGCTGAGGTTCAACACCAGCCGACAATCCAAAGTGGTGTAAACATTCCAGGGAGAGTCTTTGTAGTTCAGCAAGAAATTACCCCCCGAGCTGCTACCAGAGCCGGGAGACATCACCCGGGGGTTGTGGAGAATTAACCATCCCATCAAATACATGTATGATAATTCCACCCGGGGAAAACTCTCACGCCAAGCTTCATCGACGAGCAACCCATCAGTCATGGCTCTCAGGCCAGCCTGTATACGGCACACCATGGCAGGAAGCAAGCCCAGTCTTGCCCGAACACCAGGCGCACTGCCGGCCACAGGATGTTCCGGTGAATGCGGTCCGCGGACGCAGTACCAGGCACTACTACTTGACGCAGCCATATCGAGAGGAAACCAGCCAGCTGGGCTTCCTTAGACAGAGGCCTGCGACGGTGCCTCAAGTAACTACAGGCCTTAATGCCTTCAGGGTACTTTCCTACCCCCTCGACGAGAATCTGATCCGGAGCTTTAGCCTCCTCCATAAGATCCTCCACGACCTGGGCACTAAGCACGCCCAAACAGTTCACGGGCTCATTCTTGCCCCCCCGAGGCTTTCTCCGACTTGGCAGCCCTGGCTCGGTAGAAGAAGAGGTAGGACATCCACTTGATGGTGTGAGCCAAATCAGAAGGCTCGTTATAAAAAGCGGTGCACGCAAAGTATTGACACATCAGCTCCTGATACACTTCCGCCACCCGAGGGTCCAAGTCCACCAACTCCCGGTTGGTGGGAACATACTCTTCGTATGGGGTAACCCCCATCGGCAGTCTCGAGACAACTGCCATCTCATGGAGGGCCAATCCCAGCTCCCCCAGTGGAGTGGCAAAGGTGCCAGTGAGCGAAATGTATCGCTCCATCAGTGCCAAGAACAAATTAGGATTGGGAGGCAACCCGACGCTCGTCGCACTCACAGCGGCATACAGTCCAATGCCCTCCAGTTCTCTCCGAAAGTGCTTCAAGGCCCAGTCAACTAGGCATGTCCATCGGGAGTTTGTTGGGGCGATCCACCCGTTGCACCGAGGATTCTCCTTGGGATATACCCCACCTCGTCCCATGAAGTCGTTGAAGAAGGTTGGCAATTGGACCGGTTGGATCACTGAGTTGTCTTCACTCGGGACACTGCCCGGGCACAGTCCCCTGAACAACGTCACAACGCCGAAAGGACGATTGACAAATGACCCCTGGTCAGCTTCTTTCAGATGAAAGATCTTCCCCGGCTTGTCGTGAAGGTCAGGAGTCAGCGTCCACGACATCTTCCTGGGATGCGTCGCGTGGGAGAAAGCCGAGATGGGATAATCCCTCGGCATCGTTGGCAGGTACAAAACCAAATTCCCAGCAGGGAAAACCCAGGGCTCCCTCTTAGGCTTTGTCTGGGACTGTTTGTCAATCATGTCCCCAAAGAGGAAAGCCGGCTTTATGTACTGCTCCCCGTCTACATATGTCAAGGGCTCGCCATTGATCATGCTCAGCAGCGTCCGCTCGCCCTGAACCGATATCAAAAACTCCCTTCCCTCAGGATACTGGGGTCCGGAGATGGGAAATGCCACGTGGGACAGATCCTCCAGGTAGTTCGAGTGCAGCATCCCGGCAGCGGAGCCCATCACCTCGGCCAGTGGAAACTCACCCAAATCAACTGCAAAAGTGCAAGGAAAATGTCATTGCAAATCTTGCACAAACATATAGACCAAAGAAACGACAGTCTGTGCTCTACGCAGGATTGTACAAATTTGGTTATTTTACGCCGAAAATTCCCTCCATAAGCGTAAAACTCAAATTTTACGATATACGCCAATTTTCGGTAGCCAGAGCTTTTACGCTCAGAACTACGAAAATATGGAGTCTTTACGCTGGCACATTAGAAATATGGACGTAAAAGATAAAAACGTCTCCGTGCATCATCTTCCTCAAAAGAGGCTATCAGGACAGAAGACGACCTAGCGCGGTCACGTTCAACGTGTGCGAAGGATTTTTTGTCGTTTTTGTCACCCCAAAGGCTCTACCTCTAAGACCGGGTGCGCTGCTCGTCGGCGGGATACTTCGTTCAGAAGGAAGTTCGCCTTGCCCGACCTAAGACTCCCTCGCTGGGGCAGAAGAATGAGAAGAGGAACCTATACTCTTTCCCTTAGCGGAGGGGGTTTGTTTCGGCGCCATTTCTGAAGACTCGAGGTGCTCGGAGAAGGAACGAAGAAAAACTCGAACAGTCGAAAGCTCTCTTTGGCAGAAGACAGATAAAAAGTTTTTCTCTCAAAAGCTTGGGATATATATAGAGTTCGGGTCGACTCCTCGAATCCTCGGACGGATTCCTCGAGACCCTAACCAAATCTCGCAATTAATAGTGGGTTATGATTGGATGCTACGTCAGCCCACTACCCTTGAGAGACGGACAATCAGCAAATTTGAAAAGTTTTTTGTGCAAGACGGTTCAGCAGGTTCTACGCTAAAGGAGCTTTTCTACGCTCGATAGCAACAGATCTACGGTTTTATGCTCGCAAGCTATAAGTCTATGGTTTTACGCCCGGATGCCTTTGTGCTCGGTAGCTTTTATGCTCGAAAGGCCACAAACCTACGACTTTACGCTCAGCAGATACCAAATCGATGATCTCACGCTCGGTGGCGCTCAGTTTACGCTCAGAAGCAACAGATCCACAAACTTCACGCTCGAAAATTTTTTCTTTTCAGGAGCTACAGATATACAGTTCTACGCTGAAGGAGCTTTCTACGCTCGACAGCTACGAATCTACGGCTTTACGTTCGACAGCTATAAGTCTATGGTTTTACGCCCGGATGCCTTTGTGCTCGGTAGCTTTTATGCTCGAGAGGCTACAAACCTACGACTTCACGCTCAGGAACCACAAGTCTACGATTTCACGCTCGATGGTGTTCTACGCTCACAGGCTACAGATCTCCAGTCCTACGCTAAAGGAGCTTTCTACGCTCGACAGCTACGAATCTACAGCTTTACGTTCGACAGCTATAAGTCTATGGTTTTACGCCCGGATGCCTTTGTGCTCGGTAGCTTTTATGCTCGAGAGGCTACAAACCTACGACTTCACGCTCAGGAACCACAAGTCTACGATTTCACGCTCGATGGTGTTTTACGCCCAGAGGCTACAGACTGATGATTTCACGCTCCACGACTTTCCGCATATTCGAAACAGTCCCCAAAGCGGTCAATTGCCAAGAGTTCACACAGAAGATACTCGTTCTTGACCCAGAGCATCCCAAGTACCCGAAGCATACAGAGTTCAAACATTAAAAAATTACTCTTCTCGGGTCCAAAATTGGAGGTTCATCCAGACTCCTGTCTGAATATCTCGTCTATCAAGATGGCAAAATCAGTTTGACAGCCAAAATCTCGACCCTGTTCCAAGGGAGTTTCGAGAGATCATTCTTGAAGACGAGTCTGAACAAAGTTCTGTTCATCAGAAGCAGCAGTTCAGAGATCTACGCGGTCCCTCAGTCCTAGCAACAGGATAGTTCTAAATGTTCAAAATGCTTAAACAGCGTTCTATGGACTATTCGTTATGCGTAAAGGACAGGGCCTAATACTCTTTCTATCAGAGTCGGCGTAAAGATTCAGACGTGTCGAAGCTACACATATTCAGACTTCACAGCAACGTATGGCAAGATGATCATATGAAGAAGCAAGACGATCTTATTAAAGATTAAAGTCATGATTACATATGAGGGAAATCCAATCTACAAGGGTTTTCTTTTCATTTTCATGATTACAACTGAGGAAAACTCCGTCGACAGGAGGGTTTCCCCATCATCGTCTGAAGATTGCCCAGAAGCTGTTCTGACAGGTTCTCGCAGGGGCACAATTCTTCATCCATTTTCTCCGGCAGTCAGTCAGTTCCAGCAAACTGATTGACATGGCAATGATCAACGGCGAGAGAACGATAGAGTTGGGGCTTGCATAAATTATGCAGATCTCTCGATCCGTGCGCCGTGACAGATTGAGTTGAGATATTTCACTCAACTCAATGCCCGAGGTCAGAGCTAGTCGCTGCTCTCACTCCCGGAGGTAACAGGAGAAGACGCCGCTTGCAAGCCGTGTGGTCAAATACGACCCTTCCTCTCTCCTGGGGCAACGCCATACAAAGTTGCTGATTATCCCGAGCAAGGGAGGCTAAGATATCCTTCCATGATCCATCGTTATAGTGGACACTTGCTCGAAGACGCCGTCTTTTTTGGCTCCCTTCATGCTGGAAGAACATGATCTCCTTCTTCCTCAGGTCGACCCGACGAACTCCGGCGATCATCTCTGCATGGTAATGGGAATGTGGGGAGAACAGGGTAACTCCCCCAGCCTTTTTATAGGCGAAAGAGATCACAGTGGTCCCCAATAAATCCGCCATAAAGTCAGCATCGACCGTTTCAACGCTCCATTCAGAAATGTTTCGAGTTATGAGGGGCCGTTCATGCTTCATTCAAAGCGTTTCAAATTCCGAGGAATTTAAAAGCTTTGAAGGGGGTCTTGTAGAAGCATAAAAAATACGCTAGGAGGATCTACGCAGCCTCTTGATACAGAGCAGCGTAAACAGAGGCCTTCAGAGCCATCAAGCGTGCAACAGAGCTTTTTCCGCTAAAACACAACGTGAAGAATAAGCTCAAAGGACCATCCGCGTAAGTGCAGTACGTCCAGGCCGCTCCAGCGTAAACAGGGTTCTTCATCGCCTCCATGACGTAAAACTCATCCGCTCTCAAAGCAGCGTTAAAGCGTACGAGGAACGCTTCGTCTTCCCCAAAATGAACCTGTCAAGTCACACAGTGAATCTGACCTCTGACTCCTGACAAAAAGTGTTGCACGGCTACCCAGACGACGGTTGGAAACGATGGCAGACCCCTCGGGATGCGCCCCACAGTATGATGGCGGATCTTTGTATTTAATGCAGAGGATTTGGTTAAAACATCACCGAACCGTCGTTTACTAAAGTCCCCTCAACGTAAACCGCTCTTTCGCGTACAAGGGAATACGCTGCCTTGTTTTACACAGGCAAACATGAGTTGTTTTACGCTCCGCAGTAGACAAACTGCCTGCCACGTCAAAAGCTGCACTTCGTACGGGACTCGAGGCACGTCTCCACGTCTAATTGCACAGAGCGGTGACAGTTTCTCTCAAGGCACGTCTCTGCGATGGATGTACAGAAGGGCTGCAAACCTTCAAAATACGCCTCCGCATTTAATGCATAAGATGGTGGCAAATCTCTGCAAGAGATTTGATTATATCTTCAAAAGCCGTAATTCCGGCTAAGACGTCCACATCAGCACTCTGGCACGGTACGCAGCGGCTTCTACGCCCATTCAGGATCTGTGCTCACGCGGCTTCTACGCCCACTCAGTCTCTACGACCACTCGATCTCTACGACCACTCGGCCTCTACGACCATTCGGCTTCTATGCCTATTCGGCTTCTATGCCTGTTCGGCTTCTATGCCTGTTCGGCTTCTACGCCTGTTCGGCTTCTATGCCTGTTTGGCTTCTATGCCTATTCGGCTTCTATGCCTACTCGGCTTCTACGCCAGGGTGACAGTCATTTGGCTTCTACGCAAACCTCTTCTACACAAGGGATACCTACCTACGTGGCTTCTATGCCGTGATCTTCGCAGCAAATATACGCGTTTTGTCCCCTTAGTTGGACACGCGTCACATGCTCACTCAAAAGGTCATCTATACACAGGCATTGGTTATCTTAACCGTTGTGTAAAGGGGTGTTGTACTTCCCACTCCTCGGTTTTTACACCGACGGAGTGGTCACTGTCACCAAAATTCTATAAATAGAGACCCCTATCAATAGGGAACAAGGTCGAAAAACTTCAAACTTGAAGATCGAACAAGGTCGAACTTCCCAGAAAGATCGAACCGGAGGTCAAGAGAGAGAGAGAGAGAGGGAGACCGGAGCTCAGGCAAAGAGCAGGGATCGACGACTTTGGCATCGTGCATCCACCCTCTCCTGCAATCTTCGAAGCTGCTACCTGTCTTCCACGGCACTTCTTCAACATCGTGTGGTCCAAGGGCTAAAGTGATCGACTGCAGATCAGACACCTATAGCAATTTATACCCAGATTAAATAAATTGTACTCCTACATCCTCGTATAGGATTATATTATACAAGTTTGTTTGTAAACCAAAGGGCGCGGGTTTCGCATAAACCCTGTCATTGAAATATACTTTCATTCTTTCGTTTAATACCACAAACAGCAACCCCCGCACCGACCTAGCCCCCTTCGCCGACCTCCCCCCTACCTACCACCACCGTCCCCGACCACGGCTCCGCCCACAGCCGCCACCCTCCTCGTCGTCCTCAATGTCATGCCCCAGTCCCAAAAATACGTAGGACTAGGACACGTAAGCATGCCAGCCGCATGGATATGGCAACTCCAATATATGGAAACCAAATCCACACGTACGCTGTAATATGAAAATCAATCCACAAGTGGTATAAACATATGTCATAAGTCATAATCTAAATCTCATCCACAGAAAATTAATATAAATGACTAACCAGCATCAATATAACTAGATCTCAATAAGAAGGATCTAAGGAGGATAGTTGGATGGAAACAAATCCACTACCAACTCAAATGGGAAAAGTAAATACAATATAAGTACAACACCATCAAACAATATAAGTACCAGCTATCAATCATGGCTCGAGAGAAGACGTCCACGAAGCATCTATAACCATCCAAATCTGTGCTTCTGCAAACACACAAGAACAGGTACACCTGGCAGCGGACCAGGTCCTCAGAGGGACGTAACAAGATACAGAAAATACGAGCCAACTTGAATACAGTGAACATGCATATAATTTGAAAATAAATAAGTACGCTGTACAAGACAATCTATATGAATGCAAATGAGGACAACTTTTCAACGTATGGGCAAGGGTAGACTACTCGATCTACCTCACAACTCACACACACGTCAATGGACATCAGAAATCGACATACCGCGGGGGTAGCGACCAGCGAGACTCCAGAAATTGACATATCGCGGGGGTAGCGACCAGCGCGACACACGCCCGTAGTGCGAGCTATATACTACGGTTTACCAGAGTGGTTAAAAGCCAATACGCCTAATGATTGTCCTCTATGATACTAAGCGTCAAGTGTGTGTCAACATATCTAATATATAGTAATGACTGAAAGGAAAACTACACATGCAAGAACTATACAGAAATAAAATAAAAAGAAATATAAATAGCATGCAGAATACTGTAAGCAATTTGGCAAGGTATCTTGCCTGGTAAGAAAGCTGCAAGGTGTACTGTCCAGAAGTCAAACGCACAGGATCACAAGCTATGGCCACAGAACAAATATCTCTGGATGCTGAAATAAATATCACCAATGTTTCTAGAATGAGCAAAATAGCTAAAAAGCACTTCCCTTTCGTCCAATTTGGACACAGGAGTAAAATGGTAATTTGGGTAAAAGTTGGGTCCACGTGTGGGCCACTTTGCACCGAAAAGCGTGCCAAGGGTAACAGTCTCTAAATGGGACAAACTATAGGTCAAACAACTCTAAATGTCAGTACGAACCCAACGGTATGTCCAAAGGTGGATTCTGATAAGCCGAACACCATTTTGTCCAAAAAGTCAACTGTGGGGCCCGCCAATTGGCGATCTGGTCAACCGTCTCAGAAATGCGTGAAAATTGGTTCACAGGACCAGCGCGTTACCACGAGTCCAGTGGCGCAAGTTTCGTCGTAATCTGACAAGCGTGCACAAAATACGCGCGATTTCCACAAAAGTTGTGATATGGGATGTGTCCGCGGATACGGTCTGATTCCGGCGCGCACACGCGTCCGAATCAGTCTCCACGAATTTTCACGTGTCCGGTTATGCTGCGTGCACCATTCGGTATACTTGGCACATGGCGGGGCGGTCCCGTTTGGCGGGGCGCGCTCCGTTTTCCAATTTTTTGAAATCTGGAAAAAGTGGGTGCGCGCAGTTTTGTGACGAATATAATTATGTCCACAGCAACTAATAGCATAGGGTTATTTTACAAAAAATAAACTAGGTCAGGTATTCTACAGGTATCAAAAAGAATTACCGAATTCGGATCTCTGTGGTGGGAGATACGAACTCGGCAATATGGGTGGTCATTCTGGAATTCTGCGATTCCAGAATTCTGTCCGCTCGTCCAATTTGGGCGCTATTTTTCACCTAGGGACACACGTTTTCTGAGGTTGGCTATAAAACAAATATTGGAGAGGGTTAATGGATGATCATACCTATAAAAACGGAACAGCGTTTGGTCGAGCGAGTCGACGGAAAATCACGCCGGAGCGAAAGTGCTTCGAGTGGGATTCTGCAGTTTGCGAGGTCGGAGTCGTCGGGATGGTTGGATGGCTTGGGGGGCTTCTCTGGTTGCGGTGACGGCTCTAGATGGGAAGAGAAGGTCTGGAGATTCTAGGTTAGGGTTTTTGTGAAATAACTATATATATATATATATATTAATTAGGAGAGAGAGAGGGATAAGGGTTCGGCCGCGGGGGTGAAATAGGCTACGGTCTGGTAGCAAAATGCTAGGTGGCTAAAGCAATGCTAAAGGGGCGGGTCTCTGTTTGGAGCAAGTTGCTTTGCTAGAGCAAGTAACTAAAGTCGCCTTGCTGGAGCAAAAAAAACCAAAGTTGCTGATGGTTTCTAAAGCAACTAGTAAAGAATGGTTACTTAGTTGTTTATTATTATTATTATTATTATTATTATTATTATTATTAGTATTAAATTCTTATTTAATACTTCTATTACTTAAATGTGCTAAGTTGCTTTGCTACTTTGCTGTGAAGTAGCAGCATAGTTAGTATTATTATTATTATATTATTATTATAATTATTATTAAATCCTTTCTTTTACTTAATCCTTTCTTTTCTTAATCCTTTCTTTTCTTAATATATATATACATATATGTATATATATATGTGTATACATATATATTATATATATTCTCATAAGAGAATTTATAGATTAGGATATTGCACATCGTTAGGCTAGCAACTGCTCAAGGGGTCCCCTACATGGAATAAATTCCTAAAAAATTCCTGATGGTCCAACAAGTCATCTAAGTGCCCGAACACCTAACATAAAAATTATAAAAATCTATTTCTCCTATTTAGCCCTAATTACCATAATTAAATTAATAATTAATAAATAAAAAAGGGTATATATGATTTTTAGGAAGGGGGTTTTACACTCAATCCGAGCATTCCCCCCCCCCCTCCCGCACTCGAAGCCGACCACCTGACCGGCTATTGCTCCGCCACCTTAGCTCCGCCGTACTTGACCTACCTCCTCCCCGGCCAACCACCGTCCTCCCCGTCAACTCCCAGCCCCGGCCAACGCCGGAGCAGACCGCCCTCGTCCCCGCAGCGTCGACGAGCCCAGACCGTGCTGTAGCAGCCGACGACTTCCCGAGCTTCGCCGGAGCTCCGTCCGGCCACCCCCGCCGTCGACGGCCAGCCACCGGGACCCCCTCGACCTGGACGTCGCTTAGGTACAATATTTTATGTATATTTGTCAGTATTTATACGGGTATTTTAGGGTGCATTGAGTATATACATTATATATATTTTTTCAGTATTCTAATTAGTATATATACCTATAGTTTTGTATAAATGCAGTATTCTAAATACATATATACTGTATTTTGTATACTTGGTATATACTGGAAATATATGTATATGCATATTATGCACAGTATATTGTATTTAAATACCTTATACATATTAAATAACTATTATGTATATATATATATATATATATATATATATATATATATATAGTATTTTGTATAGTATTTATATATGCATTTTCCTGTATAAATATAGTATTCTATATATATGCACTGTATTTTGTGTATTTTAATATATACTAGAGCTATGTGTATATGTATAATATGTACATTATATTGTATTTAAATACTTTATATGTATTAATAACTATTATGTATATGTATACATATATATATATATATATATATATATATATATATATATATATATATATATATATATATATATATATATATATATATATATATATATATATATATTGTGTATTTTAGTATTTATATATATATATATTGTGTATTTTAGTATTTAGAGTATTATATAAATATATGAATATATATGTATATACATATACTTGTGTATTAATATATGTTAGTATATATATTATATATGACTACACTTTCTATTTTTGTACATATAAATATATATGTATACTATATATATACCTGTTGTATATATGGTATTATTATATATAAATGCTTATATAAATATATCTAAATATATGTCAAAGTATTATATTAATATATATGGTAAAATGTATTTAAATATGTAAATATATTTTATGGAGATATGTATATGTACATATTTATTGGTTTGTTATTAGAGTATATCTATAAAAGCTACTTTAATGTGTAATATTAAACACACATATTATTTTAATATATTTAAATATGATTTAGTTTATATATATATATATATATATATATATATATATATATATATATATATATATATATATATATATATATATTTGTAATAGTTATATATATATATACTGTCCAGACCCTGTGTCAGCTGTAGATACAAGCATTGTGTCTTAGTCGTGCTATTGTAGCGACTAATATTGTCATTATTATATCATATATAGGACTGCCGGACAGTACCGCCGAGGCATCAGGAGCAGGACTTTTGGTTTTTGCAGCTACCCGGGACAGGCAAGTATACCTTGCTGATTTACTGCTTAAAATTAAATGATAAATGTTGCAAATATGCATAAAACTGTGCGCGTCCGAGATTGACTCGGGTGCAGTCGACAATGCGTCGATGAGTAGTGTACTAGACCTAGTTGCTAGTTGACTCACCTTCGACTGTGAGAATATTTTGATATCCTCCTAGACCGTGACACTTACACGTATCACGATGGTACATTCATATTGGGATACGGGTCCGCGTACCCGATTCGCTATCGGTACGTACGACATGCATCGCGGACTAGCATATATTCTAGAGTATTATAGTTAGATGAGACTTGGCATATAGATACGATACACTCACGTAGTGTATTCGACTTGCGAATCTACATTGGGCGGGAAGGACAACTGATAAATGTATGGGATACACCCATCGGACTCCGTGGTATCCAGAGGAACCACAGATCCGGTGATTTCCTATATTCAGACACCGCGCTCTACGGAGTGTTACGGACGTATATATATTGCAGATACCACGTCCCTTAGAGTGTTGGACGTTATATATATACAGATACCTCATTCTTCGGAATAATGGACGTTGCAGATACCACACTCTAGAGGACGTTGGACGTTATGCCTACACCTACCTATACGTTCTGAGGTTGTCCTTACATTGCATTCACTTAGATGGTTAGCACACCCTCTTTAGTTTTATTCAGTACTATATCTGGCATGCATATTGTATCTTGTTACGTCCCTCTGAGGAGCTGGTTATCTTCCAGATCTAGACGAGGCCTATTACCCCACAGTGTATGGGCCAGGTGTGGAGACGAGGTTTGCTCTTGACGAGGAGCTGGAGGTTTTACCATCAGAGTACCCCTGATCATCTTGGTAGGCCTTCCGCCTATGACTGGAGCTCCTTACCTAGTTAGCAGTTGTTTCAGTCACTCTCATTATCAGTACTTTTATTTCAGACTATCAGTACTTTATCTCCAACATTTGTAGTGGGTTTGTTCCCACCAGACATATTTCAGTTGTACTATATCATTCGACTATGTTTCTTATATTCCAGTCTTTCATTTCAGTATTTTACTTGTTGTTTGTGGATGAGATTAGACACTGCATGTTGTTGATATTAGACTTGTTAGATTTAGGACAGCGTAGCACGCTTAGCCAGGATCCATTAAATTGGGATATCCTCGGTGACGTGTCAGCTGGCCAATGTCACGTGGCCTGGTTCCATATATTTTGGGTCTGGGGCGTGACAGATTGGGTCCGGTTCGATTGGGCTGGTTTATTTTTAAACCTATTGGGTTCATGTTGGTTTGTTTTGGTTTAATTAAAAACTAAGTTTTTGGGTCTTTAAAAATAGTTCTGGGGTCCAATAAATTTCAGAAAAATTACAGTATGTCTAATATTTTATTTTACACCCAAAAATATTATTTTTATATTATTTTAATATTTAATAAAATTACACAATTTATTTAATACCAGAAACTATTTATTTTAATTAGTTAAAAATCGCAGAAAATTCCCAAAAATTTATTTTTAAATTCTGAAAAATCTGGGGGTTTACAATTCTACTTAAAAAAGTTAGATAAAGTATTTTATTTTTGTTGCAAGCTTTTCAAAACAATGCGTTCAAGAAGTCAATTAGCAGAAGAATGATGTAGAGATTGAAAAAATCTTAGTGAGAAGCTTAAAGAACATAAAAAATATCGTGAACACTTTTTGCTAACTTGAGATCCATGGTAGAGTTACAAGTTAGATTAAAAATAAATAAAACAATTGATAGAGAATTGCAAGAACAAATAAAAAATGAAACACACCATTGGAAAGGAGTTTTGATAAGAATAGTAGTAGTTGTAAAATGTTTGGCAATACATAATCTAGCATTCCGTGGAAAAAAAGAAAAAGTTGATGATGGTTCTAATGGTAATTTCCTAGGCTTGATTGAAATGATTGTCGAGTTTGATACAATAATGCAAGAACATTTTCGACAAATTAGAGAAAAGGAGATTCATTATCATTATCTTAGCAATAAAATTCAGAATGAGTTGATAGCTAATATATCATCAAAAGTAAAAATTGCTATAATTGAAAAAGTAAAAAAAAATATTATTCCGTGATCCTTGATTGTACTCCCGATGCAAGTCATAAGGAGCAAATGACATTAATATTACGGTGTGTTGATGTGTCAAGTATTCCTGTAAAAATTGAGGAGTACTTTATTGAATTTTTTAATGTAGAAAACACACCGGATTGAGTCTTTTCAATGATTTGCTTGCTGCATTAGAGTCCCTTGGTCTTGATGTTGATAATATTAGAGGTCAAGGTTATGATAATGGCTCTAACATGAGAGAAAAATATCAAGGTGTTCAAAAAATATTACTTGATATAAAATTTTATATGCCATGTGGTTGTCATTGTCTTAATTTAGTACTATGTGATATGGCAAACTCTTGTGTTAAAGCAAAAAATATTTTTTGGAGCATGTCAATGCATGTATACAGTATTTTCCCATTCTTCAAAAAAGGTGGAGTGTGCTAGTTGATTGTTTAGATGGTTTAACACTTAAGTCATTATGCACCACAAGGTGGAAAAGTCATATTGAAAGTGTGAAAGCCATTAAATCACAAGTTGGCAAAATCAAAGAAGCGTTACTTAAGGTAGCAGATCTTATTGATGATGCAAGATTATCTAGGGATGCTATATTGTTAGCAACAAATGAACTTAGTAGTTTTGAGTTTTTGTTAAGCTTGGTTATGTGGTATGATATTTTGTACAACATAAACTCGGTTAGCAAGT
Organism: Iris macrosiphon; assembly: GCA_036927795.1. Taxonomy (NCBI): domain Eukaryota; kingdom Viridiplantae; phylum Streptophyta; class Magnoliopsida; order Asparagales; family Iridaceae; genus Iris; species Iris macrosiphon. The sequence goes on along the minus strand of JAYESA010000004.1, from coordinate 24,630,598 downwards.
CTTTACAATATGAAAAGATACGTATTGATGTTGCGGTAAAACAATTGAAATAACTTGTTTCTTTTTTTGAAAATTATAAGGAAGAAGGTTTTACATCTGTCATGAATTATGCTAAAGAAATTGCTTATGATATAGGAGTTGAACCTGTATTTCCTGAGAGACGTCAAATTTCTAGGAAAATACAATTTGATGAGATTTCTAATACTGAGAGAGAACCACAAACAGCTGAAGAATGCTTTAGAACTGATTATTTTCTTGTTGTTGTGGATATTGCTCTTTTAGAGTTGAGAAGTAGGTTTGAACAATTGCATAGTTTTGAAAAAATGTTTGAATTCTTGTTTGATGGACACTTAATATCATTGGAGGAATATGATTTGAAAAATTATTGTGCAAATCTTGAATCTGCTCTAGAAAAGGATGATGTATCTGATGTTGATTCCCATGATTTGTTTTTAGAAATAAAATTGTTGCAAGAGATGTTACCTCCAGAAGCATATGAACCAAATAAATCTTGGACTGCCATTGAAATTCTAGAGTTTGTAGTTGAGATGGATATTTTTCCTAATGTATTAGTTCCTTAACAAATTTTATTAACTCTTCCTGTGACTGTAGCATCAGCTGAAAGTACTTTTTCCTAATTAAAATGGTTAAAATCTTATTTGAGGACTTCAACTAGCCAAGAAAGATTAAATGGATTAGCAATTATATGCATTGAAAAAGATATGTTGAATGACATAACATATGAAGATATAATTGATGACTTTGCTTCAAAGAATGCGAGAACAATGCATTTGAGATAATAGCTTTGGTTTGATTAGTTCTACGAGAGTCTGATTTTTTTTTTTAAATGTAGGTGTGAAGCTGCTGAGCTGGAGATGTTTTGCATAGTTGGACAGAAAACACGCATAGTTGGACAAGAAGTATTTGAGATAATGTTGACATGTTGCTGGGGACGAAGCTGCTGGACAAGAATGCTGTTATTTTTTTTTTTTTGATAATATGTTAGTTTAATTTTGCTAGTGAAAAGACATCAATCAATATAGACGAATTTTATTTTTAAAATTTTATTTTTTTTTGTTTGAAAGACAAAATGTAATCCTCTCTTCTCAACTTTGTAGTTCTTTCAAATTTTTGAAGAGATGTTTTTACTTCACATAGCATTTGATTATTTAGTTGCTTTGTTGTAAACAATTTTTTACAAGGGCCAATTTTTAACTTTCTTCCCAAGCATAAATAACTTCAGCGTCGCCCCTGCCTTTAGCTTTAACATAAATTTTAACATGTCTTATTTATTTTCAAGATATAGAAATGTCCATGGTTTAGATTATATGGTTTCCAAAATGGAAACAAAATTTTAAAAATATTCGGATAATATACCTCTTCTATATTGTTTGGCTTCGATTTTTGATCCAAAGATTAAATTAGATGGTGTATTTATTTTATTAGACAAATTTGAAGAAAATATGAGAGTTGACGTAGGTAGCTTGAAAGTATAAATTAAGGATATTTTAGATAGTTTAATTGCTTTATATGAAGAAACACTTGTATCCACCCGACCCGGTACAACCGTTCAAGGTAGTAGCTCTGATTTTATGTCTAAATTATCATATACTAAAAGTATACTGCAAAGGAAGAAAAAAAAAATTTCCAACCCACTTAGGAATTGTCCTTATATCTAAATTCTTATGAAGAAGATGAAGACGACTCTTCATCTTATTATTCAATTTTAGAATGGTGGAAGAGACACGAAAAAACTTATCTTGTACTTTCTTCTATAACACGTGATATTTTAATGGTCCCGGTATCCACGGTAACATCAGAATCTTGTTTTAGTGCAGGTTCAAGGATGCTAAGCAAGAAGAGAAGTCGGTTGCTGCCAGATATTTTGGAAGATTGTGTCTGCGTTCAAGATTGTACACGTGCTGAAAAAAGAACTCAAAACTCAAGAGATGAAAGTGCTGATATCTCAGAGCTGGACTTTCAATATCTTATTATGGATGACACTACTGAAGGAGGAGCTGACCAATAAACTTCAACAAAAGACGGACGACGAAATTTTTTTGAAAGACATGTACATTTTTTTACAACTTTATGCAAACAAAATATCATTTACAAGTTTATATTTTTTTTGTTACTTAATGTTATAATACATTTATAATTTTATTGCCATTAATAAAAGAAATTCAGCTTTTTCTTACTTAATGTTCTTAGTTGTTTACATTTAACTTCTTTATGTCTATATAAATAACTTCTTTAAATTTCAAATTATAAATTTATATTAAATTCAAAAAAAAGATTTATACATTTTTTTTATAAGTTATTCAAAAAAGTTTCGAAAAAAAATTCAACTTCTAAATATTTAGATTTTAATTTATACTTAAAGTTATATAAATATTGATATAAAGAAATCAAATAAAATTTTCTTACTTAATGTTTATATAAAGTTTTACATAAATTATAAAAAAAAAATCTGACAAATAACTTATAAATTTTAAATTATACAAAATTAACTTAGTAACAAAAAACCTATAAATTTTAACTTGAATTTATTAAAATAAAAATTATATCATATAGATTATATATAAAATATATATAAATAGACGTAAAAAAATTTAAAATTTAAAAAAAATCGGGCCGGCCCGACCCGACCGTAAGTTGGCCTGGACCCAGACCGGTTCGACCCGGTCCACGCAGACGGGGTCAGTTGCCAAACCGACTGGGCCAGACTGGCTTGCTCTCTCCACCGGGTTGGGTCCGGACCGATCAGAACCCAATCAAACCCGGTCAACCCGGACCTTTGGCCGGACCGGACCTGCCCATTACACAACTTGAATTAAATTTAACATATACAGTTAGGTAATTATGTATAAGGAAACAAAGAATTAAAAGATTAAAAAAAAAATTGAATTTTATCTCCACTTGATGGCGTAAAAATGAGGATAACTGTTTCAAACTACCATTGTATACACTAATTTTCATGCGTGTACAAAATAAACCCGGCTTACTGAATAATTTCTCCATGTCGTGGTCCAAGAATTTGAACCAGTAGGAAGACGAAGAATTGGAATTGCACTCCAATCACTTGGTAATAAGAAAACTGTTGGAATTTGCTGTTCTTAGTTTTGGGATCGAGTTATTTTATTCTAATTTTTTTATAATTTGATGAATAATTAGACACGAAAAAGTGGGTGTGTAATGCAGCTCAAATGGTAGACCACTCACTTTGCATGGGAGAGTTATAGGGTTCCATCCTTGCGTCTCCCATTTTATTACAAGTAACGTTTCTAAGCTTTGTGATATGTTTGTCAAAATGTACTTATCCAAAATAATAAATTTTAATTAATAATTTAGTTTGCTATATGGAGACATACTTATACATTAATATTTGAATTTATTTTGTGAAATAGAGTTTGCAAATAGAAACCTCTAGTCTCTACTAGGAAAACAAAAATACTATGTTGCAAGAAACAATCTAATATATTGTTGAACAAAATCTTAGCAAGTAAAACAAAAGTTCCTTGGAAAAAAGAAGAAGAAGATGGTTTTAAATTTTCTCGATGCCTACAATTTTTTAATTTGTTTTGTTAAAATAGCTTTTATAGACCAGAAATATGTAGCATTTACCAAAGAAAATACTAGTTTCGAAGAAATAACTTGGTATATTTTTAAACATAGTCATAGTAAGTACCAAAAAAAAAACATGCTTTTGAAAAATAAAAGGTGCTTGAAACCACAATGGTTTCACATCAAAAAATTTCGCACTAGCATTTATATTGAACATTTTGATCAACATATTTTATCTTTGCTTCTTTTGCAAATAAAGTTTATCGAGAATTTGTTCCTATCTAAATTTGTCATTAAGGTCTTTGTACTGTTACATAGTGTCCCAGGATTTTTCTCCTTTTTTGTCAGTTATCAATCAAGAACAGCTCTACACAGACCGCATCTAAATCCGAAAAAGAAATTGCGGCCACATGGCGCCCGCTGATTGGTCGAACTGTTTCCGCCTACGTAAGCAGAGGAGATTGAGGTCATTGTTTTTTTGGTTAATCATGAGCTGCCTAAATCCGAAAAAGAAACCGCGGCCACGTAGCGCCCGCTGATTGGTCGAACTGTTTCTGCCTACGTAAGATTTTTCGGTCAATCATGAGCTGCCACGTGGCAGGTCGGTTTCTTTTTCGATTTGTTTTTTTGGGACTGTCTAGAGTTTATGATCAATCAATTCCAAACAAAGTTTTCTTGGGCTCATCGTAGAAATCAAATTATATTGCTCATTTTATTTACATTATACATATAAAATGACCCAAAGTTTGCTGGATGATGTGACTAAGATACATAAGAACATGATTGTCCTTGTTTTTGGTTTTAAATCAGAAGAAAACAAAATTAAACGGTGGCAATCTCCATCCTAAACAATAGGGACTAAAATCAGAATCAATGAAGCCAATCTCTAAAGTACAAAATAAGTTATTTACAACATCTGTTGCAATTATTTTATCCTTGAATTTATGAGAAGTTAACTACAATAAAATCGGTACAGAATTGACCCTGTTTAGAATAGGGGCTAATAAACTCTAGCAAACTAATCATAGACCCTACTTTAGATTTTTTTTTCCTAGAAAGTAATACATATAGGCTTGTTGTTCACCAATTTTGAGAGTTTCTAGAACTAAATAAAATCGAATCATGTCGACACGGTCGTTTTCAACAAAAATGGCCATAACTTGAGCAAAACGACTTCAATCTAAAAATTCGAGAATATCCGCGTGCCTGTATCCTCAAAAACATAGTAATAACACTTTCAAAGTAAATTTTAAAGACACTAAATTTTGACCCACTAGGGAACCGGATTGCGTGTTGTAGACGACGAACCATAAGGACTACTAACTAGGTTTATATTTAAACAACTAATTTTATTCTTATGTATGTGATTGCCATGTTTGCTTTGGGTGGTGTTGGAATAGTACGGGTACTCTCTGTAGTGCCCTGCTCAGCTTGGTTCAGCGAGACGGTTCATTGGCGCATTGTAGTGGAGTTTGGATCATTCAGAGGATTTGGCGGAGTTTTGCTCAGTCGATGTAGAGTCCTGCATCAGGTGGGTGGTTTTGATGAACCTGTCTTTGTCTTACCTTCACACTTAACAAATGGATGCCACATGTTTAGTTCACTATAATCAAAGTTGATGGATGCTAATAAAAGATATGAAACCCACATAGATAAGAGAATAATCTCACTCTATATCAGATTGTATAGGACATGTAATATTAACTTGCTATTAGAGTTAGACCCTCACACTGCTTCTTTAGACATAAACTATCGGATGTTACTTTAGACTTGTACAAAGTAGTCTGCCTATTCTTAGTACATGGACTATCTAACTTGATGCTATAGATTTAGTGCTTTATACTGTTGGTGTATCGTATCACATAGACTATAACACTGTTGTTAGAGTTATCATATGAACGTAGTAATTTTCTTTAACGTGAAGACAACAATTAGTCATTCATGAGTTTCAGATATAGAAACATGGAGGGGTTGGGACCGTTAGGTCACCAAGGTAGTGTCCATGAACCAAAAACTGCATATATATGGTAAAATTTGAATATAGATATGTTGTATTCTTCTTTTCAGAGGTTATGCCATGCATTTGTGTAGACTAGATGTTCATGCATCTGTATGGTCATTGGACAACTTATGCACAAGGTTAGTTCTCGAACGATCGACGGGGCACCAGGATCATGTCGTCCCAGGAGAACAACGGTTATGTACTAGCACGGTAGTGGTGCTAGCAGAAGTACTAGCCCAGGTGATTCGGAAACTTACATTGTAGCTAGCTGAAAGGATCACCGTCTAACCAGCTACGGTCCAGGATGGCTTGTGCGGTGTCAATGACTTTCATATAGAGTTAGACATCATGATTACATCCATCTGCGTACAGGTTATTGGTTGCAAGAAATGGTTGCACTGCGCACATATTTATGAGCTTAACGATTATCTTCTGCAGGACATTCATGTGTGTCACGCCCCAGTCCCAAAATATCGAGGGACTAGACACGTGTCAAGGGCCAGCATCACACACTGATGGACAAACCCAATTTAATGGATCCATCAGGGCGTACTTAAGCTGTAAAATAAGGTCTACTACAACATGTCACAACTAATCTCATCCAAAGAAGATAAATATGATCAACAGCAATAAGAAATGTAAATTAATAACCAGTCTCAACAAAGTACTTCGGGGAATAACCCGAAATAAATATGATACAATGGTTCAACAGACCAAAACATAAATGTCTGAATAAAGTAGATACTGAGTATGAAACACAGATACTCAGGAAAAGTCTTCAGCTAACACCTAGTCCTCGGGAAGCGGTACAGCTCCTGTATCAACTTCTGCTCCTGCTGCTGTCCCGTATACCTCGGGATAGATCTCGTCTACATATCCTGGGGACATAATCAGGATCCAGGTCCTCAGGGGACATAGCAAGGTACAAAATAACTCAAGCCAAAATAAAATCAGTGCAGCAATAAATGAAACAATAGGGTAAACTATATAACCAGCTAAGTGATATGCAAGTGAGAGTTTTAGTCATACTCGGGCTGAGACTACTACAGGATCTGTGTCGGGGAAACCTATAGCAGTATTCTCTCGAAGGGCCAGTACGGTACCAAAGCTCTGTTGCCAGAGTCTAAGACACTTCCATTAAATTAATATATATATAATCAGCCTTTTGTATGATAATTCTCTCCCCACCCAATATAATCACACGTCTCATATCCATGACACGCAGGATCAAAACTAATGCAGCAAGTCATATAATGTCTATGAATATAATGTCTATGTCATAAAACCTGTATCCTATACAGAATCACCATGAATATCTCAGGAAGATTATGTCTCATGAATAGTGTCAAGTGTCCTGGGTCTATGTTGTACTTGATAAGACAAGTACGAGAATGAAAAGGGTCACGTTATCCATCTCTATGTGACATTACACAACTCCACGTACGGTGTTGGCACCCGACTATTAATTGGACGCTAAGTAAGTCACACGGTCCTAGGTTAAGCATGAACAACAATATAAATAATCAAGAAAATATATAACAAGAACTGCAAAATTTGGCAAGGTACACTTGCCTGGGGTTCGAATACCAACAGTTGTCCCTGTATCAGAGGATTCTGCAGGTACTCCTCCAAAAGCTGTAACAAACATCACCAACAGGCTCAGAAAATATCAAATAGCTAGAAATGCCTGTCCTTGAGTCCAATTTGGACACATGGGCGAAAATGACCGTTTCTGGTCAAAGCGGGGTCCACATGTGGGCCGCTTTGCACCGAAAAACGTATCAGGGACAAAGGTCTCCAAATTCGTCAAACTTAGTGTCAATAATTCCAGAACGATGATACGAACCCAACGGAACTTCCAGAATTGGATTCCGATGAGCCGATCACAAAATTGCCCGTCAAGTGGAGCCGCGAGGCCCACAATACGCAAGTTTGTCAATGTTCTCAGAATCGAACCAATCTTGGGTCACAGGACCAGCGTATTGCTACGAGTCCGATGGCGTAAGTTTCGTTTCGATCCGACGTGTGTGTACAAAGTTACAATGTGTTCCAGAATAGACGGATACGGGGAGTTGTCGGCGGATATGCGTTGATTCCGGTGTGCACGCACATCCAAATCAACTTCTGCAAAATCTTGCACGTCCGTGAAGACCGCACGCGACCAAGTTGTCCCGTTTGGCAGGGCGTACTCAGTTCCGGGGAAAATGGGGTATTGATTTTCCTTTTTTGGATCGTGGTTCGCGATCGCCACAGGATGCGACGCACCGAGCGGGTTGCACGAGCATCGAGAGGGTCACATAGTCTACGAGTCACAACTGACGGAACAGAAAACAAGAAGAGAGAACGGGTTACCTGAACAGGGCTCCGTGGAACGGGGTTCTTCGTATCCGTGGGTCGTCTTGACACTGCGACACAGTGTCCGGGGTACTGTGCTGCTGTGTCCGATATAGGGTTAGGGTTAGGGTTCAGGAAACTTCGCCGGAGGAGGGATGCCCGGGGTGGAGGATCGTCGAGGTTGTGGTGGTGCTGGGCGGCCGAGGATGAGGGGCTGCTGCGGGGTTCGTCGTCGAGGTCGGGGCTGGATCTGGAGGGGAATGGGAGGCGGTGGCTAGGTCGAGCGGCTCGGCCGGGGACGAAGGGGCTGCGGGGTGGCGGAGCTAGGGTAGAGGAGGAGGCGGTGAGGATAGGGCGGCAGGTCGGTTCATCGAGAGGAGGAGGAGGGGGTTGTTCTGCGGGCTAGGGCGAGGGGTCGTTGATGAAGACGGTGGAGCGGGGAGAGGGGAGAAGGAGGAGCTGGGGCGCTGCTGCGGGTCGGGGGACGGCGGAGGACGAGGAAAGTCATGGCTAGGGCAGGGCAGCGGGGACTAGAGGGTGGTGGTGAGACGGCGTTGCTCGTGGGGAGGTTGTCGAGTCAGGGCGGAGACGGTGAGGCGAGGGCTCGGGGCCTAGGGTTCCGGCGAAGGCGAGGCAAGGCGAGGCTCGAGGTGGCTAGGGTAGTGGATTAGGGTTCAGGCGCCAGCGTCGAGGGGTTAAATAGGGGCGTCGGAACAGTGAATCCGATAAGGATTCCGACTTGGGTTTAACGGGTTTGGGTCGGGTCAGCGGGTAGCGGGTTAGACCCGGATTCGTTAAGTTTAGGTGCGGGTTCGGGTAGTCGGGTTTCGGGTGTAAACACCCTAAATTTTCAGATTTTTAAAAAAATTAATTTTGGGAATTTTTCTGCAATTTTCAGGAATTTACAATATATGCTGTGGTGATTGTAGGATTTTTAATTGCTAATAAATAATATTAAAATGTGATAAAAATATGATTTTATGGTGTAAAATAGAAAACCTGACTTAGGGTAATTTTCTGGGATTTTATTGGGCCTCAGACCTATTTTTAAAAAAGCCTAAAAACTATTTTTCTAATTAAATTAATTAATTAAATAATTATTATTATTATTATTACTGTTATTATATTTTTATTTTAGTTTTTGGGCCCGGTCCGGCCCAGTGGGCCGAGCCCATTATAGAAGCCCAGCCCCAGCCGAACCTAGCTGGTCGGGCGGGTCCGCCCAACCCGGATCCGCGCCCGACCCGACCCGCATCCCTTTCTCCTCTCCCCACTCCGCTGTGCGAGCGGTTCTCCCGCGCCTCCGCCGGAAAAAATGCCGCCTCCACCGGGGGAGGCCACGTCCTCCCCTCGGCCGACTCCCCCGGCCACGAACCGCCCGCCAGCCCTATAAATTTTCCCCTTCTTCTCCCCTTCCGCCTCCCCATCTCCCTCAAACCCCCGCCGGAACCCTAGCTGACCGGAGCCCGCCGACCACCACCCTCCAGCGCCGCCCGGAGCCCGCCGACCACCACCCTCCAGCACCCAGCCGCCCTCCGCCGCGTCCCCAGCCTCTTCCTCCCCTCCTCTCCCCGACTCCAACGCCTCCTCCTCCTCCTCTCCCCGTCGTGCACCGCTCGGTCGACGACCCGCCGCCGGCCAACTCAGCCCCTGGCCGTCTCCGCCGGCTCCGCCAGAAGCTCCCTAGGCCGGACACAGCCAGCTGCCGGACACGGGCCCAGCCGGACACGGGCAGTGGACACGTCCAGGACTCGTGTCGAACACGAGTAGGACACGAATTATTCGCAGCTTTCCGGGCCTCGTTCAGGTACCCGTATCTTACACCCTGTAGCTCAGATTTCGATTCCGTAAATTGCAACGTGAAGCCTGCATGACCCTCTCGGTGCCCGGACAAACCGCTCGGGGCATCGCGTCCTGTGGTGATCGCACACCGCGATCCAAAAACAGGAAAAACTAGACCCTGTTTCACCCCGAAACTGAGTACGCCCCGCCAAACGGGACAACTTGGTCGCGTGCGGTTTTCACAGATACGTGCGCCTCGTCAATACGGACGTGTGGAATTTCGCGGAAGCTGATTCGGGTATGCGTGCACACCGGAATCAACGCGTATCCGCGGACATCGTCCCGTATCCGCCTTTTCTGCAATTCACCCTAACTTCGTGCACACATGTCAGATCTAGACGAAACTTATGCCATCGGACTCGTAGCGATACGCTGGTCCTGTGGGTCAAGTTTGGTTCGATTCTGAGAATGTTGACAAAATCGCGTGTCGTGGGCCCCACAGGCCCCACTCGACGGGCGATTTTGTGATCGGCTCATCGGAATTCAAATCTGAAAGTTCTATTGGGTTCGTATCAGCGTTCCTGACCTGTTGACACTAAGTTTGGTGAATTTGGAGACTGTTGACCCTGACACGTTTTCGGTGCAAAGCGGGCCCACCGGTGGACCCCGTTTTGGCCCGAAATTGCCGTTTTTGCTCTTGTCTCCAAATTGGACCCAAGGACAGGCGTTCCTAGCTATTTGACACCTTCTGAGCATGATGGTACTGTTTATTTCAGCTTTCAGAGATATCTCTGAAAATTTCCGAAACCAGGACCTAAGTGGAATCCAAACATCAGGCAAGTGCACCTTGCCAAACTTGCAGTCTTTATTTTCATAATTCCTGTAATATTACTTTGCTGGATGTCTTGTGTAAATTCATATAAAATTGTTTAAGCTGCTTAACCTAGGAAACGTATGACGTACCTAGTGTCCGATCCTAGTCGGGTGCCAACATCGCACGCGGTGTTGGGTTCGTCATTAGAGATGGATTACGATACCCTTTACCCTTGTACTTGACCTATCAAGTACCCTACAACCCAGGAAACTTGACACTATACATGGACAGAATCTTCCTGAGATATTCGTGGTGATTCTGTATAGGATACAGGACTGGACAGAGATATTTTATTTATAGACATTATAACTTGTTGCATTAGTTATAATCCCGCTGACATGGACATGAGACGTTATGGTCATGGCTTGCGTGATTACATTGGGTGGGGAGAGACACACAGGCTACAGGCTGTTCTATATATATATCTACTATTATTGTGAGGTTGTAGACTCTCCAGCAGAGCTAGACCCTTTACGTGTTATTACTGCTACCGGCTCCCCGACACAGAGCTTGTAGCGGTCTCAGCCTGAGTACTAGTGTTGCTCTCATTTGCATATCACATAGATGGTTACATAGTTTACCCTGCTGTTTTAATTAATTTAATTATACTGCTTTTATTTGGCTTGTTTTATTTTGTGCCTTGCTATGTCCACTGAGGACCTGGAATGGATTATGTCCCCAGGTTTAGCTGAGGAGCAGTACCCCGAGATATACGGGACCGGAGCTGAAGCTATTGCTGGAGCAGAACCGAACACTGAAGACGAGGTGACTGCCGAAGACTTCTCCTGAGTGCCTGTTCCAGTACTCAGTATTTATTTCATGTTTATCTCTTGTTCCTGGCCTATAGAGCCAGTTTATTCAGACATAAGTCGGACTGTTTCTTCGACTGACTTGCTGTGATTGTTGTTGCAACTTATTTCCATTTCATTATGCAGTTTATTCTTTATCTTTATGGATGAGATTAGTGTGACTTATGGTAGTAGACCTTATTTACAGCTTAAGTATGCCCTGATGGTTCCATTAAATTGGGTTATCCATCGGTGCGTACTGCTGGCCATTGCCACGCATCTCCAGTCCCTCGGCATTTTGGGACTGGGGCGTGACATGGTTTTTGTGGTGGCCCATGCAGGTCCAAAACTAAATTGTTCGGTTTCAACTTAGGGACCGAACAGGCCTGCAATAAGATAGGATAAGTTATAGGATCTCATCCATTGATTGAATCGTTTTTGGACTCTATGTCGAATTCAATTTAATTGCTTGAATTGCATCCTGTTTTGATTCCTCTGTGCGTTCTCATTGTTTTCTTTTGATGCAGAGTAATGGATCCCAGAAGTGGTGACAAGACCCCCTTGGGTACACCGCCTGAAGTGGGGGTTACCTGCGAAGCTGGAACGACGCCAGATACCAGAGGACAATCCTCTCAGAGCAATCAAACTGGCCAGCCAAGTTCCAGGTTCAGGCGTGATGACATCCCGCCTCCTCTCCAGTTCCCTCCTACGATGCCTGTCTTTCCCCCAGGACAGGCAATGGACGGCCAGCAAATGTTCCAGATGTTCTACGCCATGATGCAGGCACAACAACAGATTCAACAGGAGGCCCAACGTCATGAGGCCGAGAACCTAAGGAACAGCCTAGTCGCAGCATTGGAACATGCAAATCCACCAAATAGGCGGCTAGCGACGGGATCTATCACAGATTTCTGTCAACTCAAGCCCCGTACCTTCTCGGGCAAGGAAGGACCAACTGAAGTGCATGAATGGCTTACGAACACGCAGCATCAGTTGGAGGCCGCTGAACTACCAAGGGACAAATGGATGACTGCCGTCTGGATGCAACTGACGGACAACGCGCATCATTGGTGGCTGTCCGAAGAAAGAAGGCTCGGACATGATTAGGTTACCTGGGAGGAGTTCTCCAGACTCTTCCAGGAAATGTACATCCCTGCTGTGGCTCGGTCAGAACTCCGAGACAGATTCAACCGCCTGATCCAGGGCAACATGACGGTAGAGGAATATAACGCCGAATTCATTCGCCTGAGCCGCTTCGCCCCTTCCCTAATTTCTACAGAAGAAGAGAAGGCAGAGAAGTTCTTTGATGGCCTCAGGTTCGAGCTTCAGAAGTTAATCGGATCGGTCGCGCCCACCTCTTACTCCGACGTTCTAGCTGCAGCACGTCGGCTGGAGCGCGTTACTCGGAGAGAATCAAGCCTGAAACGTCCCTTCTCCTCCGTACCGTCCAAGTCATCACCAGGGGAATCTGCTAAACGGCCCAGAAGAGCCCGCCTCCAAGAGCAGCAACTAAGAACTTGCCTACTTGCCATTACTGCGGCAAGGTAGGACATATTGAAAAAGAATATAGACGCAAGCTGGGGCTCTGCCTGGTTTGCGGATCTGGACAACACTTCTCAAAGGACTGCTCGGAACGTCGGGAGGGAGTTCCGAATCGACCAGCTCCACCTGCAGCTCTTCCAGCTGGGGGAGCAACATAGACAGGGCCTGGAGGAGCCAGGCCACCTCTACCACCTCAGGCAGCAATGTTCCAGCAAGCTCATCAGCAAAGGGGTCCCGCTCAGGGACGAGGTCAGGCATATGCACTAGCAGTCACTGAGGAAGCTACTGCAGGCGAAGTGATAGCAGGTACCATATTAGTAGCTTCAATTCCTGCTGTAGCATTATTTGATTCTGGAGCCTCGCATTCATTTATTGCTGCTAGCTTCGTAGCCACCCATAGAATAGCTACCGCACCTCTCTCGAAGATAAAGAGAATTCTAACGGGAGGTGGAATTATCCCGGTTAGTGATACTTGTAGATCATGTTCAGTGGTAGTCTGTGGCCGAGAGATGCGAGCCCAATTCTTGATCTTTTCTATGCCTGATTACGATGTTGTACTTGGTATGGACTGGTTAAGTCAGTACCATGCGATACTGGATTGCCGGCTTGGAAAAGTGATATTTAGACCCCCTAGCCTTCCTGAGTTTGAATTTCTTCGAGGAGCTGTAGAACAAGGGGTCCAGCCAACTCTTAGGGTATTGACTGTAGAAGAGGATTCAGGTTACCCAAGAGTCATATCGAAATTTGTGGATGTATTTCCGACGATCTTCCAGGTTTACCACCTGATCGGGAGATAGAATTCACAATAGACCTAACTCCAGGAGCCGAACCTATCACTTCATCGGTATATCGGCTAGCACCTAAGGAGTTAGTGGAGTTGAAAGCATAAGTTGACGACCTTCTGGAGAAAGAATTTATCTGGCCCAGTATTTCACCGTGGGGAGCACCTATACTTTTTGTACCCAAGAAGGACGGAACTGTACGGTTGTGCATTGATTACAGAGCCCTTAATGCTGTAACTGTTAAGAACCGGTACCCCTTACCACGCATTAATGACTTGTTTGACCAATTGAGTGGTGCTAGGGTATTCTCAAAGATTGACCTTAGATCCGGTTATCACCAGATTAGGGTGAAGAAGGAAGATATCCCAAAGACGGCCTTCAGGACTAAGTATGGGCATTATGAGTTCCTAGTAATGCCGTTTGGTTTAACCAACGCACCCGCCGTATTTATGAGTTTGATGAACGGAGTCTTCCATCAGTACTTGGATAAGTTCGTGGTGGTATTCATTGATGATATCCTAGTCTACTCCAAGAACCACGAAGAGCACGAGGAACACCTCAGAATTGTGCTGGAAACTTTGAGAAGGGAGAAGCTGTATGCCAAACTCAGCAAATATGAGTTTTGTATGGACAAGGTGCCATTCTTAGGGCATATTATCTCGGGTGAAGGACTGTCTGTGGACCTAGAGAAAGTCACTGCTATAGAAACCTGGCCTACCCCTACCTCGGTTGCGGAAGTGAGAAGTTTTCTTGGACTTGCTGGGTATTACCGGCGGTTCGTAGAAAATTTTTCAAGGATCGCAGAACCTATGACTAAGCTGACACGGAAGGATCAGGAGTTCATATGGACGGAAGAATGCCAGAATGCCTTTGAAGAATTGAAGAGGCGTCTAACAACAGCACCAGTCTTGACTCTTCCCTCAGGGTCAGGAGGTTTTGTTGTTTATAGTGATGCGTCTGGTAGTGGACTAGGTTGTGTCTTGATGCAGCATGGCAAGGTTATCGCTTATGCATCGAGGCAGCTGAAGGTCCACAAGAAGAACTACCCAACGCACGACCTAGAGCTAGCTGCAGTAATTTTTGCATTGAATATCTGGAGACATTATCTGTATGGAGAGAAGGTCGAAATATTCACTGATCATAAGAGCTTGAAGTATGTTTATACACAGAAGGAGCTCAACATAAGGCAAAGGTGTTAGCTTGAGTTGATGGTGGACTTTGACATCGATCTGCAGTACCACCCAGGGAAAGCAAATGTTGTAGCCGACGCCCTCAGCAGAAAACCCTCAGCTTATTTCTTGACGGAGCAGCCTCAACTATTACAAGACTTGCAAGATCTTCAGATAGAGGTTGTTCTACCTGGACAAAATGGTTTGCTAGCTAACCTCGAAGTTAAGTCATCGCTGGTGGAGAGAATCAAAGAAGCTTTGCCTAATGATGCCAGATTCCGAAGGCTGAAAGAGAGAACCGAAGCAGGCATGCAAACGGGACTTCGCATCCACGAGGACGGGACATTAAGGTGCGGAAATCGCCTATATGTTCCAAATGGAGAATTAAGACAGGAGTTGATGACAGAAGCACATAACTCCATATACTCGGTTCATCCAGGAGGGACCAAGATGTACCGGGACTTAAGACAATATTACTGGTGGCATGGAATGAAAAGGAAGATTGCCCGATTTGTGGCAAAATGCTTAGTCTGCCAGCAGGTGAAGGCCGAGCACCAAAGGACTGCAGGTATGTTGCAGCCACTTCCCATCCCTGAATGGAAGTGGGAGCATATTACCATGGCCTTCGTCACTGGATTTCCAAGAAGCCCTAGTGGAAAGGATGCAGTATGGGTCATCGTGGATCGGCTCACTAAGTCGGCTCACTTCTTGCCGTTCAGAGTCGGACAATCCACGGAAGTACTAGCCGACATGTATATGCGACAGATCATAAAATTACATGGAGTGCCGGTTAGTATTGTATCAGATCGAGACTCGAGATTTACATCTCACTTCTGGCGAAGCATGCAAGAGAGTCTCGACACCAGGCTCAAGTTCAGTACTGCCTATCATCCCCAGACAGATGGCCAATCAGAGCGCACAATTCAGATCCTGGAAGATATGCTGCGATCATGTATACTGGACTTTGGAGGATCTTGGGAAGATCATCTGCACTTAGTGGAGTTCTCCTACAACAACAGCTATCAGGCAAGCATTCAGATGGCACCTTTCGAGGCGTTGTACGGAAGGAAGTGCAGATCGCCGATATGCTGGAGTGACGTTGGCGAACGTCAATTACTGGGTCCAGAGTTGGTAACGGAGACAGTGGAGAAAGTAAGGCAGATTCAGAATCATCTCCGTGCAGCCCAGGATAGACAGAAGCATTGGGCCGATGCGCACAGACGACCCCTGGAGTTCAAGGAAGGAGAGCATGTATTTTTGAGGATCTCGCCCACTAGAGGTACTATCAGATTTAGCAGCAGAGGCAAGTTAAGCCCAAGGTACATTGGGCCATTCGATATCTTGGAGTGCATTGGTGAGGTGGCTTACCGTCTTGCATTACCTCCATCCTTAGAGGGAGTGCATGATGTATTCCACGTCTCACAACTGAGGAGATACGTGACGGACCCAAGTCATATAGTTGATCATTCTGAGATTTCGGTGGGACCTAGCCTGAGATACGAGGAGCAGCCAGTGGGTATACTCGACACCAATGAGAAGACACTGCGAGGGCAGACAATCAGACTGGTTCGGGTAGCTTGGAAACAGCACTCTCTTGGCGAATCGACCTGGGAGCGAGAAGATGTTATGCGCCAGCGTTATCCACACTTATTTGCTGATGTAGGTAAAACCTGAGCATTCTTTAATTCTGTAAAATCTTGCCTTTATAGTTTACCCTTCGATTGCGAGGACGCAATCCTCTAAAGGGGGGTAGATTGTAAACACCCTAAATTTTCAAATTTTTTTAAAAATCAATTTTGGGAATTTTTCTGCAATTTTCAGGAATTTACAATATGTGCTGTGATGATTGTAGGATTTTTAATTGCTAATAAATAATATTAAAATATGATGAAAATATAATTTTATGGTGTAAAATAGAAAACCTGACTTAGGATAATTTTCTGGGATTTTATTGGGCCTCAGACCTATTTTTAAAAAAGCCTAAAAACTATTTTTCTAATTAAATTAATTAATTAAATGATTTTATTATTATTATTATTATTATTATTATTATTATTATTACTGTTATTATATTTTTATTTTAGTTTTTGGGCCCGGCCCGGCCCAGTGGGCCGAGCCCATTATAGAAGCCCAGCCCCAGCCGAACCTAGCGGGTCGGGCGGGTCCGCCCAACCCGGATCCGCGCCCGACCCGACCCGCATCCCTTTCTCCTCTCCCCACTCCGTTGTGCGAGCGGTTCTCTCGCGCCTCCGCCGGAAAAAGCGCCGCCTCCGCCGGGGGAGGCCACGTCCTCCCCTCGGCCGACTCCCCCGGCTACGACCCCTGCCACGAACCGCCCGCCAGCCCTATAAATTTCCCCCTTCTTCTCCCCTTCCGCCTCCCCATCTCCCTCAAACCCCCGCCGGAACCCTAGCTGACCGGAGCCCGCCGACCACCACCCTCCAGCGCCGCCCGGAGCCCGCCGACCACCACCCTCCAGCACCCAGCCGCCCTCTGCCGCGTCCCCAGCCTCTTCCTCCCCTCCTCTCCCCGACTCCAGCGCCTCCTCCTCCTCCTCCTCTCCCCGCCGTGCACCGCTCGGTCGACGACCCGCCGCCGGCCAACTCAGCCCCTGGCCGTCTCCGCCGGCTCCGCCAGAAGCTTCCTAGGCCGGACACAGCCAGCTGCCGGACACGGGCCCAGCAGGACACGGGCAGTGGACACGTCCAGGACTCGTGTCGAACACGAGTAGGACATGAATTATTCGCAGCTTTTCGGGCCTCGTTCAGGTACCCGTATCTTACACCCTGTAGCTTGGATTTCGATTCCGTAAATTGCAACGCGAAGCCTGCATGACCCTCTCGGTGTCCGGATAAACCGCTCGGGGCATCGCGTCCTGTGGTGATCGCACACCGCGATCCAAAAACAGAAAAAACCAGACCCTGTTTCACCCCGAAACTGAGTACGCCCCGCCAAATGGGACAACTTGGTCGTGTGCGGTCTTCACAGATACGTGCGCCTCGTCGATACGGATTTGTGGGATTTTGCGGAAGCTGATTCGGGTGTGCGTGCACACCAGAATCAACGCGTATCCGCGGACATCGCCCCGTATCCGCCTTTTCTGCAATTCACCCTAACTTCGTGCACACACGTCAGATCGAGACGAAACTTGCGCCATCGGACTCGTAGCGATACGCTGGTCCTGTGGGTCAAGTTTGGTTCAATTCTGAGAACATTGACGAAATCGCGTGTCGTGGGCCCCACAGGCCCCGTTCGACGGGCGATTTTGTGATCGGCTCATCGGAATTCAAATCTGAAAGTTCCGTTGGGTTCGTATCAGCGTTCCTGACCTGTTGACACTAAGTTTGGTGAATTTGGAGACCGTTGACCCTGACACGTTTTCGGTGCAAAGCGGGCCCACCGGTGGACCCCGTTTTGGCCCGAAATTGCCGTTTTTGCCCTTGTCTCCAAATTGGACCCAAGGACAGGCGTTCCTAGCTATTTGACACCTTCTGAGCATGATGGTACTGTTTATTTCAGCTTTCGGAGACATCTCTAGAAATTTTCGAAATCAGGACCTAAGTGGAATCCAAACATCAGGCAAGTGCACCTTGCCAAACTTGCAGTCTTTATTTTCATAATTCCTGTAATATTACTTTGCTGGATGTCTTGTGTAAATTCATATAAACTTATTTAAACTGCTTAACCTAGGAAATGTATGACGTACCTAGTGTCCGATCCTAGTCGGGTGCCAACATCGCACGCGGTGTTGGGTTCGTCATTAGAGATGGATTACGATACCCTTTACCCTTGTACTTGACCTATCAAGTAACCTACAACCCAGGACACTTGACACTATACATGGACCGAATCTTCCTGAGATATTCGTGGTGATTCTGTATAGGATACAGGACTGGACAGAGATATTTTATTTATAGACATTATGACTTGTTGCATTAGTTATAATCCCGCTGACATGGACATGAGACGTTATGGTCATGGCTTGCGTGATTACATTGGGTGGGGAGAGACACACAGGCTACCGGCTATTCTATATATATATCTACTATTATTGTGAGGTTATAGACTCTCCAGCAGAGCTAGACCCTTTACGTGTAGTACTAGTGTTGCTCTCATTTGCATATCACATAGATGGTTACATAGTTTACCCTGCTGTTTCAATTAATTTAATTGCACTGCTTTTATTTGGCTTATTTTATTTTGTGCCTTGCTATGTCCACTGAGGACCTGGAATGGATTATGTCCCCAGGTTTAGCTGAGGAGCAGTACCCCGAGATATACGGGACCGGAGCTGAAGCTATTGCTGGAGCAGAACCGAACACTGAAGACGAGGTGACTGCCGAAGACTTCTCCTGAGTGCCTGTTCCAGTACTCAGTATTTATTTCATGTTTATCTCTTGTTCCTGGCCTATAGAGCCAGTTTATTCAGACATAAGTCGGACTGTTTCTCCGACTGACTTGCTGTGATTGTTGTTGCAACTTATTTCCATTTCATTATGCAGTTTATTCTTTATCTTTATAGACGAGATTAGTGTGACTTGTGGTAGTAGACCTTATTTACAGCTTAAGTATGCCCTGATGGTTCCATTAAATTGGGTTATCCATCGGTGCGTACTGCTGGCCATTGCCACGCATCTCCAGTCCCTCGGCATTTTGGGACTGGGGCGTGACATCGGGTCGGGTTTAGATCCGACCCGACCCGCTAAGGTTGGGTTCGGTTCAATTGAATCGGGTCTGGGTTGGTTTGGGTTGGCTTGGTTTATTTCAAAATAAACCGGGTTTAATTCAGGGTTTAATTCGGTTTATTTAAACTTAGTTTTTAGGGCTTTAAAAATGTTTTCGGGGTCCAATAAATTTTCGGAAAATTACCCTATGTCTAGTTTTTTATTTTACACCCAAAAATATTATTTTTATAATATTTTAATATTAATTAACAATATTTAAAAATCATTTAATCATAAAATATCTTAGTTTTAATTCCAGAAAATTACAGAAAATTGTGTATAAATTATTTGAAAGATTTAAAAAAATAAGGGGGTTTACAATCTACCCAACTTAAAACAATTTCGTTCTCGAAATTAAACTAGGGTAGGGTCTAAAGAATTTCTCCCAAGTGAACATTGCGGTCTCTACCCAACTTAGAATTTACCCATCTATCATCTAAGGCTATACATCTAAGAAAGCTATGTCCCAAATTATGTTATTGAATCCTCAAAGTTTTTGACACCAATATATCATCTATGATATGTCCTTAATCATTTATAAAAGACAGTCACCAAACAATGCGACTGGCCTGCGGGGTATATCTAGTACTATATATATATCAAACTTATACCAAGCAAGATGTTTCGTCCTCCCGAAATAAGGGGAAACAAAGATCAATAATAAAGAGTTCAAGGGGGAGGTAATAGAATAGAAGTATCGGGATCAAGGCGTTTAAAGAATTCAATGGGATTTGTCAAGACAATTATGGATTAAAATCATAATTTGGTAATTCCTATTCATATGCTCGTATTAGTACAGTTATGTAACTGATACAATATGCTCAGACATATCTAGAGGGCAAGTATACTAGTCAACTATATATCTCAATCCACGTAAAGTAGTCGTGCGAAGAGCGAACCAAAATGCACTATGGTTGATCAGACCGTAATACACTGATTCTGAATAGACAATTGTATTAGTGTGTCAACCCAATAATACATATGTCATGAACAAGCTCGATAAAAGGATAAGCTTGCAAAACTAGGCTATATTAGCAGCATAAGTCATGGTAGTACAACAAATATAAGTACGCTAGATGATGATGAAAGGAGGTACAAATTAATTCAAGTTCACAAAGACAAAAACAAAATAAGCAATAATAATAAAAGACTTTACAATCTCTACAGTTATCATACAACCTCCTTGTCTAAGTTGCTAGTTGACCAAGTAGGACATGGACCTCTAAATTCTATCGTCTGAATAAACACTGTCGTCTTATGCTAGCATACCATTAATGTCATTCAGTTACACTTCAATAATGGGTCAAAAGACTATGTGATACTAGGGTGTGAGGTATACTACCTAACTTATAACAATTGAACTACTATTGTAATTATCGTAAGGATACCATAGAAGCTCCTGTTAAGATCTACGAGAAGGGGTCTTAGTACTTATTAGGGTATCCTCCTATATTACTTAGGTCATGGTCGTCTTAAGTCTTAGTCATCGTGCTTATAGAACAAGTATCTTACTAGCCTTTAAGGGGAAAGGGATCTAACTTGTATCGAGGTGGGGGTATAAATTACGTGGTCTACAACTAGGGGTAATCACCACAACCTAATTGAACAACTCAACTATCAGGTTCTAACTACAAGGTACATAATTCAAAATTCAAGATTACGACTATAACTATAGCAAACTATATATCCTATCGTAGAATACAATCACTTGGTCTATAATTAGAGGTATCAAGTGGCACGAGTTAAAAGATGAAGAAAAGAAGAAGATAATCTGTTCGTCGCGCAATTAGCGAACGTTAAGGCCGCAGAGGAACAATATATGAAATTTAAAATATGGGCTCTAGATAGCATCATGGTTTTCTAAAGGGGAGTGGGGTGCTAGTTGCTATGTTCGAGGCATGATGAAGAGGGGAAAATATTGATTATGTTCCTCTAGTCTTCCTGAGGTGCTGTCTATTAATAATAAGACAATGATCTAAGTTTGTAGTTCTCCACTACTATCTAACTATGAAGGTTAGGTTCAGTCCAAATTTTAAATTTTGGTTCTATTGGTTCCTCAATACTAGGGTCAACCATTATGGTAAACTTCTAACTAACTCTAGTAGTGTCTATACTACTCTCAAATCTTCATAATACATCAGGGGGTAATGATAAACCACCTCTAGAGATAAGGAACTCTAGGGTTCACTAGATATTCTAAACTTAGTGGTGTGTCTATATCCTCGTTGTATTCTTAATAGGTGTGCTACCCTAATTATCATCCTAATAACATGGGTTCCTATATTCGAGTAGAAGGCTATACTCAAAGAACTATTAAGGAAGTACATGAATCAAGCAGGATATAATTGTTCAAATAGAACAGATAGGAGGAAGATGAATCATAGTCAATTGTGGATGAGATCCTATACTCTAGTCCTATTTGCAGGCTTGCTCGGTATAGTAACGTAACCGAGACAATATATTCTCGACCTGCATGGGCCACCACAAAAATTATGTCACGCCCCAGTCCCAAAATATCGAGGGACTAGACACGTGTCAATGGCCAGCAGCACACACTGATGGACAAACCCAATTTAATGGATCCATCAGGACGTACTTAAGCTGTAAAATAAGGTCTACTACAATATGCCACAACTAATCTCATCCACAGAAGATAAATATGATCAACAACAATAAGAAATGTAAATCAATAACCAGTCTTAACAAAGTACTTCGGGGAACAACCCGATATAAATCTGATACAATGGTTCAACAGACCAAAACATAAATGTCTGAATAAAGTAGATACTGAGTATGAAACACAGATACTCAGGAAAAGTCTTCAGCTAACACCTAGTCCTCGGGAAGCGGTACAACTCTTGTATCAACTCCTGCTCCTGATGTTGTCCCGTATACCTCGGGATAGATCTCGTCTGCATATCCTGGGGACATAATCCGGATCCAGGTCCTCAGGGGACATAGCAAGGTACAAAATAACTCAAGCCAAAATAAAATTAGTGCAGCAATAAATGAAACAATTGGGTAAACTATATAACCAGGTAAGTGATATGCAAGTGAGAGTTTTAGTCATACTCGGGCTGAGACTACTACAGGATCTGTGTCGGAGAAACCTATAGCAGTATTCTCTCGAAGGGCCAGTACGGTACCAAAGCTCTGTTGCCAGAGTCTAAGGCACTTCCATTAAATTAATATATATATAATCAGCCTTTTGTATGATAATTCTTTCCCCACCCAATGTAATCACACATCTCATATCCATGCCACACAGGATCAAAACTAATGCAGCAAGTCATATAATGTCTATGAATATAATGTCTATGTCATAAAACATGTATCCTATACAGAATCACCATGAATATCTCAGGAAGATTCTGTCTCATGAATAGTGTCAAGTATCCTGGGTCTATGTTGTACTTGATAAGACAAGTACGAGAATGAAAAGGGTCACGTTATCCATCTCTAGGTGACATTACACAACTCCGCGTACGGTGTTGGCACCCGACTATTAATCGGACGCTAAGTAAGTCATGGTCCTAGGTTAAGCATGAACAACAATATAAATAATCAAAAATAATAATAATAAGAACTGCAAGATTTGGTAAGGTACACTTGCCTGGGGTTCGAATACCAACAGCTGTCCCTGTATTAGTGGATTATGCAGGTACTCCTCCAAAAGCTGTAACAAACATCACCAACAGGCTCAAAAAATATCAAATAGCTAGAAACGCCTGTCCTTGAATCCAATTTGGACACAGGGGCGAAAATGACCGTTTCTGGTCAAAGCAGGGTCCACATGTGGGCTGCTTTGCACCGAAAAATATGTCAGGGACAAAGGTCTCCAAAATTGTCAAACTTAGTGTCAACAAGTCCAAAACGATGATACGAACCCAACGGAACTTCCAGAATTGGATTCCGATGAGCCGATCACAAAATCGCCCGTCAAGTGGAGCCGCGGGGCCCACGATACACGATTTTGTCAACGTTCTCAGTATCGAACCAAACTTGGGTCGCAGGACCAGCGTATTGCTACGAGTCCGATGGCGCAAGTTTTATTTCGATCCGACCTGTGTATACAAAGTTACAACGTATTCTAGAACAGGCAAATACGGGACGTTGCCGGCGGATACGCGTTGATTCCGGTGTGCACGCACATCCAAATCAACTTCTGCAAAATCTTGCACGTCCGTATCAACGACACGCATATTTCAATGAAGACCGCACGCGACCAAGTCGTCCCGTTTGGCAGGGCGCACTCAGTTCCGGGGGAAAATAGGGTATTGATTTTCCTGTTTTTGGATCGCGGTTCGCGATCGCCACAGGATACGACGCACCGAGCGGATTGCACGGGCATCGTGAGGGTCACACAGTCTACGCGTCACAAATAACGGAACGAAAAATGGAGCAACGATGAGAGAGAACGGGTTACCTGAACAGGGCTCCGTGGAACGGGGTTCTTCGTGTCCGTGGGTCGTCTTGACACTGCGACACAGTGTCCGGGGTACTGTGCTGCTGTGTCTAATATAGGGTTAGGATTAGGGTTCAGGAGACTTCGCCAGAGGAGGGCTGCCCGGGGCGGAGGATCGTCGAGGTTGTGGTGGTGCTGGGCGGTCGGGGATGAGGGGCTGCTGCGGGGTTCGTCGTCGAGGTCGGGGCTGGATCTGGAGGGAAATGAGAGGCGGTGGCTAGGTCGAGCGGCTCGGCCGGGGACGAAGGGGCTGCGGGGTGGCGGAGCTAGGGTAGAGGAGGAGGCGGTGAGGATAGGGCGGTGGGTCGGTTCGTCGAGAGGAGGAGGAGGGGGTTGTTCTGCGGGCTAGGGCGAGGGGTCGTCGAGGAAGACGGTGGAACGGAAAGAGGGGAGAAGGAGGAGCTGGGACGCTGCTGCGGGTCGGGGGACAGCGGTGGACGGGGAAAGTCGTGGCTAGGGCAGGGCAGCGGGGACTGGAGGGTGGTGGTAAGACGACGTTGCTCGTGGGGAGGTTGTCGAGTCAGGGTGGAGACGGTGAGGCGAGGGCTCGGGGCCTAGGGTTCCGGCGAAGGCGAGGCGAGGCTCGAGGTGGCTATGGTAGTGGATTAGGGTTCAGGCGCCGGCGTTGAGGGGTTAAATAGGGGCGTCGGAATAGTGAATCCGATAAGGATTCCGACTTGGGTTTAACGGGTTTGGGTCGGGTCAGCGGGTAGCGGGTTAGACCCGGATTCGTTAAGTTTAGGTGCGGGTTCGGGTAGTCGGGTTTCGGGTCGGGTTTAGATCCGACCCAGCCCGCTAAGGTTGGGTTCGGTTCAATTGAACCAGGTCTGGGTTGGTTTGGGTTAGCTTGGTTTATTTCAAAATAAACCGGATTTAATTCAGGGTTTAATTCGGTTTATTTAAACTTAGTTTTTAGGGCTTTAAAAATATTTTCGGGGTCCAATAAATTCCCAAAAAATTATCCTATGTCTAGTTTTTCATTTTATACCCAAAAATATTATTTTTATAATATTTTAATATTAATTAGCAATATTTAAAAACCATTTAATCATAAAATACCTTAGTTTTAATTCCAGAAAATTGTGTAGAAATTATTTAAAAGATTTAAAAAAATCAAGGGGTTTACAATGTGATACATAAATATTGATACAATGTATCTATTTGCAATATATCTTTACTATTGTTGACAAGGAAGGACGAATGGTAAGTATTAGTAAGATGAACCTTGTTGCTTCGTGCGTGACACTTTTATATTTGTAGCCACATATATCTTATGTTATGTAACTGATCATATGCCAAGATTAAAAAGACCACCTAATAGTTTGTGTGCACTCACATAATGAACATGATGGTTCTGTTGAGTGGGCAAGAGGCCCCTCACCAGTGCATTTTTATGTATAGATATCCCACAAGTTTTTGCATGTGTAGTGTTTGTGTGGACGTGTAGAGGATTTGGAGTTTGTATTGACGCCTTTGAGCGTTGCGGACCAAAGATGGGATTTCTTTGTATAAGGGACATAATGTGTATGGAACATCATCTATTGTATTGTTCTCATATTGTAAGCATGGTGGCATGATCCATTGTATTGAGAGAGAGAGAGAGAGAGAGAGAGAGATTGATTTGTAATATTGGCTTCGAGC
The DNA here is from genome assembly GCA_036927795.1 of Iris macrosiphon. Taxonomy (NCBI): domain Eukaryota; kingdom Viridiplantae; phylum Streptophyta; class Magnoliopsida; order Asparagales; family Iridaceae; genus Iris; species Iris macrosiphon. The sequence continues at coordinate 24,604,931 of JAYESA010000004.1, read as the reverse complement.
CGTTATAACTTATATTGCATTACCAATAAAAAGAATTATTCCTTTGTATATCTTTTGTCGATTCAACTTTTCTGCTTGGAAACTTCTATGCGATGACTCTGTAACTTAGTTGCTCCATTGGTTGTTTTGGTGCTTACCTTGTACAAGCATGAATTAGGGTTGTACGATATCATGCCCAGTGACGACTCACAATTCTGCATAACCGGGGTGTGACACCCTCCACTCATCAATTCATATTCCGTCGGAAGGTTAAATACAAGTACCACTAGGGCTGAGCATATCTCGATTTAAAATCATAAACCGAGCTTAACTGAATAAGCAATTTGCTTTGGTTTTAGAAGTTACGGTTCGAATTTCGGTAATAGAGTACGAAATATTCATTTTTGATTCAGGTTTCGGTATTGGTTTTTAAAAATTGACCCGAACCAAAAACTAATTTATAATATTACCAATCTACCCTTTCCTATATATAAATATGTTTCCAACCCAACCCTAAAATTTATTTATTTAGATTTGCCGCCTCTGGAGAGATAGAGCTCAGTTCTCTCCGGATTTGACACTGGAGAGAGGGAAGTCTCTTAGTTCTCTCCATCTCCCGTCTACATCCTCCGTTCTCTTCCAAAGTCTAACCCCAAATCTCTACTCTTCTCTCTCTCTCTCTCTCTCTCTCTCTCTCTCTCTCTCTCTCTCTCTTTTATTCATTTGAATTTTTTTCTTTTAATCTTCGATTTAAATTGTGAATGACCGTGTATCTGAAAATCGAACAATTTGTGATGTTATTTTTTTTCGCGCTTCATATCTGGTTTTTTTATTTTTTTGGTTTCCTAATGTTGATGTTTTTTCTAGTTTTTTTTCTCTCGAAGAGAATACGTTTGTATGGTATAAGATTTGAACAAAATTGAGTTTTAAGTTAGAAATTACGTTGATTACATAATTAAAAACTTGATTTTGTGATGGTTTTTGGAAAAATTATGTTCTGGATCAATGTTTTGAGTTGTGCTAATATACATATTACAGAGATTGTTCATCTCAAGGGTTCATCTTCACCATAGGCACTAGGCAGGCAACAGTTATTCATTCTGAAGACTGCATGTTTTGTACCCCAAAGTACTCTTAGGGGTTTTTTATTCCCCGTAAGTTGATTTCATATTTGTTTTTCTTTATGTCACCATAAAGAACTGTTTGTTTTGATTGTGGCTCGCTCAATATGCTTTATAAAATTTTGATTTCTAAGAATGTAAAGAATGATATAAGTGATGTTTGTTTTGATTGGCTTGCTCAGTATGCTTATTTAACTTCCATTAAATTTTTTTAGTTGACTTGGCCTACTGGCCCATAAAATCGAACTGTCCAAAAATCAAATCGATTTAATTCGGTTCGGTTTTGGTAGGTTTTTATGAGTTCGGTTCGGTTTTCGGTTTTGAATATGCGGTTTACGGGTTTTGTCGGTTTTTAGATATACGGTTTGGTTTGAATCGAATCGAACTATAATTCACCCCTAAGTACTGCTACCGATATTTCGTACTTGTCTCTATATTTTCTTTTAGCACGTTTTAATTAGAAATGTTTTAAACATATATTACATGTATTTTTGTTTATATTCTTGATCTCGTATGTGCACAAAATACTAGTTTCTCTATACACGACTGATTCTAGTTCAAGTTTAAGTTATTGTTTATATCGTGTTTAGTAAGTGTGGGTATAAGGGAAATACGTAGTAGGTATATGGACTACGATCTACTTACTACCTCTTATGAGATAGTTATTACCATTCAGTCTAAGATGCTCATTGACAATACACTTGCGTATTATCAATGAGATCATCCCAGCCCGTCAATAACCGAAAGTGGTTTTCTAAAACACACAGAGTAACACATCTCTAGTATTTTATTTTCATGATCTATTATTTATTCTAGTATATTATCAACTATTATTCCATGTTTAGATATTATTTAACTGTCACTTTCACCCTTTACATATATGATTTTTAACATATGTTATTATAGTTATTTTCAAAAATGTTATAGTTATATTGTTCTTCTAAAATGTTGCTTGCCTATGTAATTACTTGTTTTGAGGTGGTTTTATGTACTTTGCTGCAATTATGAATGGATAACTATTTTTCAGATGTAGACAATGGATACCCTACATATTATGGTTCCCATGAGGACATAGTGAATTTCGGAGATCGATCATAGAGACATGCCTAGTAGTTGATAGTTTAGTTGTCTCTTTAGTTTAAATTTCTACCTTTCCATTTAGCGGGTTTGGTCTTGATATTTTAGACTTTGGATTTGAAATATAGTGGGCTTAATATCATTATTTGGGCATATATATGGTTCCTTTTGAACCATATTGACATTTAATTAAATAAACTTTAGACTTGTAGTTAATTTCATCCTGTATTCTTATATTTTTCTCATAGTTAATTGTGAATTAGTTAGATGTTATCATTGAGATTGTGTGAATATATATCATCGTGAAAGTATAGACATCGTACTACCGTCGATGTTGTGACGTACATTGGACTTGACCACGTACTCGTATTCCGAAAAGCGGGAGGGGGTAATTACAAGTAGCATACGTATGCGAGCCCCGCTCCTATGTGCACGCGCGTTCGCATGAGAAACACGCTACTACAACAACATGATTCAATAATATGATCAATGACTCATTATCAGTGCCCCATTCCCCTTATCCCGCCTTCGTCGTGCCACTGATTAGGCTTCAACTACAGTCCAGAGCACCAAAAACAGGGAGTTTCCTTATTTTTTGTCAGAAAATGACCCCTATCAGTGTCATTCCATTGTTTTTCCCTCGAACCCATGTCAGCTCGATCGCTCCGAAAGGCACGTACGAACCCCAAAGTGTATGGCTTGATGAAATCGAGTTTCATTGAATGGTCGCAAAGTTATCGCGTCCTGTATGACCACTCTGATATGGAGTTATATCCCTCCTTACAAACCTAGGATTGTGACGAGACCAACATTGTTTAATTCGAGGCATCGAGTTGCCCTGCAGTGGTATTTCCATCCTTTTTGTGACACTTTTTCAAGATAACATATTTTAGGCTCCTATTCAGGTGAATCGTGTCATTTCAGTGATTCGCAGCTCAGATCACAAATCCAATACTACCAATGAGTTTTTGTCATAATTCTGGTATTGTATGACATTTTATTTTTCTAATTTGGGAACATTCTAACCTGTCTTATTTTTTATGTCCCGTAGGCCCGCGTGGCGACCGATTTGAATTATGAGGAGAATTTATGCAATTGAATTTTTTGGCCTTTTGGATGTTGCACGTGATTCTTTCAATATTCAGGACATGAATACTCTCGACTAGAGGTTTGGGTATCATTCAACAGTTACCAGTTATCATGTTTTTTTTGTGTTCGACACGTCGACTCTTCTCAAACACGAAGTATACAAATATACATTGTTGAATGTACTTCGACTATTACATTATCGAACGTACTTCAACTATTATGATGTTACATTGTTGTATCTTTTGATACATACTTGACACCCATGACACATTTACTTGTGCATTCATGTTTGAGCACGTACCCTCATGTCTGACTCGTCGTTAAAATGTTCAAGACATAGACTAATTTTAAAGATCATTGAGCATGATTTTCATTTCAGTGTTGTTCTTGTCCTCGTCAATTACCTATAGTTACTTATATGGATCTCTTGTAGACTCGAGTTAGATAGTAGGTTCGCAATTATACGTGTCATTGATGCACCCCATGTAGTCTCATTAGGTGGGGATGATAGTTACTAGACTTATGAGATACTTGTACACGTTTCCTTGATATTTGTTGATGATGTCTCGAGATGAGCACAACAAGATGATTTATTTTGATAGTCTCCAGATAAGCACTACTCGATGTTTATTTTGATAACATCTCGATTACGAGTGTTACTATAATACCCCTAACTAGAGAGTCTATGTGCGTGAACGTTGTCCTCAATTGCATATCACTTAGCTGGATATGCTTATCTGTAACCACATGATCTTATAAAGCGTGCTTATATTTACTGTTTTAATTTTAGCATGTTATTATTTATCTTGCTATGTTCATATGAGTACATGGTTCATTTTCAGGCATATGCGTGGAGATCTACCATGAGAGATATTGCCCGGGAGAATATTCATGAGCTACGCCAGTCAAGGACACATAGGTCTATCCAAAGGAGTATCCATGAGATGCGGTAGGACTCCTGCTTTGTGAATCGTGTAACTTTATCTTGTTAGTAGATACGCGGATCTAGTTATCTTCATGTATCTTTTATTCATTTTAGTACTTGTATTAACAAGTTTGTTCCCGTCAACTATAGTACATAGATGTTCGATCTATTTCATTACCGTCTTTCTTTTCCAACATATATTATATTTTCCATCATTCATTTCTTTGTATGTTTTTTTTTTTTGTGGACGTGATTAGTTTATCGGCATGAAAAATAATATTAGTGGTCATGAGTTCACATTCATACATTGGAGTACCTTTAGTAGGTCTAATAGGATTAAATCCTTTCGTAAGTCGTATTAGCCGGCTAGTCACGTGTCAGTGGGACTAGGTAATGTCACTTTATTATGTAGTACTTGACATGAAAGTTTGAATGTATTATAGTTTTTTTTGTATTATATGTAATAAAAGACTTAAGTTACAACAATTGTACCCTTGTGGAACTTGTACTACAAAATTTGCGTCAATGAATACAAAGTTTGTATTGCCTTAGACACTTCTATTTATTGTTAGATTAGAATTATTATACATGATTATTCCTATATTAAGTGACAATCACTTAACGAGGGACTACACATCCTCATAGTTGTGTGGCTGACCAAAGTCATCGATCCTGACTTGTCATATTCCGAGAACGGATGTGACATTATCCTTCTCTAGAATATATTAACTGTTGAGGTCACAATTGTCCACAAAATAAATTAATAAAAATTACTTTGCCAGATAACTTTCAATAATGCCAAGCTTATAATTATTATATTTGTTGTAAACTTTACCATCGTCTATGTGGCACTCATTAATCATAGCATTGCCCAATAACTTTTTTCTGTTGTACAAAAATAAATAAAACTAACATACAATTACAAAGGCTACCATAAGATATACATTCCTTTGTATCTATCTATTATACTTGACCAACAAAATCGCACTTGCATAAATATAGACTAATTCTATATGCACTCCCAAAATTGTTTAGGACAAATCATTACTTCAGGACAGTTCAGATTTTTGTAACTTTTATTTAAGACAGTCCAAAATTTACTCGGGACAGTCCAGTCTTCTCTTTCCTATCCCAAATCCAAACCTAAACCCCAATCCTAATCCCAACCCCAACCGTCGCCGTCAGAGGAGGAGGCGGAGGCGGTGAGGGGGTCGGGGGATCAAGAACGTGAGCCTCTTCCTCTGCTCCAGCACCCCGTCGCCGCCTCCAGACTACTCCTCCTCCAGACTCCTCCTCCTCCTCCTCCTCCCGCCACCGCACTGTGCCGTCTCCTCCAGACTCCTCCGCCGCCTGCCTCCGCACCCCGTCGTCGCCGCCGTCCGCCCCCGCCCCTGTTGCTGTTTGTAAGACCCCTAATTCTTAAAACCGTATTAATTATTTAATTTATTTAGTAATTACGAGCTAAATAGAAGGAATGAATTTTTATTAATTTTCAATTGAGGTATTTTTGTAATTAGAGGATTTATGAGGCCATTATAAATTTTCCTAATTTATTCCATGTAGGAGACCCTTTGGACAGTTGCTAGTTTAACCATATGCACCAATATAGTTCTGGAATTTCTAAATATATATATATATATAGTTTATTAGAAAAAGAAATAAAAATGAAATAAAAGAAAAATGGGCTTGGATTCCTATTGGATCACAACCCGAAACCCGTTAACCTCAAACCCAAACCCAATAAGAAAATATCAACAACAGCAGTAGCAAAAAAACCAACTTTGCTTTTCCTAACCCCGTGCGTAAAACAAACCCAAGCGCAAAATAACCCCACCGCCTAAATCCTTTTCCCACGCGTAAAACCACTCCGCACGTAAATTATCAAACCCCACCGCTTAGTTCTCCGCGCGTAAAGCATAACCCCACCACTTAAATTCCTTCTCCGCACGTGTGAAGAAAAATATCAGCTGCAACACCACCGCCTCTTTTACCTGTTATTACCAAACTCTCCTCAACCGAAACCATAACCAATGAAAGAAAAACAGCAGCATCTCACCCCCGCGTGTGACTCATCACCCACCGCCTCATTCCACCACCTCTTATCCCTATATATATTACAACTCCCAAACCCAAACCCACTTCTTCTTACTACAACAAAAATACTGTTTGGACGTGCACTATACAAGATTTTTGCTCGACAAGTATACCTTGCCATTGTACTATTATTTACATCCCAACTGATATATGCATATTTAATCCTGCTTATATAGATGTTTATTTTATAGATTTTTGGACATACTTTATGAGACCACCCCAGTATTATGGAGCATCATTAGATTCATTGGCCGTGACACAATTGTTACACGAGTTGTGAGTCTCATATAGATCACGGACTGCGGGACTTACGCATGGGCCGTGCGTTAGGGATGACTGCTGATAGAAACTTTGTATGATAGTAGACCTGGCAGTTATTTAGAGGTTTTATCGTGTTGTGGATACAACATGTATAGATCATTGGGCGGGGAGGACGACTAGTAGGCGTATGGGACACCCACTTCTACTATGCAGATTCCATATTCTTCGGAGCGGTATGACGTTATTACATTACATTGCGCCCTTGAATTGGGGGGCATATGTGGCATATACTAGCCAGTTGGCACGATTGGTGAATTACGTCAGCATATGTCTAGCCTACACTTTCCCATACACTCAAAGTTGTCCTCAAACTGTATTCACTTAGATGGTTAGGCGACCCATTGGATATTTATATTTCAGTACTTATTGGCATGTTATTATGTATCTTGTTACGTCCCTCTGAGGACCTGGTCCCTTTCCAGATATGGACGAGCAGGAGTATCCGCAGGAGTACGGACCTGGACCTGACTTTACCTTCCAAACTGAGGAGATCTTACCCTCAGAGTATCTGTGATTTATTAACGCTGTTTAGAGATTTTGTTACTACTTCAGTATAGTCGTTTTGTAGTGGATTTGTTTCCACCCGACTATCAGACTTGATACTTATCTTTGATATTCAGTTATTATTCAGCCCTTTATTCCTACTGATTATTTGTACTGTGGATGAGATATAGATTCTGTGTGACTTGTTGTGACAGTATATTACCACTGGTGGATTGGATATTCATGTAAAGCGTACGTGTGTATATGGTGTCCATATATTAGAGTTCGTATACATACGGCTGGGCGTGTTACGTATTCCTAGTCCTACGTATTTTGGGACTAGGACGTGACATATTTTTGGTGGTAGCCCATGCATGTCAAGAATATATTGTCTTGGTTACGTAACTGTACCAAACAAGCCTGCGTATAGGAATAAAGTATAAGGATCTCATCCACACTTGACTAAACCACATTCATCCTTTTAACTATCCTCTTTTGGGTAAAACAAAGTTTTACGTCAAAAACCCTTTACGCTGTAACCAGACCCTTTACCTTGTTGGCGTAAAAGCCAAATAAACTGCCTTGCTGGCGTAAAAAGGGGCAAACTATGAAGAAGATTGCCTCCTTTACACTGCGGTTATGACAACTGCTACCCATGTTTAATCCGCGTATGACACGTATCCCTTTGTAAGATCACGATATGCAAGCTACGTAGGTAACCATCCTGCGTAAACTTGATGATTCATGAATAATAGATAACCAGCGTAGAGTAGCTTGATCGGGCGTAAAATGTAAGGATAGTGAGGTAAGCGTATTTGTTACAGCTTTAACTTTCCCAGTCAAGAACAAATCTCGTGCATTAAATGCAGAGATATGCCTTGAGCCCTGTGCAAGAAACAGCTTTTGATGTGGCACATGATTTTGTTTTATTTTAAGCGTAAAACTCATTTCTGTAGGCAGCATATTCAAAGACTCCATGCGTAAAAATGACTCGTATCAGATATACCACTAAACGACAACCTGGGTCTCCGTACAAAATCATCATCACCGCCGTCCTCTCGATCTTCGTGCAGTGCTTTTGTCAGACGTCAGGTTCACTGAATTATCTGACAAATTCATCCGAGGAAATAGAAAAAGTTTCTCATACAACTTTATGCTACAACGTATTTCAGATTTTACGCAGGCAGATTTTTACGCAGAGTTTTCGCAGACCTTTTACGCAAACTTTACGCGGGAGGAATAGTAACCTTTTTTGCAGAACTTTTACACAAATTATACGCGGGCAGATTTTACGCACAAATTATTTTACGTACGGAAACTTTTACGCCGACAGTTTTGAATCTCTATTTTACGCCGACGACTTTGAATCTCTACTCTGATTCTCTGCTTTACGCAGACAACTCTGAAGTCTTACTTTACGCCAAACTTCCTAGAACCTCTGTTTTACACGGACAAGCTTAGCAAACCCTGTTCTACGCAACTACCTTGAGTCCCTGTTTTATGCAGGAGAGACTTCATGTATGTTGCAGGTTTTTGACTGTAAAATACACATACAATTCCCCAGCATACTTCATACTTCTGCATTCTACTTAATACTTGCATCCTGTTGATTCCAGTACTTCTCCTAAATGTTGTGTACATCACATGCAGAGAGATGGATATGCAGAATGGATGTACTGTTGCCAATAACGACACAACTCCTGGAGTCAATGATCAGACTCAATGAGGGACCTCAATAATTCCTAGACTTCCAGGACCAGATGGACATATTCACAATCCAATTCTATCTGATCTTCCCATTTCACCTAATAGGAACCTTCTAGTCTCACCGACACCGCATGATGGCCAGGCACAACTGTTCTAATTCTTCCAGATGATGATGCAGGAACAACGACAACAGGCTGCCACCCTAGCTGCAGAGCAGAGGCAGCAAGCAGCAGAACAGAGACAAGAGTTTCTAGCAGCACTTGAAAGGATGGCTGCACAGATTGCTGTACCAGCTCAAGCACTAGCTCCAGCACCTCGAGCTAGAGTTGGTTCAGCAAGGGACTTTATACAGGTGGGTCTGAGACCGTATAAAGGCATTGAGAGCCCAAAGGAAACTACCAACTGGATCACTCATAAATTATTAGAGGCAACACAGCTACCTGCAACCTATGGATGACGGGTGTAAGGACACATCCAGGACCAATAAGGACACAACAAGAAGGACCTATCAGACGTCCTTTAAAACAACAACAACATTATCAACACAGAGCCGGACCGTACCAGGTCCCAGAGAAGCCCCGCTGCCATTATTGTAGGAAACGCAGACATATTATGAGGGACTGTCGAACTCACTTAGGACAATGTATGAGGTATGGTTCCAAACATCATTTGGTGAGAGACTGCTCAATGCAGCAGACAGTGACACTTTTACCGCCAGTACAGGAGCTAGCACTTCCAGCACCGAAGCCAGCTCAGCAGATAAATAAACCAGGAGAATCAACTTGGCAGCACGAGGACGGCAAGCTCGAACGTTTTCTGAACCTATTTCGTTGAACCAAGGTATAAAATTACTTTGTTAATTTATACCTTATACCATCCCTGACACTTCTGACTGTAGATCAAGTAATTTTATTCTATGTTAGGATATATAGTTTGCTAAGGTTATAGTTGTAATCTTAAATTTTAAATTTTTAGTTAGAACCTGATAATTGAGCTGTTCATTTAGACTGTAAATCATTATCCTTTAGTCGTGGATCCCATAATTTGTATCCATAACTCGATACAAGTTATATTCTATTTCACTAGAAAGCCAGTAACCCTTTCATTCTTAATGTTGACACCTTTATTCTATGAAGCACTATGATTAAGACTTAAGATGACCATTACCTATATAATGCAATAGGAGACCTTAATAAATACCAAGATTTTTCTCGTATACCCTAACAAGAGTTCTTTCTTATTTACAAGGACCAGGTTATTCTGAAGAATCCTCTCAAGGCAATTACAGTATTAGTTTATTGTTATAAGTTGGGTAGTATACCTAACAACCTAGTATCATATAGTCCTCTTGACTCCTTAATAACGTATAGTGACATTAACTGTACGCTAACATACGAAGATAATGTTTATCCAGACTGTAAATTTTATAGGCCCATACCCTATTTGGTCCACTAGCGACTAAGACAAGGAGTTAGTATGACAACTGTAGAGACTGTAGAATCTTATCTCTTTGTGACTTGAATCATTTTGTAACATCTCTCATCATAATCTAGCATATTGGAATAATTCTATTTTTAAACTACCTTGACTTATGCTGCTGTTACAGCCTAGTTTTGCAAACTTATTCTTTTATCAAGTTTGTTCATGATATATGTATTAGTGGATGCATACATTATACATTTCAGAATCAGTGTATTACGGTCTGATCAACCATAGTGCGCTTGGTTCGCCCTTCGCAGTACTACTTTACATGGATTGAGATACATAAGTTGACTAGTAGACGAATATACTTGCCCCTAGACATGTCTGGCATATCATTGGTTACATAACTGTACTGATACGAGCATATGAATAGGAATTACCAAAATATGATTTTAACCCACAACCGCCTTAATGATGCCCAATTGAATTCTTCAAAACTCCTTGAACCTCGTACTTGTATTTTATCACCTTCACCTGAAAATCTTTATTATCGCTTTCCGTCCTTCCTTACTTCGGAAAGACGAAACCTCGTGCTTGCTATAAGTTTGATATACAGATAATACTAGATATACCCCATAGGCCAAACACATTATTTGATGATTACCTTCCGAAATTAAGGGTATATCATAGATGATATATTTTGTGTAAACTTTGAGGATTTAATAACATGATTAATTTGAGGAATAGTTTTCTTAAATATATAGCCTTAAAGTAATAGATGGATAAATTCTAAGTTGGGTAGAAATTGCATTATTAAACTTGAGATAAATTTTATTGTAAACAAGAGAGATTAAATAGAGAGACCCTATCCTACTTTAATTTCGAGGACGAAATTTTTATAAGTTGGGTAGAATGTAAGACCCCTAATTCTGAAAACCGTATTAATTATTTAATTTATTTAGTAATTACGAGCTAAATAGAAGGAATATATTTTTATTAATTTTCAATTGAGGTATTTTTGTAATTAGAGGATTTATGAGGCCATTATAAATTTTCCTAATTTATTCCATGTAGGAGACCCTTTGGGCAGTTGCTAGTTTAACCATATGCACCAATATAGTTCTAGAATTTCTATATATATATATATATATATATATATATATATATATATATATATAGTTTATTAGAAAAAGAAAGAAAAAGGAAATAAAAGAAAAATGGGCTTGGATTCCTATTGGATCACAACCCGAAACCCGTTAACCTCAAACCCAAACCCAAACCCAATAAGAAAATATCAACATCGGCAGTAGCAAAAAAACCAACTTTGCTTTTCCTAACCCCGTGCGTAAAACAAACCCAAGCGCAAAATAACCCCACCGCCTAAATCCTTTTCCCACGCGTAAAACCACTCTGCGCGTAAATTATCAAACCCCACCGCTTAGTTCTCGGCGCGTAAAGCAGAACCCCACCACTTAAATTCCTTCTCCGCACGTGTGAAAAAAAATATCAGCTGCAACACCACCGCCTCTTTTACCTGTTATTACCAAACTCTCCTCAACCGAAACCAGAACCAATGAAAGAAAAACAGCAGCATCTCACCCCCGCGTGTGACTCATCACCCACCGCCTCACTCTACCGCCTCTTATCCCTATATATATTACAACTCCCAAACCCTAACCCACTTCTTCTTACTACAACAAAAACACTGTTTGGACGTGCACTATACATGACTTTTGCTCGGCAAGTATACCTTGCCATTGTACTATTATTTACATTCCAGCTGATACATGCATGTTTAATTCTGCTTATATAGATGTTTATTTAGTAAATTTTTAGACCTACTTTATGAGACCACCCCAGTATTATGGAGCATCATTAGATTCATTGGCCATGACACAATTGTTACACGAGTTGTGAGTCTCATATAGATCACAGACTGCGGGACAGGTCTGGCCTCCTGTACGCATGGGCCGTGCGTTAGGGATGACTGCTGATAGAAACTTTGTATGATAGTAGACCTGTCAGTTATTTAGAGGTTTTATCGTGTTGTGGATACAACATGTATAGATCATTGGGCGGGGAGGACGACTAGTAGGCGTATGGGACACCCACTTCCACTATGCAGATTCCATGTTCTTCGGAGAGGTATGACGTTATTACATTACATGGCGCCCTTGAATTGGGGGGCATATGTGGCATATACTAGCCAGTTGGCATGATTGGTGAATTACGTCAGCATATGTCTAGCCTACACTTTCCCATACACTCAAAGTTGTCCTCAAACTGCATTCACTTAGATGGTTAGGCGACCCATTGGATGTTTATATTTCAGTACTTATTGGCATGTTATTATGTATCTTGTTACGTCCCTCTGAGGACCTGGTCCCTTTCCAGATATGGATGAGTAGGAGTATCCGCAGGAGTACGGACCTGGACCTGACTCTACCTTCCAGACTGAGGAGATCTTACCCTCAGAGTATCTGTGATTTATTGACGCTGTTTAGAGATTTTGTTACTACTTCAGTATAGTCGTTTTGTAGTGGATTTGTTTCCACCCGACTATTAGACTTGATACTTATCTTTGATATTCAGTTATTATTCAGCCCTTTATTCCTACTGATTATTTGTGCTGTGGATGAGATATAAATTCTGTGTGACTTGTTGTGACAGTATATTACCACTGGTGGATTGGATATTCATGTACAACGTACGTGTGTATATGATTTCCATATATTGGAGTTCGTATACATACGTCTGGGCGTGTTACGTATTCCTAGTCCTACGTATTTTGGGACTGGGGCGTGACATTGTTGCTGCTGCTTCTTCTTCTTCTTCTTATTCTTCTTCTTCTAATTTGGACTAGTCTGAAACAATATTTCAATGACAAACTTGTAAATAAAAATAAAATAAAATTTGGACTAGGCTAAGTAATTGTTGGAGTAACTTTAGAATTAGCCTAAATATATAGCAATAATGCTAAGTTTACTACCAAATGCTTACAACCTTCTTACAACCCTCTCACCCTCATGCTATGTGGGCCACTCCCGGCCCCACCTTTCCCCCAATGAACGACCGTCACGTGATATTTCAGCCACGTGACGACCACCCGAGCAGCCACTGGGTCCCACCCTCCCCTCTCCTCCAATAGGGTCGCCACGTGGATATCACATGGCCGCCACGTTGTGGTTGTAAGAGGGTTGTAGGCATTTGGTTGTAGTCACATCATAGCCCAAATATATAGGGATACACCAAATATTTGTTGGCAAAATAGTAAAACATTAAGAAGCCCATTTTGGTCCATTCCCCACCTCTCCCTCTTTTTCTTCCATCACTATTAATAATCAAAGCTCAGTCCTTTCTGTTCCTTTCTCCCCATAAATCCCTCCACCAACCTCATTCCAACAACCGAAAACCTAGAAATCTCCAAATGGGTTCCTCGATTTCTCCTCAAAGTTGACTTCTTTCCCATAAAGCTCCCTCCTTTCCCAAACTTAGCCCCAAAAAAAATGGCCATGTCCGCCTCCAGATCCGCCTCCAGGAGAGGAAACCCCGACCGAAACGCCCCCGGCCAGCTCCGGTCGAGGAGCGTGAGCGCGTTCCCGACGAGGACCCGCTCGGGAGCGGACCTTCCTGTTTCGGAGGAGTTCGTGATCAAGAGGGACAACCCCCTCTTCTGCAGCTCCAGCGCTTCTTCTTCGTTGTCGTCGTCGCCGCCGCCGGAATCTGAGACGAGGGAGGAGAATCGGGGGAGGAGGGGGCGGTCGGCGGCGAGAAGCTCCGGCATCGGGAGTCTGGGCAAGCCGACGAGGAGCTTTTCGACGGTTGACACCGGAAGGAGGAGGCTCCGGTCGGTCTCGCGGGGGCCTCGTGGGAGCTTTGAGGTTCGGTTCCCTAATTTTTTTTATTGTCGATATTTGACTATTTGTTGATGGGTCATTTCATTTGCTTGTAGCATTTTTTTTATGGTGTCCGGAGTAACTTTCAGGATTTTTTTGTGTAGACTACATTATATGTCTTTTGGGGCCACCGTCCTTCAGCTCTTACCATAAATGGAAGGAATACTATGCCTCCGTGGATCGATCCATTGATCTTTTGCCATTCAGCAAGAACTTTTATGTCTCTCCCCGCCCGTCCGCTGACCACAAGGGTCACTCGAATTTGTCTTTTGCGTGTGGCATCCAGAGCTTATGATGGAACAGTTTTGTAATGTCATTATTAGTGGTTTAGCTGTTTAATATATTGCACGGACACGATGTGACATGGACACGACGACATGCAATTTTTCCCAAGAACCTTGGATAAGACACGTTATGTATATAAGTTTTAACCATAAATATTAGATAATTGAATACCCGCATATTTGAGAAGTAGGTACTATTGGAAAATAATCCTAAAGTATATATGAATTGAGAGTAAATGATTCAAGGCACGTTACAGACGCTGTCCTTAGAATAGATTTTGCCCTCACGAATATTGTAACATGAAGTGGTGATCTACTCTCAAGGTACAACGAATCCAGGTGACCTGCGACACCGTGCACGCGGTGACGAATCCAACGACTAATCAACAGCCTTGTCCGATGGAGGAGATGGACGGAAGAAGGATTTGAGGAATTTTGGTTCTAGTAGGGGTTTTATTTTATGTGCGAATATTTTCAACAAAAAGAAGGAAAAACAAAACATGTTTTATAACCCTTATCGTCTAGAACGTGTACATGATTCACATCCCACTAATTACGTGAGAATAGTTCCGCGATAGACCATCAACCAGTTGAATTTTAAATAAGAAATAAAAAAAGGAAAAAAGAGTTAGGAAATTACCGTTATACCTCTGGTCCTCTGGTCCTGTCTACGGCGTGCAAAGTGCTACGTGTGCGGCTAATAAAAAATGCGCACAAATTGGATGGGCTTGAGCCCACCCCCCAAAAAATTCACTTAACAATGAAGTGGGTTTAGCACTTTAAACATAGGAGAGTGCGGTGTTATATTAAGCGCGAGGCGAGGTGAGGCGACAAGGCCGCCGCCTCGCTTAATAGCGCTTAGTTGGCGCCTTATTTTTTTCTCATACATGTAAAATATTCTATATACACATAAATTTTAATAATTTTTTCATACAATTCTACTAGTATATGCATGAATAATAATACCAATCATCAATCAAGCAAAGTAACAATATAAATACTAGAATCAAAATGCAAACTACAAGCCACACAATGCATACATACTACATAGTCATCAAAATACCATCAAACATAAAGGTTAAGTCTTTAAAGTTCCTACTTAAAGTTTCTCAAACTATCCAACTATGTAAATAACAAAAGCTTCGGCTCGGTTTATATAAAAAATTCAAAAAAAATATTCGTTAAGCGAGGCGCCTAAGGTGAGGCGAGGCGCTACTAAGCGACGCTTAAGCGCTCATTTCTGTTCTGAGGCAAAAAATCGTTAAGCGAGACGTCCAAATGCCAAATCTCGCTTAAGTGGCGCTTGAGCGCTTTTTTCACAATATAGGGAGAGTGCTTTCTCCTATCCGATGTGGAACTAAATAATTTTCTTATTGAATCACATATGCGACTAAATGTTGCTCCAAACAAGCAACACAACCGACAATCCCCCACATGATTCAATAAAGGAAAAACAAAACAATTAAAGATATATAAAGCAATAGAGTTGTAGGAAGGAAAACAATATATCAGCAATCACACGATGCATCAGAAGAAGATGTCTTCCGGGGAAAAAAATCCCCCCCTTAGTATGATACATTTTATCTATTTAGATCCAAAGTGATGTAAGTCTTAAACTTAGGACCTTACTCGTGTAAAATCAACATACACATTGTGTGGGCATTTTGATCGTATCAACAATTGTGTACTTTTCGACCATGTGCTCGTCTTGATTTCTTAGGAGCTCTATAGAACATTTCGAGTTTCCATATAAAGTGGCCCCACTTTCACTCTCAAATAGGTGAATTTTTTGCAATTTATATACCATGCTTTGCAAGCCATAGATTCATTAAGATTTTACAATCATCCTCTTATTCATTGCAGATCAACACTATATATGAGAGGAATGAACCATTACAATTACAATTACAATTATTACAATCATATAGTGGTTCAAATTACTCATCAATTTTGTTGTTACTCATTGAACATTTTCTTTGTGCTTCTAAAATTACATCATCAGATCCTAAATCTTTCATATCAAAAATTTGAGACAAATAATTTAATATATTAATAATATCCATGTCGGTGCTAAAAATTAGAATATCATCAACATATAGGCACAATATCACACAATAGTTGACTTGCATACCTTCTCTTCTTGACAACAAACTCTTTCGGTTGTTCTATATAAATCTCTTTCTGTAAATCTTTATTCAAAAAGACAGTTTTTACATCAATTTGATGAATAAACAGTATAAGCAATAGTTATTATCATTATGATTGTAGAAATTCTAATAACAAAAGTATCAAAAAACTACCCTTTCCTCTGTTTGAACCCTTTAGCTACAGTGAAGTTTGGAGATGGAGAGAGAGGAGAAAAGGAGAAAACTAAGAGAGAATATGAGAAAGGAGATTGCAAGGGCCTAAAATCCTATGTTGCATCTCATGTCTATTCATATTGATATGCAATCCACCCACAATTACTATTATATCCTCATAAGATAAATTACAAAATAAAATAACTCTAACAATCTCCCTCAAGCTGGAGCATATAGATCAGACATGTCCAACTTACTACATAAATCAGAAAATGGTCCATGAGCAAGTGGTTTGGTGAAGATATCACCTAATTGGTCCTCCGATCGAACATAAGGAGTAACAATCTGTTTCTTCAGCAACAAATCACAAACAAAATGATAAACCACCTCGATATGCTTCGTGCGCTCATGAAACACCGGATTACTTGCGATAAATATTGTCGACTGATTATCACAATACATCTCCATCGGAATATGAATCATAATTTTTATTTCATTAAGAAAAGACTGTACCCACATCATCTTAGAAGCTGTATGAGCCATCGTACGGTACTCGGTCTCTGCATTAGAACGAGCCACAACATTCTACTTCTTACTACGTCACGTGAGAAGATTGTCATCCACAAACGTACAATAGCCAGAAGTAGACCTCCTAACACTGTGACTGTCTGTCCAATCAGTATCACTGAACCTTGTCATCGTGTGAGACCCGTCTCACTACTTTCGTATTCTTGTATTTTATCTGGTATATGTATGTTATAGCTGTATATTGCTTCCCGCGTTATTTGTGAATTTTCTAGCTGCTTTCATGTAATTCCTAGAATTGTGAATAGTGTAGTCACCCTCACTATATATACCCCTCTTTCTCTCTTTTCCTTTTTTCTTTCACTTTCCTTTTCTTTTTCATTTTCTCTTCCCTCTCCTCTCCCTTGGTCGAGAGCAGCCCGACCCCGAGGCCGGCCTAGACTCCCCCCTTTGGGTTTAGTAGTGGTAGTAGCTTAGTAGTGGGTTTAGGCAAGTACACCTTGCCAAGGAGGAAGAACTTGCTATATTGATTTTTATTTAGTTTCTTGCATTATTATTGTTCTATGTTGTTCTCTATGAGTTCCTATATTGATCCTAGGGATGGACTTCCTGACTTTGGCAAAAGCAGTTCCAATGCCACACTTGGGAGTCTTCGGGATCATGAGGAGGGCTCGCCGTGCATGGTGAATGTTGCACGAGACGAGTCCGCGATGGTGAAAGCTCTCTCCGCCATCCAACTCAAGAAGGGTGTGAAGCACGGAGAGACGACATGCCTAGCGGTGCTCAAGACGGAGGAAGCACCCGTGCATGGGGATCTTCCGCCTGAGATCAGCAACGTCCTCATGGAGTTTGGGGATGTCATGCCGCAAGAGCTTTTGAAGAGGCTACCTCTGCGGAGGGAAGTGGACCACGTCATCGAGTTAGAACCGGGCACGAAGCCGCCCGCGATGGTCCCATACCGCATGGCCCCGCCAGAGCTCGAGGAGTTGAAGAGGCAACTGAAGGAGCTGCTCGATGCTGGATTCATTAGGCCGTCTAAGGCCCCGTTCGACGCACCAGTGTTGTTTTAGAAGAAGGATGGAAGCCTTCGTTTGTGCATTGACTATCGTACACTTAACAAGGTGACCGTCAAAAACAAATATCCTATCCCGCGACAGACTTGTTCGATCAATTGGGAGGTGCGAGGTACTTCTCCAAGCTAGATCTGCGTTCGGGATATTATCAGGTGCGGATAACCGAAGGAGACGAGGCCAAGGCCGCATGTGTCACGAGGTATGGAGCTTATAAATTTTTAGTTATGCCTTTTGGTCTAACAAATGCTCCTGCGACGTTTTGCACTTTGATGAACAAGCTCTTCCACCCCTTTATCGACCGGTTCGTCGTGGTGTATCTCGACGATATCGTCGTGTACTCAAACACGATAGAGGAGCACATCTAACACTTGAAGGCTGTTTTCCAGGTGCTAAGGGAGAACCAACTCTTCGTCAAGCGGGAGACATGTTCTTTTGCCCAAGAAGAGGTGCCGTTCTTCGGGCATTGGATCGGAGTGGGAGGCTCCCACCAGGCCGACGAAGCTGCGATCGTTCTTAGGCCTGTCGAACTACTATCGGCGGTTCATCCGAGGATACTCTGCCATAGCCTGCACTCACAGACCTGTTGCGGAAGGATCGCGCATGGAGCTGGACGTCCAAATGCGAGGAGGCATTTGATGCACTGAAGAAGGCAGTTAACTTAGGAACCAATCTTATCATTACCGGACTACTCCAAGCCGTTCTAGGTGCATACTGACGCGTCCGACTTTGCCATTGGAGGGGTGTTGGTGCAAGAAGGGCAACCCATCGCATTCGAGAGCCGCAAGTTGAATGACACAGAGTGGCGTTATACGGTGCAAGAGAAGGAGATGACAGCGGTAGTGCATTGCTTGCGGACGCGGCGTTACTATCTCCTTGGCACCAAGTTCGTGGTGATGATAGACAATGTCGCCACGAGCTACTCCCAGACACAGAAGTCCCCCAAGCAAGCGAGATGGCAAGACTTCTTGGCCGAGTTTGACATGTAGTTGCGATACAAGCCGGACAAGGAGAACCATGTGGCCGATGCACTCAGCAGGAAGGCTGAACTAGCAATGGTGTGCTTGCTCAAGGGTGACTTACTTGAGCGTATCAAGATGGGTATGACGGAGAACCCATTGGCACAAGCTTTGGTGAAGCTCGCTCGTGAAGGCAAAACGCGAAGGTTTTGGTTAAGGGACGGGCTTCTCTACACGAAGGGCGACAAGGTAGTCGTTCCGAAGTGGGGTGGCTTGCGCAGACAACTACTCAAGGAGTGCCACGATACCAAGTGGGCTGGACATCCGGGTCAGAAGAGGATATTGGCATTGCTGGAGGTCGCCTACTATTGGCATCGCATGAGCGAAGATGTGGAGGACTACGTGCGCACTTGTCTTGTTTGCCAGCAAGACAAGGTGGATCACCAGCGACCCGGGAGCCTGCTTGAGCCTCTCCCCGTGCCGAGTCGACCATGGGAGAGCATATTGATAGACTACATCTCTGCCTTGCCTAAGGTGGGGACAATTGGGTCCATCCTCGTGGTGGTGGACCGATTCTTCAAGTACGGGACCTTCATAGCTGCACCGACGGATTGCACTGCAGAGGAGGCCGCGCACTTGTTCATTTCCAATGTAGTGAAGTTTTGGGGCATCCCGGAAAGCATCATCATCGACCGTGACCCCCGTTTCACGGAAAAGTTCTGGACGGAGGTGTTCAAGATCCTTGGGTCGGCCCTACACTTCTCGACCAATTTTCACCCGCAGACGGACGAACAGACAGAGCGGGTCAACTCCTTACTCGAGGAGTACTTGCGGCACTTTGTGAGTGCCAACCAGCGGGGTTGGATGCATCATTTGGACATCGTTCAGTTATGCTACAATCTTCCAAGGAGCGAATCGTCTCATAGTAGCCCGTTCGAGTTGGTAATGGGTCAGCAACCGCTCGCTCCACACACGCTGAGTACGGTGACATCGGTCAAGAGCCCCGCGGCCCACCAGTTTGCCTCGGACTTTAGGGGGAAGGCGGATATTGCCAAGGCATTTGTGGAAAAAGCCGCACAAAAGATGAAGAAATGGGCCGATGCCAAGCGAAGGCTTGTTGAGTACAAGGAAGGGGACTTGGTGATGGTCAAGCTTCAACCGCAGCAGTTCAAGGTGTTCCGCAAGGTGCACAAGGGACTGATTCGCAAGTATGAAGGCCCCTTCCTCGTCCTTAAGAAGGTAGGCAAAGTTGCCTACAAGTTCGAGCTCCCCATCAAGCTGAAGATCCACCCCCTCTTCTATGCAAGCTGCCTCAAGCCTTATCATGCAGACTTCGAGGACCCTCAGCGAGGAGTTTCGAAGCCGCCCACGACGACCATGATTACGTCGTTTGACAAAGAAGTGGACGTCGTGCTTGACTCGAGGACCATTCGCCGACGAGGTGTTTCCCCATATGTGGAGTATCTCATCAAGTGGAAAGGAATGCCCCATGACGAATCCAGCTGGGAACGCGCTGACACGTTGCATCAGTTCGAGGACCAGATCCAAGCTTTCCTCAGCGTACGTGTGTGACGGGGACGTCAACACATTAGGTGGGAGAGAATGTCACGCACCATATATTGTGGCCCCACCAAGATCCGGGAAGCTTCCAGAATTTTGCACATGGAGGAATATAATTCAGCACATGGCAGAATACACTTTCCATTCTAGAGGCTTCCTTTTTAGTTATTTGGCAATAATAATGATGTAAGGAATATTCTTAAGATATAGAATAATTTCTAGCATATTCTCGAGAATAATTCTTGAAATATTTCCATTCCAGAAGGTTCATGTAAGCCCTTGAGGCAATATAAATAGGGGGAGACTCATTTGCTCCTCACCACCGAAAACTTGTAAGCTTTTCCAATATCAATAAAGAAGTCTTCAACTTTCCATCTTGCTCCACTGTTCTCTATTTTTCTTAGCGAGCTAGCTAAGTTTGTGGCCGGGAAGGCTTGCACGAGTTTTCGAGGAGGAAGCTCGTGCGCCGCACGGGTCGAAGTGAAGGAAAAATCACTAAGTCCGTGACAACAAGCAACAGACGTCAAGCTTAAGCGACTCAGAGCAGAGTGTGAGCAGGACGTAGACCAGAACTGAGTATTCATAATGACAAAATTCTCTGTTTTGGAAATCGTCTTTGTGTACCTATTGGAGACCTTCGTCGCGAGATTATGTCGGAGCCCCATAGTTCGCAATATTCAGTGCATCCCGGGGGAACAAAGATGTACAGAGACATTCGTCAGCATTTTTGGTGGAATGGAATGAAGAGGGAGAGCTCGGTTTGTCTCTCGATGTTTGGTATGTCAACAAGTTAAGGTTGAACACCAGAGACCACCATGACTTCTTCAACCATTACCAATTCCGGAGTGGAAGCGGGAGCATATCACCATGGATTTCGTGTCAGGTTTTCCTAGATCCCCAGTTAGCAGAGATGCTATTTGGGTAATAGTGGATCGTCTCACGAAAGTTGCACACTTTCTTCCTTTTAGAATTGGCCAGTCCACAGAACAGTTAGTCGAGATGTACATGAGACAGATTGTTAGACTACATGGTGTGCCAGTTAACATAGTCTCGGATAGAAATTCTAGGTTTATTTCTCATTTTTGGCAAAGTCTTCATGAAAGTTTGGGTACCCATCTAAAGTTCAGTACAGCCTACCATCTGCAGACGGATGGTCAGTCAGAGCGTACCATCCAGATTCTAGAAGATATGCTTCGTTCATGTACCCTTGACTTTGATGGTTCGTGGGAGGATTATTTGTATTTGGTCGAATTCTCCTACAACAACAATTTTCAAACAAGTATTAGATGCTGGATAATGACGTTAATTATCCACAATCCATATCAATATTCTTCCACCGTCGCTTCGCGAGATACATAATATTTTCCATGTATCCCAGTTACGATGGTATATACCGGATACAAGCCATGTCCTAGATCATTCGGAATTGGTCGTTGGTACCGACCTTTCGTATGAGGAAAGACCTGCCCATTTTGGACCGGAGAGAGACTGCACCCACATCATCTCAGAAGAAGAGACTGCACCCACATCATCTCAGAAGAAGAGCACCACATAATTCCCATTTCATGAAGAAGAGACTGCACCCACATCATCTCAGAAGCTGTGTGAGCCATCGCACGGTACTCGGTCTCTGCACTAGAACGAGCCACAATATTCTGCTTCTTACTACGCCATGTGAGAAGATTGCCACCTACCAACGTACAATAGCTAGAATTAGACCTATCACTGCGACTGCCTGCCCAATCAGCATTATTGGACCCTGTCACCGTGTGAGACCCGTCTCACTACTTTCGTATTCTTGTATTTTATCGGGTATATGTGTGCTATAGCTTTATATTGCTTCCCGCGTTATTTATGAATTTTCTAGCTGCTTTTATGTAATTCCTAGAATTGTAAATAGTGTAGTCACCCTCACTATATATACCCCTCTCTCTTCCTCTTTTCTTTCACTTTTCTTTTTTTTATTTCCTCTTCCCCCTCCTCTCCCTTGGCCGAAGCAGCCCGACCCCGTGGCCGGCCAAGACTTCCCCCTTTGGGTTTAGTAGTGGTAGTAGCTTAGTAGTGGGTTTAGGGAAGTACACCTTGCCAAGGAGGAAGAACTTGCTATATTGACTTTTATTTAGTTTCTTGCATTATTATTGTTTTATGTTGTTCTCTATGAGTTCATTTGCATGTTTACTTCTTGGTACTTTCAGTTTTGATGGCTTGGTTAGAGTAGATCTGAGTTTTAAGTTTGGAGCTTCCACGAGTTTTTTTGGTTTTAATCTATTAAAACTTGTTTTCAAAAACTAGTAGTTCCATGTTGAGGAGCACTCGATTTCATGCAGTTTTGAGCTTTACTTCTCTAGATTTGGACTTGATATGAGGATTTCGTGGAGGAAACAAGTTTTCGAGAAAACTTGAAATTTTTTATGGCAGAACTTGCTGATTTGAGACGGTGACGACTTTATGTGGCCAGGAGACTCTATGCGGCCGAGAGGGTTATGCGGCCAGCATCTTGTATGCTGCCTGCACTCTCCGCCTCATTCCTTTGCTGCTTGTGTCACGCCCCGGTTCCATGGATAAGGAACCGAGCCACGTGGCAATGGCCAGCAGTGTACTTCGGCGGGCTTTCCAATCTAATGGGCCCGTCGGAGTACACTTAAGCTGTGAAGTACAATGAATAACCCAACACATAACATAAATATACTCCATCTAAATCTCATCCACAGGCAGCAATATAAGAGCACAATAGAAGTAAATACAACGACTAATGTGCAGGAAGGAAATATCCAAATAGTATCAAGTACAAACACTAGAGTAGTCACACGGGGACAAACCCGCTAGAACAAATAGACTGGAAGGAAAGTAAGCAATAAGATAACTCGGGACGGCAGCAGGTAACTAGGTAAAGATACCGTCCCAAGGAAAGAGTCACTACCAGCGATCAGGCGAAGTCCTCAGGGATGACCTCGTCCTCGGCAGTGAGTACAGCTGCTGGATAGATGCCCGGTCCGTACTCCTCCGGATAATCCTCGTAGCCTACACCTGGAAGGGAACCAGGTCCTCAGAGGGACGTAACAAGGTACAGAAAAATAACATGCCAGGTAAACAGATAGTACAAGTGCAACAACAGGGTAAACTAGTACAACCAAACAAGTGTGACACAGTTTAAAGACAACGTTCGACGCGTGGGCCGTCCAAAATAAAATCGCAGCTCCGAACACAGAGACACACGGGTCGTACCGTAGCTCCGAGCACAGAGACACACGGGTGTTACCACTACACTATGAAACATGATCACTACATATACATATATAAGCGCGTGCAGAGTAGCCCAAACGTCTAGTAACTGTCTTCCCCTTCCCAAGCGGTCAACGATTGTGCGTTGATCCTGAACCTCTAACTACAGTCTCGACACACACAGAATTTAACTCAACAGACGCGACCCTAAGGTCGTCCCAGTCTCTGGTCATGATGTCAGTATCAGGATACAGGAATCTGGCACGAACACAGTGTATGAGTGTGTCCTGGGGTATCGATGTACTCTGGTACGTGCATCGAGGTGCTATGAAACATCAGTAATTATTCTAAAACGTTAAGTTGAATGTCAACACCCGGTTGTGAACCGGACACGGAATATCGAACATCAACGTAAATACGCGCACAGTGTACAATAAGAAAAACAATATCTGTAAACTGAAATACTGGGTGGCAAGGTACACTTGCCTGCGCGCGGCTGCTGAAGACGGGGATCCGGTACCGCGTCCAAGTCCTCAGGTCCCGCAATACCTAGAGAAGAGATACAAATCTGAATTAATACTCTACTTAAGACAGACAGGTGTGCTACACACAGCTACATCTAGACTCAGTCTCAAAAATTATCTAATATTTTACCGTCCTCAATTCTTTGTCTCGTGATCCGAAATAATACCCACTCCGAAATAATTCATCTGCTCCCCATGTCCATCACCCTTTTAATTATCATTTTATTTTCCGTCAGTGCTTTAAACAGCTAAACCACAATAACAAATGCATGTTTAATAATTTGGACATCCGTCACATTTGGCATTAACACCCGCCCTCATTTGCATGTATTACTTAACCTCAATCAATTTCTATTTTACCCGCAAATATTTATCAACCATGCATATTATCCATAACCTCTATTTAGATTCAAACCCTAATTCTACATTAAACCCATAAGTAAATGCCTCCAACACATACTACAAATCATATTTTCCAAGTCCTTTTTAAATCTTAATCTATCATCAACATGTCCTACTAATGAAACTTTCATACTACAACAACATGAGAACCCATAGGTGAAACCCTAGCTAATACTAACCCATCTCCATATATGTAAATAACAACCCGTTATATTTGATATGTAATAAATCTGGAATTAAAAGAATGAGAGGGGGAGTCGACCTTAACGATGCAACGCCGAGGTAGGGCCGGAGAAGGTGGCCGGGGTGGTGGTAGTGGTGGTGATGAAGGAGGGAGATGTGAAAGTGTTGATGGAGGTGGTGAAAATGGAGGCTCGCCGGAGTGGCTGCCCTTCTTGGCCGGAGCGGGGGCTGCTCCGCCGGAGTGGACGCACGGGAGCGAGGATCGACGTCCAGTGGCGGGGACGCACGCAGCAGTGGCCGGAGCGACAGCGCCGGTAGGAAAGGTCGGCCGGCGGGGGAGCCTCAGCGAAGGTCTGCTCGCTGGAGCTGGACGCACGCGCGGGGGTTCGGCCTGGCGGTGGGGGCGGCTGGAAATGGACGGCGCTCGGCTGCAGTGGGGGGTGGCCGGCGCGGGCTGCAGTGGGGGGTGGCCGGCGCGGGCTGGCCGGCGTTGGCCGGAGGGGTCCTCCTCAGTGAGAAGAAGAGTGATGGAGGAAGAAGAGGAAGAATGAAGAAGGAAGAAGGAGAAGCTTCCTTTGCATGGAGAAAATGAATGAAAGAGGAGAGATTTTTATGGGGATTAGGGCCGGTAGGTTTGGTTGAGGGTGGGATGTAGGAGTCACTTTATAGGGGAGTGTGTAGGTTTGAATGGAGGGTTGGGATCATTCCTTGTAAAATGGGTGGATATGATTTAATATGGATAGAATGAGGTTTCTTCATGTGAGGAATAGGTGGGTGAGATTGGGACCCTATATTGGGACCCTCTCAATTATTCATGACCAATAGGATGATGCCAACAATTTAATAATTGCGACTAAGCCCCCGTAAATTCGGGAATTTGCATGGACACATGAAATGACGCAAAAATTGCGGAAAAAAAAATATATAAAAATTGTCATGGTGAGGGGGTGTTGCGCGTTAGGCGCGGGTCTAATTAGAAGAGCATTGGGATTAAATTAGGATAAAAATGGGATTTACAAAGTTGATAAATTCCGATTTAAATAGAGATAACGCGTCCCGCGAATTTAATTTAATTGGGGCCCGTGGGGTCAAAATCCGGAAATGACGCAAAAGTCAAAAATGGTGGGGGCTTGGAGTCAGTCTTGGACCCTTTAGTTGGTCCGGCTCAACGGGTTAAGTTGGTACCCCAAAATCGAGGGTAACGACACAGGTGTCCGACACGGAATTAAATGTGGGTTACGATTTTTGGAATGTTGCGCAATTAATTTAGAGCACACAAAAAAATTGATTTTTAACAGTCATAAAAGTCCATTGCCTAATTTGGCGAGTTGAGTCGGAAATACAATAATTGTACGGAATTTATGGGCTGATATTGGGCTCCGAATAACTAGACAAAGATAGGGCACGCCAAGGATTTTAATTAATCAGATTAAAATTCCAGATAAATTTTCTCTACTCTAAACCTCAACATCTGCCAACAAAATTTTTCCAAACCACTCTAACTTTCTACAGAATAAATCGAGGGGGTTTACAGCTTGTGCCTATCTTGTTGGGCTCGTGACTGTTTTACACTTGAGTTTTGAAAACTAAGTGCTTGAAAAGGTCCAAGTTACAGAACTCTTGTGCATGTGGTTGAAGTATTCTTGCGGCCGAACCTAGCATGCGGCCTTGAATGTATGCGGCTGGAGAGAAATGTTCTTTTCCCCTAGGCGCATGGATCGACACCGACCTTGCATGTCTTTTCATGTTCCCTCTGATACACTTTATGGTCTATCACTTGTTAGTCACATCAGTTACTTCAGTCACTCTAGACACGACCCTGACATGCATTTAATGATCCGTCACTCAGCTCTTTAACCGAGGAGTGGGCTTTGCATCTAGTATGCGACCTGAGTATACATGCAGCCAACTCCCTGCATGCGGCTGGTTTGCTGTATGCGGCTAGCTTGTTACATGCGGCCAACTCCCTGCATGCGGCCGGTGTGCAGTATGCGGCCAGCTTGTTACATGATGCTAGTTTACCCCTTGTGCCTTTGACATTTGTAGTAGTTTAACTTCTCTTGATATTTTCTTGTGATTAATGCTTTCCTTAACCTATTATGCCAAATTCACATGAATGCATGCGGCTGAAGTATTCATGCGGCCAAACCTAGCATGTGGCCTCGAATGTATGCGTCTGGGGAGAAATATTTTCTTCCCCTAGGCGTATGGATCGACACCGACCTTGCACATCTTTTCATGATTTGTGTCCTTTCCCTCTGATACACTTTATGGCTTGTCACTTGTTAGTCACATCAGTAACTTCAGTCACTCTAGACACGACCCTGACATGCATTTAATGACCCGTTACTCGGCTCTTTAACCGAGGAGTGGACTTTGCATCTAGTATGCGACCAGACCCTAGTATGCGACCTGAGTATACATGCGGCCAGCTCCCTGCATGCGGCCGGTGTGCTGTATGCGGCCAGCTTGTTACATGCGACCAGCTCCCTGCATGCGGCCGGTGTGCTGTATGCGGCCAGCTTGTTACATGCAGCTAGTTTCCCTTAGGAGCATGGATCAGCACCGACCCTGCACGTCTTTTCATGACTTTTGTTCTTTCCCTCTGATATGTCACTTGTTAGTCACTTGAGTCACTCTAGACACGACCCTGACATGCATTTAATGACCCGTCACTCAGCTCTTTAACCGAGGAGTGGACTTTGCATCTAGTATGCGACCAGACCCTAGTATGCGGCCTGAGTATACATGCGGCCAGCTCCCTGCATGCGGCCGGTGTACTATATGCAGCCAACTTGTTACATGCGGCCAGCTCTTTGTATGTGACTGGTGCTGTATGCGGCCAGCTTGTTACATGCGACTAGTTTATCCCTTGTGCCTTTGACACTTTTAGTAGTTTAACTTCTCTCGATATTTTCTTGTGATCAATGCTTTCCTTGCTTAACCTATTATGCCAAATACACATGAATGCAAGTTTTCCCTAAATGCTTATATAACCTGATTGTGACAACTTGCCAGAACATGGAACTCCCTGAACATGAACTGTATTGGCACTGGTAATCTTAAATTTTCGATACCAGACTTGTCCTGATATTTCTAATAATAGCTCTCGTCGTATCGAGTTAACCTGACCTGTACTGATACTCCTGATAGTGGCACGATGAAGCGCACTCCTGACGTGCTAGAAATCTCTGAACTGAAATGCTTGAATTGATAAGATAAATTTTCGTGGTTGATTTGCTTGCTCCTGTCCCGAATGTACTTGTCAAGCTACTGTCCTGTCTAGTCCTGCATTATGTCTAAGGCAAATTCCTGAACACTACGGTCAGGAATTCTTAATAACTTGTCCAGGATAACAATTATAATAATGAATTAGAAGCATCTAGAGAGATTTTCTGGCTACATGCAATTCCGGTATCCCAGCGACACCTGATGGATTTGGAGCTCTCCGTCGTGAGGGGCACACTTCCAGTACGCCATCGAGTGTTGCATATTTCTGTAAATTACTATACATGATATAATCTATTCTATGTATCCTTACGCCTGGATAACCCGGATAGTCTGCAGGGCATGTGGCTGTATGGAATTCTCAAATTGCACGTGTTAGTAACTAGGATTGTGATAACCCTAGTTAGTTAATGATAGCAAGTCGTAGGGCATGATTGGTCGTGATTGCTTGATTTCCAGTCTAGTTTAGTCCTGTCCTGGTATATATATATATTTTTACAACTGACCCAGAATTGTAATTAAAGCCTGACTCAAGATATTGTATACTCCAGAGCATTATTTTACCTGCTGCTCTTATTTAACTGTTCCTTGTGCTATTTCTTACTGATTTATCTGCATGCTGGTTTAAGTTTCTAAGTTTTCTCCCTTGTGGTACTTGTTATTTTGGGGTCTGATCCCACTGGTTTTGTATGGCCAGATTTTGGAACGACACCACAGAATCTCCCGTATTTTCCGCCTCAAGATGGTGAACACTAGGAGCACCCGAGGACATGAGTGGGTTTCTTTTCATCACCCACTTGATCTTGTACTTATACTTTTGAGGCGTTTGGCCACCGAGCACGTGTTTAGCTCGTGTTTTGGAACTTGACATTCTAGTCTGCGGGCCTACATGTAAAGCATATTATAGACTATAGCTAGAGCTGATCATGTAATATTGTACTCTTGCTAGTTCTTCATTTTGTAACTAGCTTCATTATCATCTGTGTATGTATAGTTTGTGACGTCTTACTATTATATGTTTGGTGATCATACATCTTGTAACTTGTTGCCTGCTTGAGATTGAGACACCTAGGACTCTTGGCCCGGGAATGACTATTGGATTGTAGAGTAAACCCTCACATGTCTAGACAGTCGTGACCGTATCTCGGGGTATAGAGTACTCTAATATACGTAGCTGACTTTGTCTGTCCCCGCTCTCCTGTATTTTGGTTCTGGGACGTAACACACCGTAAGTAACTAGGAATGTTTGTACAACAAACCCTTTCCAGGGGCACCCTTCAAGTATCGAAGAATGCGAGAGATAGCCTCCCAATGTGATTGTCGAGGGGCATGCATAAACTGACTAACTACTCCAACTGCATATGTGATGTCTGGTCGTGTAACATTAAGATATATAAGTTTACCAACCAAACGTCTATAATATCCAACATCCTCAAATAACTCTCCCCTGTCAGCATCAAGCTTGTCATGATAATCCATAAGAGTCTCAACTGCCCGACACTCCAACATTCAAGTCTCGGAGAGCAAGTCTAGAACATACTTGCGTTGTGACAGATATACTCTTCTTAGATCGAGCAACCTCAATTCCAAGAAAATATCGAAGAAGACCAAAAATCTCAGTATGTAACTATTCCTTCTGTCGCTGAGCTTCCTTCAAATCAGTAGTAACATGATGATATTGTAGCAGTTCCTCCCATAAAGCCTTTTTTGAAGCCAGATATTCATTCACATGTCTCCCATTTTGCTTTGTATTAAACAATAACTCGTACAACTCATAAATACGGGCAACGTTACGCTTTTGCAAATATGATTCTTCCAGAGATGTCCAAATCAGTTTGGTAGATTCACACTAATGAACATTAGCAGCGATGTGCGGCTCCATACTATGCTACAACCACGACGTAACTTATGCATATGCACTCATCCAATCTTCATATTCAGCGGACGTTTCAGGCAGAGGTTCTTCTGTCAAAAACTTCAACTTCTTCGCCCTCAACACTACTTTGATAGACTTGGACCATGCAAGGTAGTTCGCACCATTGAGTTTCACCGCTATAATTGATTTTCTCAATTCATCATTATGAATAACAGTAAAAAAAGAACCACTTCCACTATCACCACTATTAACCTCGCCAGAAGATTCGGTCCCACCATACTTGCAAATGCAACAGAAAGATGAGATCTTTAAAATTATAGATCTCACAACGAACCATAATCGACTACGAACAAACAACGGAAATCTATAGAAACCCTAGATCTCATAAACGAACCACGAACAACGATGAGCGGTTTTTCATGAAAAGTAGAAGAAAAATAGTCCAATTTTTTTTCGTGGATGGGATGTACTGTACTTTCAAAAGATGTTTTGATACCAAGTGAAATTTGGATACAGAGAGGAGAAAATGAGAAAAGTAGGAGAAGAGAGAATATGAAAAAGGAGATTGCAAGGATCTAAACCTCGAGGTTGCATCTCATGTCTATTTATATTGGTATGCAATACACCAACAATTACTATTATAGCCTCATAAGATAAATAACAAAATAAAATAACTCTAACAGCTACTAATTTTTCTTTAAATTTGTCAATAGACCCATAATGCCTTTAACTTCTTCCTGAAGATCCACTTACAAACTATTAGTTTGCAACTTGCATGAAGGTTAACAAGATCATATGTTTTGCTAGATATAATGGAGTCTATTTCACTGTTTATGGCTTTCCAAAACAAGAAATCTAGAGAGGACATAGTTCCTTGAAAAGTGATACAATCTTCTTGAACAAGGTAAGTTAATAAACCTTCACCTAAGTTAGGTTATCTTCTAGTTCTTTTACTCCTTAATTCGACTATGTGAACTAGAGGTTGCAACAATACTTTGTGTAGATGTAGAAGATCTAGGAGTTTTATTCTTGAATGGAAAAATATTTTCGAAGAAAGTAGCATCCCTAGATTCTATAATGGTGTTGGCATCAATGCCCTTTACCTCACTTTTAATTACAATAAATTTATACGTAATATTATTTTGGATATAACCTAAAAATACACAATCTAAGGACTTGGGTCTCAATTTTCTTTTCTTAATAGGAGGAACAAAAACTTCAGCTAGGCACCCCCAAACTTTGAAATATTTCAAAGATGACTTTATGTCCTTCCACAATTCATAAGGGATCTTATCATATTTTTTAAAGGAAACTTTATTTAGAATATGACATGCAGAAAGTAAAACTCCCCTCCACAAATTATCAGATAAGCCATAATTGTCCATCTGCATTTATCATATCAAGAAAGCTTCTAATTTTCCTTTCTGCTACATCATTATGTTCAGGAGCATATGGACCCGTTACCTCATATATACTGCCATGCAATTCACAAAATGAATCAAATGCAGCAGAGGTATTCACCCATACGATCAGATCTAAGAATTTTGATTTTTTTTATCTAACTGATTTTCAACTTCAGCTTTAAAAGATACAAATTTATTGAAAGCTTCATCATCTTTAGTTCTAATTAAATAAACATGATAATTTTTAGAATAATCATCAATAAAAGTAATGAATTAACGTTTATCGCTACGAGCATGAATGCCATTCAATTCATAAATATCGTATAAGTTCCGAAAGCTGATTGCTTCTTTCAACTGAATGAAAGAATTTTTTAGGCTCTTTGACTTGTGTCCATATCTCACACTTTTCATTCCTGCTCTTATCAATCTTAGAAATTAATTGCAAAGAAGGTATTCTCTTTAAGGAATTAAAGTTTACATGTCCCAAACAACTATGTCAAACATCATATTCTCAGCATTATATAATATTGCATTTGAAACAAAAGTAGAAGTAAACTTATAAACATGAATTGAAAGTACTACATGACATATCAACATAAAGTTTAAACAGACCCCTACAAACATAGCCTTTTCCATTAAAATTACAATTCATGGAGATTACTATTCTATCAGACTCGAGTACAAGTTTGTAACCATGCTTATTCAACAAATAACTAGAAATTAAATTTTTATCAACGTCCGGTACGTGTCGTACATTATGCAAAGGGAGAATATTGTTCAAAGAAGTTCACTCTTCCCCTTCCAAGCACTATGGCAGCACTCAAAATTTTCAACCTGACAATAAGAGGAAAAAGAATCAATATTAGGGTATATATGATCCCTGTATCAACCCACCAATCGGTAAGCTTATACGTGATCACAAAAATGGAACGTACGGTTACAAACCTCTGATCATCTGTCTCGATAGATTCGGTCCTGGCTATGACAACATGAGCCTGGGGTATAATAGGAGTATCCGGTGCAGGAGCTCGGTAACCAAGATTTTAAAATCCATGGCCCTTCTTCCTGTGACAATATTGTCTAGCATAGTGGCCATGCATTCCACAATTATAACATTTTCGTTTGGTCCTGTTATCTTTTTCAATCATGGGCTTCAGTTTCAGGTACTGTTTCTTCGAGGGGTTTCTGTTCTGGGGGTTGCTTCTCTGTTGATAGGATTTGCCCTTAGGCTTTTCCTTGGAGTCAACAATGTGCAACTTAGTCTCGAATTCAGTATTCAAAGGTTCCTTATACATAGTCCTACTATCTTAATGCCGAGATATATGAATAGGTCATCTAAGGACATAGGTTCTTTGTTGTGTTTCAGTTTTAGTCCAAATGCTTTCCATGATAGAGGTAGCTTGTTAATGAATGCATCAATAAATAAAAAATCAACAAGGGGCATAACTTTTTGATACATTTCATGAATAATGGTTTGCAGTGTATTAGTTTGTTTAACAACAAACTTTTTATCTACCATTTTAAACTCTAGGAACATGTCTACTACATAGATTTTAGAATATGCTCCTTAATTGGAGTACTTCTTATCGAGAGCTTTTCAAAATTCTCTAGATGTGGCAGTGGTGCAATATATATCGTATAATGTGTCGGATAATCAGTTAAGGATCTTACC
This sequence comes from Iris macrosiphon, assembly GCA_036927795.1. Classification (NCBI taxonomy): domain Eukaryota; kingdom Viridiplantae; phylum Streptophyta; class Magnoliopsida; order Asparagales; family Iridaceae; genus Iris; species Iris macrosiphon. Next base: position 24,571,609 of record JAYESA010000004.1, on the reverse strand, counting down.
ATGGCATATGAAATCGGTCTAATTATAGGACTCTAATTCAAAGGTTTTAGCGGGTCATGCAAATCAGGTGAGGTTTCTGGTTCTATAAGAACCTTAGCAAGTTTTAGACAAGTCAGCCAGTAGATCATCCTACGTTGTCAATTTTTAAAATTTTGACCATCAAACTTTTCCGGTTTAGAGGAGTTGAGAATATTAGTCGGTAATTCATCTAAGGCTATGGTATTCATCATGCAATAGAATTACGAAACAAGAAAAATCTATTCTAAAATTGTTGGAAAATAATTCTAAAGCATGCAATCATGAAAACGGTAGAAACTAAAGATAGGAATTGAGAGTAAATGATTCGAGACATGTTACAGACGCTGTTCTTAGAATAGATTTTGCCTCAACGAATAGTGCAACAAGAAGTGGTCATCTAACCCCAAGATACAACGAATCCAGGTGACCCGCGACACCGTGCAACCAGTAGCGAATCCAATGACCGACCAACAACCTTGCTCGATGGAAGAGATGCATGAAAGAAGAATATAAGGAATTTTGTATCTTGTTGGATTTTTCTTTTCTGTGTGAATATTTTCAGCAAAAAGAAAAAAAAACAGAAATCTGTTTTGTAACCCCCGATCATCTGGAACGTGTCCTAGATTCCCATCCCACCGATCCCGTACCGGGATTACATGAGAATTGGTTCGTTGAAAACCAACCACCAAACTGAATTTAAAAAAGAAATAAAAAAGGACAACAAAAGTTAGGAAATTATCGTTATACCTCTTGCCCGGTCTGTGGCGCGTAAAGCGTGCTAAGTGCGTGGTTAATAAACGCTACAAAAGGCACATTAAATCACACACCCGCTCGCGGGTTGGATGAGTTTGTACCCCCCCCAACCTGCGCACACCCACACCTACACACACAAAATCCAGTTAACCGATAAAGTGGGTTTAGCACTTTACAGACGCTGTTCTTAGAATAGATTTTGCCTCCACGAATAGTGCAACAAGAAGTGGCCATCTACCCCCAAGATACAACGAATCTAGGTGACCCGCGACACCGTGCAACCAGTAGCGAATCCAATGGAAGAGATGAATGAAAGAAGAATATAAGGAATTTTGGATTTGTAGGATTTTTCTTTTCTGTGTTAATATTTTCAGCAAAAAGAAAAAAAAACAGAAATCTGTTTTGTAACCCCGATCATCTGGAACGTGTCCTAGATTCCCATCCCACCGATCCCGTACCGGGATTACGTGAGAATAGGTTCGTTGAAAACCAACCACCAAACTGAATTTAAAAAAGAAATAAAAAAGGACAACAAAAGTTAGGAAATTATCGTTATACCTCTTGCCCGGCCTGTGGCACGCAAAGCGTGCTAAGTATGTGGTTAATAAATGCTACAAAATGCACATTAAATCACACATCCGCTCGCGGGTTGGATGAGCTTGTACCCCCCTACCTGCGTACACACACACACCTACACACACACACACAAAATCCACTTAACCGATAAAGTGGGTTTAGCACTTTAAATCCTACCCGATGAGGGACTATAATAGTGTCCTTAATGAATCACATAGGCAACTAGATGTTGCTCCAAACAAGCAACACAACCAACAGGTACTTGGTCTATATGATATTAAAATGCCCACAACAAATATGTTTTAATTTTTTTTACTTTTTATATTTGATTTTTATCCTAGATTCCCATCCCACTGATCCCGTAACGGGATTACATGAGAATAGGTTCGTGGAAAACCAACCACCAAACTGAATTTAAAAAAGAAATAAAAAAGGAAAACAAAAGTAAGGAAATTACCGTTATACCTCTGACCCGGTCCGTGGCGTGCAAATCGTGCTAAATGCGTGGTTAATAAACGCTGCAAAATGCACATTAAATCACGCACTCGTTCGCTGGTTGGATGAGCTTGAACCTCACCCCCCCACCCCCCACCACACACACACCTACACACACCCACACCCACACACAAAATCCACTTAACCGTTAAAGTGGATTTAGCACTTTAAACAAGGAGAGCTCTCTCCTATCTGATGAGGGACTAAAATAGTGTCCTTAATGAATCACATAGGCAACTAGATGTTGCTCCAAACAAGCAACACAACCAACAGGTACTTGGTCTATATGATATTAAAATGCCCACAACAAATATGTTTTAATTTTTTTTACTTTTTATATTTGATTTTTATCCTTATTTTAAACAAAATATACTATAAAAAGTGTCCGATGTACGTATTCAGAGTGTCCTTATCTGTGTAAGTATTTAAAATGCCCACAACAAATATGCTTTAATTTTTTTTACTTTTTAGATTTGATTTTTATCCTAAATTTAAACAAAAAATACTATAAAAACTGTCCGATGTACGTATTCAGTGTGTCCTTATCTGTGTTAAGTATTCAGAGTATTGCCCGATTTCAAATGAAAGTATGAGGACACCTACAAATGAATGGCCAAGTGTGTCGGTGTCCGATACATGCCCAACCAAGACATGTTACTAAGATGAGAGTATCTACATAGGCGTTTGTTTAGTTATTAGTTGCAACTGAATCATAAGAATGAGCAACTAACTATGTGTGTGAAGGTCCAATATACAATTGTTGTGACAAATGGTTTGGAAACATCCAAACCTTAGAAATGTTTGTTCATAATTTGTTTCAAGTCAAGATTATGAAGAATATTACTTCCAAATCACCACTACTTTGACATGGTATGAAGTATTCTAAATGGCGACCGCCTTGGCGACGCCTAGGCGGTAGGCAGTCTCTTTCCGCACCGCTTTTCGGTAGGCGGTGGAATAGACGGTCAACAGAGCTTTGGCGGCGTAGGCGGCGTAAGTGGGCGGCTAGGCGGAGCAATACTTAACAAGATGTTTTGGCCAAACTGTTTTGCAAGCATTATGGGTCTATGGTTCACTTTTACAAGACAAACTTAATAAATCTTTGTTCTACGACATAGTTATGCATGAAACATCCTTAAAATATGTATATAATGCAAAAAAATGTGGTAAAATAGTAAAAAATGTCCAAAATGTATCAACCGTTTAGGCGGTGCCTAAGCGGTAGGCGGACTCTTTCCGCCGCGCACCCATCTACCGCCGTTTAGAACCTTGGCTATGATGCTAATCTATAAAATTATATGATTGATGTGAGATATGGCAGGATATCAAATAGAAAAATCTGTATCCTCTTTCTAATTCCTAGCGCTTACTAGGGACATTTGATTCAAATTCATTATTCAACTAATATATGTGTTCGTGAACAAGGACAAAAATTGTGATACCTTTATCTACTTTGTTTATACACCTATCTATGATCATCAAGGAACTCAGCATTGGCAGGATCGTGTAGAATAATTAGAGGCATCATTAAAACATTGGCTTTAAATGTTACTTTGCAGTATTATCTTGGCATACTTATCAAGTATTAACCTAGTTGTGCTGTCCTAGATAGCACATGGTCTAACTGATGACTTCAGATTATGTTGCATTTACATTTCTTGACAATCTTCGCATTTCACAGAGTGATATAGAAAATGGACGTGGATCAGCTTCGAGTTCAAGGAACAAAGAGAGTGGTACTAGCACACCCTACCGTCGGTGTAAGAGTGAATATGATTGGAAGGAACAAACAAAAAATTTACAAACGTGGACCAGCCAGCACCCTGTTTCCAAATCTTGGGATACATCACGTGTAAGCTCTCTCTCTATAGTGTTTGTCTGTTCCTTGCACTAGATTTTGCGCAATTTGTTGATATTTGAGATCTGATTTCTGTGCAACTCGTGCACAAGCTCGGACTTGCAAAAATGAGATATCTACAAGTTCTATTTCTGAAGCAGAGGCCACAACTTGTGTTTGGCGTACATGTGTGTTTGTGTGTGTGTGAATCCTTGGACGTCCCTCTTAATAAAGAAAAGTTTTTGAATGCAACAGTTGTGTTACTTATTTGTTTACATATTCGGATCTCTCTCTTTTTCTGCTGCGTTCTTTATTATATTTATCCTTCAAACGTTTCAGAGAGATCATTCTGTAGAGGATACAGGAACTGATGCAATATATGAAACTGTTCGATCTGAAGTCCGCCGTGCTGTCTCTGAAATTCGAAATGACCTTGAGCATGTAAGTGAAGCAAAGAACATGTTTAGTATCTCTCAGAAGTTTATATTCTCAATTCACCTACTATCATAAATCTTGTGTTATCCATCATCACATACACTAGGGTTTTACGTTGTGCTCTTGCTTTAGGAGTTCAAAACAAAAAAGTTTAAGAATATAATGATTATATGAATTATCATCCAGGAGATGTGCAAAATTGTTGTTTTATTAATATTGATTACCAAATAAGTTGGCAAAACATTATGTGTCCCTTGGGAGACGTAAAAGTGAGGTGACCTTTGACTGATTTAGTTTCGTAAGAAGTTCATTAGTTATTATTATATTTTGCTCAACTTTTTTTAATAAAAAAATTATGATCCAAATATAGGATCAACTTGAGAGTGTTAAAATGATAATATCATAAACAATTTTCTTCCTGTTGGAATCTAGGTATATCCACTCAGCCATTGCATCTTCAATTGAGGCAAATAAGTGGACTGAAAAAAAATCTTTTGTTGCTCAATGTTGAGGATAGTTAAGTTTAGAGATAGAGAGGAGAAGGGAAAGTAGGAGAAGAGAGAATATGAGAAAGGAGATTGCAAGGGCCTTAAACCCTAGGTTGCATCTCATGTCTATTTATATTGATATGCAATACACCCACAATTACTATTATACCCTCATATGATAAATAATAAAATAAAATAACTCTAACACCCTCCCTCAAGCAGGAGCATATAGATCAGACATGCCCAGCTTGCTACATAAATCAGAAAATGGACCGCGAGCAAGTGGTTTGGTGAGGATATCACCTAATTGATCCTCCGACCGAATATAAGGAGTGACAATCTGTTTCTTCAGCAACAAATCACGAACAAAATGACAATCCATCTCGATATGCTTCGTGCGCTCATGAAACACCGGAATACTTGCGATAAACATTGCCGACTGATTATCACAATACATCTCCATCGGAATAGGAATCATAATTTTCATTTCATGAAGAAGAGACTGCACCCACATCATCTCAGAAGCTGTATGAGCCATCGCACGGTACTCGGCCTCTGCACTAGAACGAGCCACAACATTCTGCTTCTTACTACGCCACGTGACAAGATTGCCACCCACAAACGTACAATAGCCAGAAGTAGACCTCCTATCACTGCGACTGCCTGCCCAATCAGCATCACTGAACCCAGTCACCGTAAGCAACTGGGAAGGTTTGTACAACAAACCCTTTCCAGGTGCACCCTTCAAGTATCGAAGAATGCGAGAGATAGCCTCCCAATGTGGTTGCCGAGGGGCATGCATAAACTGACTAACTACTCCAACTGCATATGTGATGTCTGGTCGAGTAACAGTAAGATATATAAGTTTGCCAACCAAACATCTATAATATCCAACATCCTCAAATAGCTCTCCCTTGTCAGCATCAAGCTTGTCATGATAATCCATAGGAGTCTCAACTGGCCGACACTCCAACATCCCAGTCTCGGAGAGCAAGTCTAGAACATACTTGCGTTGTGACAGATACACCCCCTTCTTAGATCGAGCAACCTCGATTCCAAGAAAATATCGAAGAAGACCCAAATCCTTAGTATGAAACTGACGACTAAGGTAGGCCTTCAAGTCCTTAATTCCAGCATGATCACTCCCAGATATAATGATATCATCAACATAAACAATCAACACGATAATACTTGCTGAGGAAGAATGGCAAAATACTGAATGATCTGATGTGGTACGCCGAAAGCCATACTGAATGAGAACTGAACTGAACTTGTCAAACCAAGCACGAGGTGACTGTTTCAGTCCATATAATGCTTTCTTCAATCGACATACGAGTTTTTTATTTCCTGCTACAACATATCCCGGTAGTTGATCCATATAAACCTCCTCCTGTAAGTCACCATGTAAGAAAGCATTCTTTATGTCCAGCTGATATATAGGCCATTGGTGATTAACCGTCACAGAAATAAGAATCCGAACTGAATTCAGCCGAGCCACTGGAGAGAAAGTCTCCATATAATCTACGCCATATGTCTGACTATACCTTTTAGCAACCAACCGTGCCTTGAGGCGCTCAACAGAACCATCAGGGTGATACTTAACAGTGTACACCCATCTACAACCCACTGTTTGCTTTTCAACATGAAGTGATGTAAGCTCCTAAGTCTGATTTTGATGTAAAGCATACATCTTCTCATCCATTGCACTTTTCCAACCAGAAGATGACATAGCCTGCTTGTAAGTTTTGGGAATAAAAATAGAAGACAATGAAACAATAAATGCATGAAAAGATGATGAAGCACGGTGTAATGAAACATAGTTAGAAATGTGATGCTTATTCTTTGTGGTACAAAGACGTCTTTTTCTGAGAGCAATAGGAAGATCATCTGGATCTGTGGTGATAGGAGCAAAAACCTCAGGCACGGAAGATGATTGGTTGAAGGCTGAATTCTGCAGAACCACTGGCCTGTCCTTGGATCTCTGATAAACCTGTAAATGGGGAATGGAGACAGAAATTGATTCAGGAATGACCGGAAGTGGTATGGAAGATATCAAATCTGTTGTAAAAGGAATACAACGGTCTTCTGAAGGAAAGAAAGGGGTAGACTCAAAGAATGTAACATCCGCACTGACATAATATTTGCGTGACTGTGGACTGTAACAACGATAACCTTTTTGAGTACGGGGATAACCAAGAAAGACACACTTCAGAGATCTAGGTGCCAACTTATCTCGATTAGGTTCCAAGTTATGAATAAAAGCGACACACCCAAACACTCGAGGAGCTAAGGAAAAAGGTGCGACATTTGTATGTAATATGGTAAATGGAACTTTGTTATTTAATACAGATGATGGCATGCGATTAATAAGATAACATGCAGTAAGAACGGCATCTGCCCAATACTGTTTAGGGACATGCATATTGAACATGAGAGTTCGAGCCACATCTAAAATGTGTCGATGTTTGCGTTCGGCTATACCATTTTGTTGAGAGGTATGGACACAACTGATTTGATGAACCATACCACGATCAACACAGAAACTGTTCACAGAAGATTGAGTATACTCCAAAAAGCATTATCAGAACGCAGAATTTTGATACGTTTATCAAACTGAACATAGACTTCATTATAAAAGGCAGATAACACATTTGGAAACTCAGATCTTTCTTTCATTAAATAACACCAAGTCATTCTGGAATAATCATCAATAAAAATAACAAAATACTGAAATCCTTTTGGACTTTTGACTCTAGACGGACCCCAAATATCAGAATGAATAAGATCAAAAGACTCTAATTGACGACTCTCACTACGACGAGGAAAGGAACTACGGTGATGCTTGCCTAACTGACAAGCCTCACATTCAAGACTAGAAACATGACTCAAACTAGAAACAACTTGACGCAACTTAGCCAAAGACGGATGTCCCAAACGATAATGCCACTGCAACGGAGAAGTAGAAACAGAAGTGAAGGCCTTTCCAGGTAGATCCAAGTAGTACAGTCCATCTTTTTCATGTCCCGAACCAATCATCTTTTTCGTCCCGAGGTCCTGAAAAATACACGAATTGGAAAAAAATGTCACAGAACATTGAAGAGATTTGGTTAACTGGCTCACAGATAACAAATTAAATGGAAAATTAGGCACATATAATGAATCAAATAATGATAGTGATTGAGTAGGGTTAATGACACCTTTCCTAAGCACATGACGAGTAGACCCATCAGCCAAGATAATATTATGTTTCATGGAACTACAATTATGAAAGATAGATGTTATACCAGACATGTGAGAGTTTACTCCTGAGTCGATGATCCAAGAGGTGGATGGTGACTGGGTTGCCACAAAAGCAGGATTACCTATATGTGCCATGGTTGCAGTAGGTTGGGAGGTGGTACTAGCAAGCGCGTTCAACTTCTGGAGGATCTGTTGAAATGGAGATGAGGTATCGGACGTTGAAGTCTGATTGAAACCCGAAGTATCATCTCTGGGAGCAGAAGTGGTGACCTGGGACTGCATATTTTCATCATGCACTTGATGTGCATATTCTGGTTTGCCCTATTTGTCCCAACAATAGTCTTCTACATGACCGAGCATTCCACAATAGTTACACTTTCGTGGTTGACCACGGCCACCACCACCACCACCGCGGCCACCACCACGACCATTGTCTCTACCACTACGGCCTCCTCCTCGACCAAAACTACGACCACCATCTCTACCGCCATGTCTAATACCACGTCCACCACCACGACCAACAACACTAGAAACTAGGGCAGAAGAGTCATTACTCGGCACCACAGAACTATGTCCCAGAAAGGAACGATTGAGACGGGAGAAAGTATCTGCCACCGTAGGTAACTGCTCTCTAGCAAGGATTTGAGCTTTATAAGGTTCGAGCGCAGAATCCAAGCCGGCTAGGATGAGTGAAACATGAAACTCTTCCTTCTGTCTCCGAGCTTCCTTCAAATCAGTAGTAACATGATGATATTGAAGCAGTTCCTCCTACAAAGTCTTCTTTGAAGCCAGATATTCATTCACAGGCTTCCCATTTTGCTTTGTATTGAACAATAACTCGTACAACTCATAGATACGGGCAACGTTTCGCTTCTGCGAATATGATTCTTCCAGAGATGCCCAAATCTGTTTGCTTGATTCAAACCACTAAACATTAGCAGCGATATGTGGTTTCATACTATGCCACAACCACGACATAACGAATGCATCTGCACTCATCCAATCTTCATACTCAGCGGACGTTTCAGGCAGGGGTTCTTCCATCAAAAACTTCAACTTCTTCGCCCTTAACACCACTTTGATAGACTTGGACCAGGCAAGGTAGTTCGCACCATTGAGTTTCACCGCTGTAATTGACTTTTCCAATTCATCATTATGAATAACAGCAAAAGGAGAACCACCTCCGCTACCGCCACCACTATTAACCTCGCTAGAAGATTCGGTCCCCACCATACTTGCAGATGCAACAGAAAGACGAGATCTTTGAAACCCTAGATCTCACAACGAACCTCAACCGACGACGAATAACCAACGGAGATTTGTAGAAACCCTATATCTCATAAACGAACCACGAACGACCACGAACAACGAACGACGAACGACGAACGGCGAATCATGAAAAGTAGACGAAAAACAGCCGATTTTTTTTTTGAAGGCCTGCCGCCCCGAACCCTGCAATCAGGGGCTACCGCCCCCGAACCCCTGTCGAACTCACGGCCGAGTTCGATCGGCCCTGTCGTGGATGGGATGTACAGTACTTACAAATATATGCTCTGATACAAAGTTAAGTTTAGAGATAGAGAGGAGAAGGGAAAGTAGGAGAAGAGAGAATATGAGAAAGGAGATTGCAAGGGCCTTAAACCCTAGGTTGCATCTCATGTCTATTTATATTGATATGCAATACACCCACAATTACTATTATACCCTCATATGATAAATAACAAAATAAAATAACTCTAACAAGGATAATCAACTTCAAATTGCAGCACATTTCTCTAAGAATTATAGTGCATTTTTGTCCATGTCGCTAAATCATTGATTCATTGGTTTCTGACACTTATCCTAATAGAATAAATCATCTTCAACTTTTCACAAGGATGGTTAGTTTTGCTTCCTGTTCTAATAAGATTTGTGTCGTCTTTAACCAGGCTATCCATAGAGAGAATCCTGCAATAACCACCACAGAGAATATTGTGGACATCCCACCTGAGTTGTTGAACCCTGACATGGTTGAGTTAGTTACAGAAGTCAGAAGGGAGTATGCCACAAAGCTTGAGCAGGTTTTCAATCTGCAATCTTTTCATACTCACCTGTGGTTTCTTAGGTTCTTCTAAAGATCCTGAATAAACTTTGTCTATCTTTGTTTAGTCTCAAGAACGTGCAAGGAAACTCCGGGCTGATTTGGCACTTGAACAGCAACGTGAGCAAGAACTTAGTAGAATCCTTGTGGAAATACATCAGGCTCCAAAGAGTTATGGCTCCTCACAAAACTGGCGTCCAAAAAGAAGGGTGAGATTTGTCTTGACACACACACGCACATCTTTAATAGTTACTGGGATGTTACTGCAATTTTCTCTTTCATTTTTTCTTTAACAATTTTTGCAACCTTCTTTGTAGGCAAGCATAGAGCGACGTAGGATGTCAAGGGATTTGGCAGAAGAAGCAATGAATTATTTTGATGAATGTGTATCCATATCAACTTTTGATAGTTCTGAATTCTCATCATTGGAGGATCCACAGCCTGGCATGCCCATGGGAAGCAGTAGATTTTGCCCGATCGAGGGATCAAATTTCTCAGGTTCCAACTTTGGAAACAGACACACTAACCATCATGAGGTCCGGCTCTTCTTAATTGACATTTTTCTGATTTGCCTTTAACAGATAAGTCATAAGTCTCTTTTGAAGCTGGTTGCTTAGGCTGTTCCATCTGTTGCAACTTTTGGGTATGAACAATTCGAAATAGGATTTAGGAAGGTATTAAATATGTTAAGAGATTCTAAAAGTGGGAAGATGTAGAATAACAACTGCTCTGTGTTACTTTTATGATTGCACTTAATGTCCTTTCACTAGAAAACAATTTTAATGGTTGATGATTTTGAAGTTAGTCACCGACTATGAGGTCAAAGGAAAGTTGACATGATATCCACCGGCAACAATTAATGATTACCTATAAAATATTCATATGCCAACCATGTAGCAAATGTGTGAGCATATCTTCCATGAAGTTTTTATCTTAATACTATCTTAGCCTCTTCATGTGTTGCTCCATTCTGACACCGCTCCTTCCACACCTTGTTTCTTTTACATATGGAAGCATATCTTCCATGAAGATTATAGCTTCATACTATATTAGACTCTTCATATGCTGGTCCATTATGATATCACTCCTTCCAGACCTTTTTCTTTTTCCTTTTTACATATGGATATGTAATAACGTAGAGAACTAGAGGTTTGTCACGAAAACAAGATATTTTATTTAAAGCAAGTTTATATAAAGAAACAAATATCTTTCAAGTACATGACGAACAGTTGGATATTCCAAAACTGTACACAGACAAGTCACACCTTCAAAACTTCTGAAATTATAAAACAGAAAGTGCCACAACAGAACATATCTGAGACGTGTCTCATACTTGTAGCTTTATATGTCAATGTTAGAAATGGTGATTGGGTAATGTGATCTATAATTCATTATTGTTTATGGATCATAATGTTGACAAGTGAATCATGATATTCTAAATTTCAAGCTACACAGTACACACAAGTGACAAATAAGAAGAGGAGACCAGTGGCCCTTTTTTTGCCAACACTCGAACAGTTTTATTTCCCCCCTATTGATTATAGACTTATAGTATACTTTATACCTTCTGTAGAAAAATGAATTATGAATTCACTAATAATAGGAGATGTATCAGTAGAATAGTTCTTAGTACTTTTGGTAACACCAAGTTTTTTTACTTATGTTTTCTTCTTTCCATATTCAGATAAGTGGCAAATGGAAAATTAGGGCCTGTTTGATAAATGTAAAGTAGAAGGGAAACTGGGAAAGTAGCGGAAAGTATGACTACTTTCCACTTTGTTGGTTGTTTGGTAAGTAGAAAGCTAGGAAACTAGTAGTAAAAATATATATACTCTTAACTTCAACCCTATCTTTGACTCCATTTTGTAGTAAACCCATGAACCAAAATGTGTTTGTAACTTAGTATCTGCCATATTACTGCAGTATTTCTGAGGTAAATGGGTTGTTGCAGTATTTGTTAGAAGACTAGACTTGGTTTGTGTTTGGAATATCAGTGCCAGTTTATCTACAGATTTCTTGATTTAGAAATGTCTCAGATCCTTGGGTAGTAAAAAGAAGAGGGATGCTCCCAGGATTGGATCTCTTTCAAGTAAATTTCCTATACGGGAATGCTGCTAGTTGGTCGACTTCAGATTATGTTGGTGATATTTGTGATAATTTGGGGAAGGACTCATTTAAGGTGTGTGAAATATATTATCACATAATGCATGTGATTGGGAAAAGATAGATCATTTGTATTACTATGGTTATGGACGTTCTAAAAAAGGATTAATTTGGTTGTAAATTAATCAAGAATTCCAAGTAGCAGTGTAGTTGGGATTTGATCAGTCCGGCCAAAATTCATCTTAGGCCTCGTTTGGTTCGCGGAAAGGAAAGGAACGGAAATCAATTCCTTGTTCTTTCCCTTCCTTTGGGAAATTACAATTCATATTCATTTTCCTTTCCAGTGTTTGGAGAGGCCAAGGAAATTTGAAATAAAAATGAATTCCCTATGGTGGGAAAGTGATTCCTTGGTTGGATGGGGGGAATAACTTTCCCTCCTATTTCCCCTTCATATGGGAATTATTTTCCTTTCCTCATATTTTCCTTTGACAGCCAAACATAGGAAGGAATCACTTTCCTTTCCCAATGCCAAGATTCCGCGAACCAAACGAGACCTTACAGTTTCAAGTTCAAGGGGATTTCATTTAAAATTGATCAATTCAAATTGGACTCATTATATAGCCCGAATTCGTGTATAGCCCGAATTCGTGTATAGCCCCGTGTTAATACTGAAGTGGAAACAAAACGAAGTATTTGAAAATGCAGTTTGAATTGAAGTAATTTCTACTTCATTCCGCAGATGTCGGCGTTCCTCCTTATCTCCATAAGTAATGAAAATTCTGCTGCTCCCGAAAAGGAGGAATTAAAATATTTGATTAATTTACAGAGTGAAGTATCCGACATGTGCAACAGTGTTTACTTACGTAATTTTCCATCAAACATCCAAACAAGGCATAGTACTCAAATAATTATTTGTTATACTTTCTGATATTCAAGTTTCTCTATATCTATAGTTTTTGTGCAGACTTCTATCTTAGTACCATACATGTGCATAGCATGTTTTTGTTGTTGCATTTATGTGTGTAGATATCCTTGTTGAAACCATGCCTTCGTTGCGTATCACTATACTTTAATTGTCTGTTACCTGCGTGCTAAATGTGTATGCTTCACAGAATATGTTCTTATCTTTCCAGTTTGCCTTGGCTGCAGGATTTGGATAACCAAACCCAGTGTTCACTTAGCAGTACGGGATCTGAATTAGCCATCAGCAGCAGCTGCAGCAGTAGGAAGCCTGCCCACATACATGTTAACAATAATCATGAAGACCTAGGAGACTACGGTACACCTCGGTCTGGAAAATTCCAGTTCTCATTTGCTCGTGAACCAACGGAACCTGCTGTCATTAACAATGACATCAGACTGTACATAAAGAAGTTTGGAAAGGAAACGAGGAAGGAAATAACGGAATATGCAAATGCAAGGTCGACCTACAACCCAGAAGACTATGATTTGAGCAGTAATGCCGAAATATTGCTCTTCGACCGGATTATCCTTGGGAGCAGGATGGAGTCTGGAGGTCTGCTTGTCTGTGACCTTCGGACCTTTTGACACTCAAATGCTTTCGATGTATATGATGCACTTTATTTGGACAGCTTCTCACATTCTGTAAAGCTTATAAATGTGCCAATTTTTACGGTAATCGTGTAAATGTGTTACATCATGGCTCTTTGGTTATGTTGTGCCTTAGATGAATTCAATGTTTTTCTCTTCTATATATACAAATACAAATCATGATGTGCTACTTATTTTCCTTTGGTACAATGTCTATATTTTCTCTTCAAATGTAAGTATTGGGTAATATGCTGTTTTTTTGGCCATATTTACATATCATGCCACTTTTATCATAGATAAACTCCACAGCCTGCTCAGAGCAAGAGAAGTGCAGTGGAGGCATTGGGAGCATGAGAGGAGCCTTTAGGCCTAGTGTGGCTTCAGCTCACACCAACCGAGAAGTGCCCAACCAGTACTTCTCAGTCACTTTGGACACTACTGGCCACACCAGTACTAGCAACCCCTTGCTTCACTTCACAGAACTTTATAACAGGCCAAAATTCATTACTTGGTGGTGTTTACTATGTTGTGAATGAAACAAGAATTATAATAGCAGTAGCTATAGCCTCTCCACTTCAGAACCAACATGGAGAAAACTCTTTCAAATTCTTCTTCTTCAACTTCACAGTCATCCTCCTCTTCTTCCTCTCATCCTATTCCTTGTAGCAATGGCAGGATGAAGAGCAGTGGAAAGAAGAGCTCCATCTATAGAGTGGTCGCTAGGTGATTAAAAGCTGTAACTATGAACATATTTTGTATAATGTACTTTCTTTATTTGTTCGACACTGTTATGATTTGTGCATGTCAATGTGTCAGGCACAGGTGGACTGGTAGGTATGAAGCACACCTATGGGACAAGGCTTGGAGTCCTCTACTGAACAGGAAAGGGAGGCAAGGTATTTCTTTCCTATCTTTGTTTTTATTTTATTTTTGAAGAAAATTTAAATGGAGTAATATTTTGTTTTGAAGGAGGTTGACAATATTATTGGGAACGAGTGAATTTCCTTTTTCATGGTTCTTCTTGTTGATCTGCAAGGCTCTGTATATTACATTGATGGCTTACTTGTGATCATTATATTTGGGTAAGTTATCGGTATTCCATTTATTTGTTCAAATGATCTGTGAAAATTGACAGATGTTAGCTTCTTAGTTAACTTTGTATTGTTGTCTTTGTGGTCATAATGTAACATCAGACTTTGACTGTATGGTTTCATGGATAGTTGATGATTGGTATAATAGGAGCCTACTATACTGAAGAGGCAGCTGCTCACACCTTAGATTTTGCCGCGCTTAAGTACTGGGACCCTCAAGCCACCATAAATGTACCCATAGGCTGATTGATCTCCTTAGTTGTTCATGATGTTGGTTATCGGTAACAATGATAATAATGTATTTTTTCATTTAATGTAGGCTAGCACCTACTTAAAGAAGTATGTAATGATGCAGGCATACAGAAGGAAGTGTACTTGGCTTCGCTCCGACGCAAAAGCAATGGCTTTTCCCGAGGTTGTTCCAAGTATCGCGGGGTGGCTAGGTTATTATTTGTTCAGATAATTGATGTTGCACGTAACTTTAATGTCACCATTGTTTGTCATTGTTATTGTTTGAGTTATCAAATTGAATTTGGCAGGCATCACCAAAAGGACAGGTGGGAGGCAAGGCCGTGTTCTGGGCCACAAATATCTCTACTCGGAACTTACGGTATAATTCTCTCCTCCCATTATCTGTTCGAATTAGTCTTATAAAATTGTTTTGAGTGTCGATCTCAGCTATAGAGTATACAGTTATCATTTTAAGGCTAAAGGGTGCAAAATGTTCTCCAGTATATGATGATAATTAAACACACTCGAGATGTTAACACATTACTATGTAGCCATCTCAAATTTTCTACCAGTGGTCCAGGAGGATCTCTATAAGGTTTAGGATTAGAGCTCCTATAATTTCTAGAACTACTATCACTTCCTTTTATGGATGGTAGTTAGGGATAAGTTAGGATTACTATTGCTTGCTTCTATCTTGTTTCCGTATTTCTAACTTAGTTCTTAGGGGATGAGCTGTTCCTGGTCCTAACAAAAATTAGTAGGTATTGGAGTTGCCTATGGGTATAAGATGTAATTAGTTTTCTCACAATAAATTGTGTGTTTTTCTCTCTAAATCAAGAGACAAGAGTTTGATAATTAATAAATCTATATTTGTGATGATTTTCATCACCATTATTCAAAATTTCTCGTCTTTCCACAATAAAACACATCTCAACGATTCTGACTTCAAGTCAGGAAAACCATAAACCCTAATTTGATCGATTTGGATCAACAAGACCGTGTACAACACTGGGTAGCCAACTCTTTCGGGTAATACATGAACGAGGGCCCCAATTTACTAAATAAATTGATGTTCAATCTGAGTAATGCTGCATTGACCTCTATCCATGTGACTATGAGGTGAATGCTCACAACATTATGATCCATATCAATTGAAGCAAACTCTTTTTTTATTAGTAGTGAAGCAGAGTATCATATCACATTGTCACCTATTGGTCACACAAGATTACGTTCGATCAAGTATTGTTCGTTTAAATTTTGTGCTGTCAGAGGTGGACCTATTTTGTTTATGAGGCATATCCCCAAAAGCCCCTTTTGCTAGGTTCTAACGTAAGTACCAAGAGGAGCTAGGGTGTAAGTTAGTAATAGATCAAGTTGCAGAGTATGATGAGAGATTAATATAGTCTACGATGTGCTACAAATCACAGTCATCATGACTTGCAGTAGCTCGTGCTAGCTGCAACAGACAAAACAACAGAGTTTGGTCGATTTGCTGCGAGCCTGCTAGTTATGCTGCAGCGCCACCTGACTAGATTTACTGCTCTGCAAGTGTCTGCCATGACCATGGATATTTGAATGAAAAACTTAGTCGAGTTTCTTTTTAGTAAACCTTCTCCCCCTCATTCCGAGCTTTAGCTTTCTAACATACTAGTCAATCAGTAATGCAAGTATGAATATAGGATGTGAATGTGATCCCTCATCAAGCTTATGTCTTCCAAATAATAAGTCAAATGAATGGAAACTTCTATGATCAAATCCTATACCCAAACCTATTTGGCATTTGCTTCTTGGTAATAGAATCATGAAACAATAAAACTTTCTCACTCCCTTGCTTCGTGTTAAAGGTGGAACCAGCTAGACATACATTACAGCCCATTTGCAAACTGATTATGCTTTTGGGAACATGGTAACACATTCTTAGGCATGGCCGCGTGGAGGTTCTGCTTTGTTCGGATTGTTCCAAAACCATCTTTTCTGTGGCTCCCATTTGTTCCAGGTTCTCCATGTGTGGCACGACAGAGGCTTTCGAGAAACTCACATGTTAGAAAATGCCAAATCGTACAATATGAATCCTCACAAAGTTGATTTGTTCATGTAATTCCAACTTGTTTGGAACCACAATTTGAGAAGACACTAAAGCAGGCTTAGCAAGGACGTGTTATGTACTCTTATTCACATCCGACTCTTTCTAATTGTACAAAGATTCTGTATCTTGTGAAAAATAGTCCAAAACTTGCTCATTTACACCTTTATTGATGATTTTGTAGGAATTATCCACCTTCAGCCTGTAAGTTTACTTTTTTAAGTTGAACATAATCCTGCCTTAAACAGGTCATTCATGTGAAATAGCGACAAAACAAGTTTCCCTCATAGAATCCCTTCGGCCACGTTTGGTTTGCGGAATACGTTTGGTTCGCGGAATCATGACCTTGGGAAAGGAAAGTTATTTCTTTTCTATGTTTGGATGCGAATGGAAATGAGGAGGAAAGGAAAATGATTTCCAAAGGAAGAAAAAATAGGGGACGAAATAGTTTTCCCCATCCACTTAAGGATTTACTTTTCTACCTCTAAGGATTCAGTTTTCCTTTCAATTCCTTGGCTTTTCCAAACACCGGAAAAGAAAATTGATGTAAATTACAATTTCCCAAAGGAAAGAAAAGAACAAAGAATTGATTTCCTTATCTTTCTGCGAACCAAACGAAGGCCTTATACCTGTCCTGTCCAACTTATGACAATCTTTTCTGTAAGAAATATCTAACTCACAGAAGGGATATATTCTGTTCACGACAATATTTGCGGTTCGTCAAATTTCACAATAAAAACAACATTAGGTCCTTTAGTTAACTTGGTTTCAACAGATATTGTCCGAACTGCCTATTCCCGTTGCATTCCAATGCTCCATTAAACTTTCTGACTATTGTAGGAAAATTATTTCTGTGCAACTTTCTGCAAAACTAGAAAGTTCTTTCTCTACTTATTTGCACTATGTTTACCGATAGTCATCTATGTTTATTATGATTTTTTTGTGTGTGTGTACATTTCATCTGGTGTGAGTGTTGGCCTGTCATTCCATCTGTTGCATTAGTGGATGTTAAATGCTTTTGCCTGTTACCAATGAGTTTTCTATTGGGCAACATCCTGTGTGCATTCTGTACGCTGGATTTTATGTTTCGTTGAGTTACCAACTAGGGAGCATGGACAGTTCAAAAATCCTGGCGTGTCGTGTCGGGCACATATTGGACACAAATCTGACACTCCAGATTACACTAGCACACCAAAATATGTGTCGTGTCCTTACCTTTTTTTCTTATCCGTGTCCGTGTCCGTGTCCGTGCAAGTCACCGGTAAGTTCTCTATTATGGCATGATGTATAATTTTGTGATACTTATGTTATATGCCTCTCTACTGTGTGCAGGTACTGAGGAAGAGGCTGCGCGAGCCTTATGACCTAGCTACGATAAAATACAAGGGCCTTAATGCAGTAAGCAACTTCGGCGTCAGCTCCTACACAGAGGCCCTGAAGTTGTTGCAGCAACCCCAATCGCAATCTTGCCCCGAGCCGCAGTCGGATCCCCTTGGCCGACTCTCTGCGCAGGCCACAGCACCCCGGCAGTGGAACCTATTTTTACAGTGAAACCTGTTTTTAATTAATGGTCCTATGCTCAAGGTTGAGGAGTGTAGCATTGGGCTCAATGGCCCTATGAGCTTTAGTGCAACTCTTGTCATTATATATATATATTCTCCATCTTCAATGAATAAAAGCTGGGTTGGACATTTTCCCGAAAAAGTTTGTGTTGGTGTTTTTGTCTTGGGATAGTAAAGATAGTCCCATATTGATTACACCACCAAGTGGGTATTTCAATATAATACTTTGTATGTATTGAGGTGTGTACATCGGGTGTGGTGGGGCACATGGGTGTCTTGTGAGGGTGTTTTATTAGGAGGAAAAAAGATTTAACTTCTCAATGAAATCTTTTAAGCTTTTTGTCATACTTTTGGATATTATTCCATAGGAGCTAAGTTCCAAAGCGACTCGGGCTCAAGGGCGCAAAGTGGCACTTTGTTGGCGCACTTTGCATCGTCGCAAGGCGCTTGTGCTCTCATACGCGTGTTGCATGAACGGACGCTGTGCGGGCTATGCATTGGGCTGCGATTGTGGGATATCAATTTTGTATATTGGCTTTTTAGTCCTATATCGGAAAGAAGAGGAGGATGGGCTTCCATCCTTCCCTATATAAAGAGCCCTCTAGCTTCCTTTTGAGACACCAAAAATTAAGAAAGATGAGTCCAAATGAGTCCGTTCGAGTCACACAAAGAGGTGATTACGAGCGTTCCAGAAGTTCTTTTGTGAACTTGCTGGCTCCTGGGAGTAGATCGTCGATAGAGGACGAATCTTGCTTTGAGCAACGATGGTCTTCACCGTCCCAGCAAGAATAATTTTTTATTCTATCTTCATCTTTTTTCTTCTAGTTGTAAAGTTCTGTCCTAATTGCAACTGCGTTTGCAAGTAAGAACGTATTTTTGGTTCTTAAGCTCAGATAACCTAGAAGGAGTTGTAATCAACTACTATATTGTATTTTTATTTAGTTCTTCGTTAGATCGATGATTAAGCCCCGGGACTAACAATCTTAAAGCAAGATCCGAGTAAGATAGAGAACAACCGTGCAAGTCTTCTCAACACAAGTTTTTACAAACTTGAGAATATTGACGGGCTACACTTCAATCATTTGGATGAGGAAGAAGTCCTTTATCAAATGTTGGGCGTTGGTAGAGAGATCCAGGATCTACCATTCCTACGGATGGAAGTGAACTTGATCTGGCGTCGGTGGAGATGCACATTCAAAGAGAAAGAAAGTCGACATCTGATGCAAGTTGGCGAATGAAGATGTCTGAAGCTAGTAGCCACATAGAGAAGTCTACTGCGGTTGTAGAAGGGAGACTGGAACTATGCATCTACGCATGGCAACAATTAGAACATGGAAGAACTCAGATATAAGCAGTCTCGGCGCTGGGCACTTACTACGAATGGCGGGCTCGGTGCAGTGTAGTCGCTGTGCATGGAGTTCTTTCGGTGCATGGCAAGACTTGGCGCATGTAAGCGTCTATGTGGCTAGCTCTAAGCAAGGTCTATGCGCGACCATGTTATGCGCATAGGGATATGAGCACCTTAGCGCATGTCTCTTCAAGCATGAAGGACCATGAGAATGATGATTCCATATCCAATTTCAAACCAAAATAGCAAGATAAAATCTTAACTTGGTTACTTTGATTACTTAACTTGGTTGCTATGATTGCGCAGGTTAAGTCATCTGGCGTGGTTGCTGACTGGTGAACGGACACTAGTGCATCTAGCCACGGGAGCTCTAGGAAGAGCAGTTCACCGAGGTCAAGCCTATCACTGAAGAAGGCCGAAGATCTCGATAGCGAACAAGGATCAAGCAGAGGATCTGGAAATTAGGACAATGGTTCTGGACTTCAAGAATTTACAGTCAAAGAAGTACGTGTAGCAAAGTACCAGTGATTACCAAGGAACTAATCTCAGGAAGTCTGTTGCAGACTCGAAGGTGAACATCCATGGTTGCCAGATGGTGATATCTTAGCAGGAGACATACTTTGAAACAAGGCTTCAGTATCAGATAGATGTTCGAGTTTTTTCTTGTGAGTAGAGTCTCATTACAAGAGTTGTGGGACACCAAGACTATGACATGTACTCTATACCGCAAGATGTCTAGTCTATGGCTTATCTCTAAATGTGGGGGTAAGGAGGTAGAGAAGTGTGAGGTCTGTGCGCAGACAAAGATTACAAGAAAACCTTTCAAACGGATAAATTGAAGTACACATTTTTCGGAGTTGGTACATTCAGATATTTGTGACTTCAACCAGTTCTCTACAAAGCCCATGATGAAGTATTTCATTACCTTCATCGATGAATACTCGAAGTACGCGTTCGTCTATCTGCTCAAGACAAAAGACGAAGTATTCAAGAAGTTCAAGGAGTTCAGGGCTGAGGCTAAACGTCGAAAAAGGGCAACAACTCAAAAGACTCAAAACTGATCGAGGTGGAGAGTATATGTCTATTGAATTCGCATCGTTCTGCAAAGAATATGGAATTATCAATGAGACGACTGCTCCGAATTTTTCTCAATTAAATGCAGTAGCTGAACGAAAGAACAGAACATTGACAGAGATGATAAAGTCAATACTGTTAACTGTGGGTCTTTCAAACTGCTTCTGGGGAGAAGCTGTGCTGACGGCTACGTTCATCCTGACAAGAGTACCATATGCAACATCCAATATCACTCTTCATGAACTCTGGTTCAAAGTCAGACCCAACTTAAATGTCATTTGAGTGTGGGGGTGTTTGGCGTATGCGAATCTTCCAGACTTGATGATTTAGAAGCTAGGAACGAGGACTACGAAGACAATCTTCGTGGGATATGCTGAGAAGAGTAATGCTCAGAGGTTCCTTGATATTTGAGTCAAATTATAACCTCGAAATCTCGCTACACAGAATTCTTTAAAGATAAATTTGCAAGGCACAAGAATATTATTTTTGCGGACATTCCGGAGAATAGTGTGAGTGCACATGTGGCTAACGCTTCCAATGAAGATGTAGCCCAAGAAAAAGTTGTCATTCTAGAGAACGTTCGAACCAGAGCTCGCAACCGGTGTCTAAGCGGGTGAGGAGACAGAATGACTTCAGAGATGATTTTGTCACCTATCATGCGGAAGCAGATCCACTTACCTATGATGAGACGATGAAGACCAGATATGCTATCTTCTGGAGGGAGGCTATAAATGATGAGTATGACTCAATAACCTCCAACTACACTTGGGTGTTGGTCGATCTGCCTGAAGGAGCTAAACCAATCGAATACAAATAGATCTTCAAAAAGAAGATGAAGGCCGATGGAACTGTTGACAAGTTCAAGGCAAGGCTGGTTGCCAATTGGTTTTATCAGAAACAAGAGATCGACTACTTCAACAGATATGCTCCAGTAGCACGGATGACAACCATTATGATGTTGATTGCTATAAGTACCATCCTTAAGCTGGTTATATATCAGATGGATGTGAAAATATTATTCCTGAATGGTAAATTGACCTAAGAAATTTACATGTAACAACCAGAAGGATTCATCGTCAAGGGTCTTGAAGACAAAGTCTGTAAGTTGGTGAAATCGTTATACGGTCTGAAGAAAGGTTCCTAGATGTGGCATAATTTTTTTGATAAAGTTATAAGATCAAACAGCTACAGGGTCAGTGGGACGGACAAGTATGTTTACACAAAGTTCGCTGACGGAAGATGAGTCATCGGTTGTCTATACGTGGACGACATGCTGATCCTGGGCATGGATCGAGCATGTTTCACTGAGACAAAGAAGTTCCTCTCATCCAAGTTCAGTATGAAGGACTTGGAGAGCTGATGTGATCCTGGGGATCAAGGTCATCCGGACGGACATTGGAGTGGCGATGTCACAGTGTCATTATATTGAGAAGATGCTCACATGCTATGGATATTAGGATCTTCCAGGGATCAATATGTAACGCCCCGCTCCGCGCCGGCGTTATGTATCAAGGTGAGTGGGCAGAACTTCGTTCTCTGATTCTTGCACGCCTTAATAATAACCTAAGTTTTTGCTTGCAATATTTTCTTAAGAGAATGATAGAACCTGCCTTGCATGTTAATGAACGAACTCACCTAGCTTGTCTTTGAAACAATGCCTGCTTAACGAGAATCCTGAATCGCCTGCTTAGAGTGCATGAATATATTCACTATCGTCTATGCTTTGAGAGAACCATACTATGCCTGAACGTGTTCAAGTGATAAGTCGGATTGCCCCGCAACAATGAGTGTATTCTGATGGTTCGTCTCGTCTGCATACTAGAGTTTATTTGATAGTGTTCCATGCATTCGCACGCGGTCGGACAATGGCTATTGGTGGAGAGCTGAACTGCATGCGTTATAACCACCATGGGTCACAGCTGCCATTAGCTTCAGAGAATGAGTTATTGGTATGCTGTTCCACCAGCTGCCGATCCTGAGATACTCGGGGACCGCCCTGCATATAGCTAAGTCATTGTGTTGGCTTGGATAGTGACTGCCCCTAAGAATGTGCATCGTGTGTCTAGCTATGCATCAGACCCTCGAGTCGCACGAGACACGCTGCGCATACCCTGAAACATGAACGGTTTGCTTGCTTGCATATTCAATATGAAACTCTGTTTCCAAACATGTTTCTAAACAAGTAAATCGACTCTGCTAGAACTGCATGAAACAAACCTAGGTAAAACTAGAAAGATCACTAGTAATGTAATGTTTTATAACATGATTACTTAGTGCCTGTTTGAGTGAATGCTTGTTTCTGTTCAGTTGATTTATCTCACCAGTACTTGTATAAAGTGCTGACCCACCAACAGTTTACTTGTTCGTAGGTACTGGATCGTCCGAGGGAGCGATAGGCGTGCCACAGTCCCGAAGACCCGGAATCCTGGTTTCGATTGTTGCCCCGAGAATGCTATCGTATAAGGGGGCATAATGTATGGAACGAACGTGTGCCTTTGCTAAAGGAAACCCAAGTTGCCTCGATTGTCCCGAACACTCAGTTGGCTAATGCATTGCATTGCAACAAGTCCCTTTCCGCTGCTTACTCGATTGATGCGATGATAGCCAACTATCAACTTAAACGATTGGCCTTGCACGGGCGCAACCCCAGGCCCGTGCGGCATCACGTCCCCCGAAAGCTCGAACGGGCCATTCGCTTGGCTCCCTTCCTCCCTCGCACCCGCGGGACGGGCGCGGTGATTCGCGTCCGGCGCGCCGAGGCACGGTGATACGTGTCCGGTTCGTTAATTTTCGGCCGCACGGGTGCGGGGCAGGGCGGAGCGGCGGCCCGGGCGGGACCGGGGCGTGACACAATACTCCGTATAGGTGTGACAAGAAGCTGAATCCAAATCCGAGGGAAAATGTCAGGCAGCTGGAGTATTCAAGCGTCATCGAAAGTTTGATGTATGCAACAACTGCCACAAGGCCTGACATAGCTTTCGTCGTGGGAAAGCTGAGTCGGTTCACGATCAATTCAGGTGTTGAGTACTGGAAAGCTGTGAAGAGAGTAATGAAATATCTCAAAAGAACTCAAAATTATACACTGCAATACAACGGGTATTTGACAGTAGTGGAAGGCTTCAGTGATGCAAGTTGGTGTTCAGAAGTAGAGAGCGAAAGGTCCACATGAGGATATGTCTTCTCAAAGGGTAAAGCTGCTATATCTCATTCCTCAAGGGAATCTGAATTCTATGCACTGGCGGCGGATGAAGAAGAGTGGCTTTGCGAGATCATATATGATCTTCCAGTGGTTGTTGCGCATACGGTACCGATTCACTACGACAACCAGGCGACTGCATCAATGGCATTAATTTTTTCTCTTCAATGGTTAGAAGAGATCTGTGCGGATAAGGCATATGGTGCTGTATGAGCGCATCAAGGATGGCGTCATGGTAGCGGTTAATGTTCGAAGCTAGGTGATTCTAGCGGATCTGTTCAAGATTCTACGTAAGCTCATCAAAGATGGCATAATTACAGTGGTTGATGATCGGAGTCAGGAGGGTCTGGCGGATCCGTTCATATAAGACCTAAAGCGCCAACTAATCATAAGAACTATAAAGGAGCATAGTACTCCATGTTACAGTGGCGACACCACATGAGGTACCTTGACAGGATAAAGCCTCGGCTTCAGGCCATGTCATAGCGGCGTAACACCGCATATAGTCAAGGATACATCATACATGGACTTGGAGGACTTTTGATATTCTGTCTTTGTAATTCTACCATAAAATTTTATGTTATTAGTTCAAAGAGAAATCTACTAGGTATCTAGCTTTTGGTTCAAAAAAAGATCATTGAATGAGAGAATATCAGGAATAAAGGATAGTCCTTTGCGACATTGAGGGGTTACGGACCCAGAATCACTGTTGTCTACTATATGTTCTTTGAGTAGAACAAGATCCCGTGGGAGGATGACTTAGACGCCTTAATGAGTTCTAGGACATTTGGAATGTCCGACGTGCTTTACAGGAAGCATGGTAGCACAACACTACAAAGAGTGGAGAACTCCATGCTATAGTGAATGACACAACCATGAGGTTCCTCGATAGGGTAATGCCTCGGCTTTGCTAGCCATGTCACAGCGGCATAGCACTGCATATAGGCATATGGCCTAATGCTGTAAAATAAAGAGTGGTAGGCAGCACTACAAAGTGGCTGGTGTCCTCATGTTACAGTGGTGTGACACCACCAAGAGATACCTAGAGAGGGTAAAGTGTCATGCCCCGATCTCCCGCAGGAATCGGCCATCCCGGCTAGGAGCGAATCACCGCGCTAGCGCTCCCACAGGAGGGTTGTTCCCATCTGGACGTGATATCGCACGAACACAAGCTACGCCCGTACAAGGCCGTGATCCGAACAGACGATAAATGTCTAAGCCACAGAGTCGCACAGATAGTCCGAATGCAACAGAATAAGAAACGAACATGCGATTGGTAACAAGTTCACAGAGTCGTCATAGCGAAAGCATTGAATAACACAAGTATGAAAGTAAAACAAGTACTTTATTTATATTGAACAAGTATTACAAGCAGCACTAGGCCGAGATTACAAGTCGCTCAAGTCCTCTCTCTCGAAACAATAAAAGCGTGCCAAGCGGCTTACAACTTGGGATGATACATGAGCGATGTTCCAACATTATGTCTTGTATATGTGCTTCAGCTCCGGACGCAATGCTCCAATGCTCCAGAGCAAACTCCATGCCTTAGCTCGTACGAAGGGGTTTTCGTACCGAACGGGGTTCTCTCGTACCCTGCAAGCAATCTGGTGGGTTATCAGTACATGAATGCACTGGTGGGGAGTCTTCTCTCCCGCTCAATAAATGCAAACATGTTATATTGGATCCGTGCACCATCTATTAAGTTATCTTTCTAGTCTTGCCTTAGGATCAATTTTTATAGCATAATGTAAAGCCTAATTCGTGTGGCAGTACAATGTGCGATATAAGAGTAACACGGTAAGACTTACCAACTTACCATTTGTCCTTCCCTGTCCAAGGCAACCAAGTTAAACCAAGCACGTGTATATACATAATAAAATCCATGGGAAATTGCATAACCAAACACGAGTGTCACGAGCAGGTTCTGATTCAGGTGCACGAGTTACACGAATTATCCAGAAGTGTTGCAGAAGATTGTTCAAGTGTTCAAATATCTAATACTCATATCTGTTCAGGTATTTCAGATTACTAGGTGCGATGCAATGACTCACACGCAGATTGCCGCTAAGCGAGGATGACTTATCTAAATGAATAGGAGTCGCTAGCATAGCCATAAATGCCGCGTTATAGTCATTAACGATGATGGTATGCAATGAAAGTATACGGTACCCTACAAGTCATCTCGTCCAGCATATGAGACTATCAGCCTTTGAGCGAGAATGATGCGGCGTGAGTGAAGACGCCATCCTTCTCGCACATGAAAGACTACTGCGAGAGTACCATCTGGATAGCATCGGCCCCGGTGCCACGGAGACCGTCCGTGGAACGAGATTCAAAAATTTTCCTTGTTCAACAAGTTGTCCGTGACATGCAAGTCTTGGGTCTTCCAGATTCACAACATGACATGATAATTCTTCTTGTTCTGAACGAGTATTGCTCCACGAGCTGTGATTCTTGCTTTATTTGACATGATTCTCATTCAGAGTTCAACTTGACTTGATACATTCCCCTGGTTCGGGAACTGCCTTGGCGACCTAATGGTCCCGAATACTTGCAGGTTCATATTTCACAAAAAGACTATTTGATAGTCTTCTGGCTAACTAGATGCATGCATGATATGGATAGGGTTACATGATCGTGGCATAAAATTATGTGACAAGTATTGAAACGAGACAAACGAGTACAAGTTACAATGTAAGCAGGCAAGCATTGCATTTGTTGGAAACATAAGCATAAGAAAACATATTGTATAGTCTGCCTTAGAACATAAGCCTTTATGTTAGCACGAGTCTAAGGGGTAGTGTGAGGAGTAAAACCGTACAGGGACATATCAGACGACATTATGGTGCCCCGTTCCCCCTTTTCGGGGAGCGCGGCTAAGAAATACTTTCTATATCGTTCGATCGGGATAGATTGAATCAAGATCTTTTTCTCATTATGGATTTGCTTCTTCGGAATTGATTCTCATATTCAGTGGACCGTGTCCAAGGATGGACTTAGCGGCAGAGTCAAGAGGGACCTCTCCGCTGTAAGTTTTTTTGCCTAGTTTTTTTCTATCGCCTTGTTTCTTTCTTGATTTTGAGTTAGTTTTGGGATTTGCATTTTTTTGAAATATTTTGATGGATTTCATTGCTTTCGTGAACTGCATTTTTATTCCGAGCTTGGAAAGAGTAGAAGAGGTATTGATCATCTGTTTGTGGCAATGCAGGTAATCGTGCAACAGACGTCTTGCAGCACCTTTTTTCTTTTCTCTCTCCAACCAACTTGTGAGTGGCTATAATTCGATTTAGTTAACCCTTCTTCCAAGTCTTCACATCTAAAATATTGCCTTTTTGATTGTTCCGATCAAACGATACCATAATAACTAAAAGATATCAAGATAAAATAAAATAGACTTGGATTACTTTTGCTTATGAATCAACTTGTGAGTGACCTTATTGCATGCTAGTTCGTTTGGAATATTCTTTCATCATGTTTCAATTCTAGTTAGAATATATATACTTCTTCTATTATTAATCTATGTATAGAACACACCTTGCTATGCAATAAACTGATCAGGAAGACTATACAAAATAGATCATGCCTTGTTACTTATCTCGTGCTTGTGTTGCCTTAAACTGTCTCGATTGATAACTTAGTAGACTTTGCTTGGTCACAGACTTGTGCACAAGGTCTTAGTTCCTGCGGACGGTCGTTGGGGCACTGGCACCGATCCGATCCGGACGAAACTTCCTGATAGTCGTCTGCTTCGGACGGGAGGGCCTGTGATGCCCTTGTTCCATATGTTGCATGTCATTCTATCTCGAGACTATAACTCGTCCACTATGAAAACGTGCTAGTGATCCCCTCGTGTATTTAAATTGTGTAAGCTAACTATGTCTTCGTGTCAGGGAAGGTCATGGTAAGTATTGTGCAGGTGGTTCAGACGGGCAGGTAAAAGTCACCGAGCGGTGACATATTTATTTCAGTGAAATTCTATATCTATTGCATGCTTGTAAGTTGAACTAAGGCAAGATAGAAAGACCACATAATAACTTGCATGCTCCACATAAACAACGTATCGATTGGTATAGTTGGGTTAGCTCGCCTTCACCAGTGCATTTCGATGTACTAACCCTCGTTGCAGCATATTTTTGTGCCAAGGCGATCCTGCAAGGAGCTTAGCGACTTCCCAATCCAGTCCACCTAACGGCAAGCCCTGATCATGCCTTCGAAGAGACGTTTTGAAGTTTCCAGGAGCTCGTGAACATACCTTATGCAGCTCCGTGGAAAGGCAATAGCTTTGCTCGAAGGTGTCTATAGATTTAAAGTTTTAGTAAAAGGATGTAATGTACATGACGGTTATCTTATTTTGCGTCCATTTTTGTAAGCCCGTGAGGCAACCATCTGACTCGTTCAAGAGTTTGTAAAAGATGTTCATTATCAATAAAGAAAACTTTTTCATATTTTAATATTATATTCAATTATCTACGTACTCTGAATATGTGCTCGTTATATAAAAATACCTTAGCCTTGTGCGATGTGCAACCTAGGCAAGAACGACATCACGCCCGGGGGGCGACGATCGATTCCATGGAACTGGGGCGTGACATATTGGTGTCAAAGCACAGCTTCAAGTTCTTTTGACCATCGTATCGAAAAAGTTTCTTTAACGATCTACTCCCTATGCAAACTCTTGAACTCGTTTGGCCAAAATAAGATACGTTCCATACAGGAGTCCATAATACTTTATGGGCCTGATGCAAGTTTCCTTCTTTTAAAGGAATGACTCAAGCACAAGCATCAGCGCTAGCACAAGGAGAGGTACAAGTCCAAGAAAGTAGTTCCGACACCTCGGAAAGTTTCACTAGCCAGTGAGCCATGCCCCTTGTTGACCCGATTGAGCAAATGATGCAGATGCTTAAAGCAATCCAACAGAGGGATGAGGCTTGCTTTGAGCGAGACGAGAAGCGAGCAAAAGAGTGACAGAGCAAGTTTGAAGGCAATCTAAAAGACTGATTTTTAGTCCAACAAAAGCAGGTAGATGTCCTGCACCAGATCGTTCAGACCTTAGCCTCCAACTATTCTGCAAGGACAATAGCGGCACTGGTGGAGCGACCCACGCCTGAAGTCGAAATACTTCAAACTCTAAAGAAGAAGGATATGACTACCTTTGACTTTGCTGAATTTAAAAAGGTCTACAACACATCTTTCAAAGGGACTGAAGATCTGGTAGTGGCTCTAGATTGGATGGCAGAGCTTGAGGATCACTTCAAATTGCTAGAGGTACCTGAGAAGAAGCGAGTTTTGTGTGCCCAACTACAGCTCCTCTTGAACGTGCACGATTGGTGGGACGTGCATTAAAGATCTCTCTTCATAGACGAAGAAGACGAGAGGATCGCGTGGGCTACCTTCCATAGCGCGTTTGAGGAGGAGTTCATACCCCCTCCCGTACGTCGGCAAAAGGAGAACGAGTTCGTGCAGCTTCGGCAAGACAATATTATCGTGAAGCAGTACTCCGCTGAATTTAATCGGCTCGCCAAATTTGTAAGCGCCTACCTACCAGATGCGGTGAGTCGAGCAAGACAATTCGAAAGTGGCCTGCGATCTGCCATTGATGCGTACGTGGTCGTTCCCCAATACCTGACTATGCGAGAAGTTCTCAATCATGCCATTTTTCTTGAACCGTAGTATCCTTTAGTTGCTGTCGGCGCTGTGTATACTTCCAATTACAAGCGCCCTAGCAACGCGAAAGAAAATACCACTCTAAAGGGTCCAAATAATGGCGGTCATTCGAAAGGAAATCCAAGGCAACGTTGTACCTACTGCAACAAACAAGGTCACACTGAAAACGTCTATCGCCGAAGGATCGGGTCATGCCTCCGTTGTCGTGATTCAACCCATCAGCTTAGTAAATGTCCACTCCCCTCCAAGCGTCGCCCTCAACATCCAAATCATGCAATAATACCTCAAGACAACCAAACTACGCCGCAGCAAGAGCGTCGTCAAGCTCAAGGCCTGGTATACACTTTGACACGGGAAGAGGCCCTAGCATCGGACACCGTTGTGTCAGGTATATTGCTTTTCAATAACATACCTGCTCGCGTGCTATTTGATTCTGGTGCTACACATAGCTTTATATCCACAAATTTTGTCGTAGAAAATAAGATAGAAATAACACCATTATATCTAGATCTTAGTGTTAGCACCCCACCGGGCATGAAGATACATGTTTGTTTAGTATGTCAGGGCGGTCACGTCTGTATTGTGGGAAGAAAACTCTCGCTCGATGTGTTAGTCCTAGATGTTCGGGATTATGACACTATCTTGGGGATGGATTGGTTCGGCGCTTGCTCGACAACTATCGAATGTGCAGAGAAACGGGTCATCTTTCGTCTACCTGGAGAGGCCAAATTCTGCTACACAAGTAGTCCAGCAACAGAAGCGTCAAAGACCTGTATGATAATTTCTGCGATGTCAGCTCGACGGATGCTACACTCTGGATGCGAGGGATATATAGCATCGGTTTGGGACACGCAGTGGGATTGTGCAAACGTTGAGTCTTCTTTCATTGTGGTGGAGTTTCCTGATGTATTTCCGAGTGAACTACCTGGCATACCACCCGACCGAGAAATTGAGTTCACCATCGATACCTTTCCAAATACCCAACCGATTTCCAAAACCCCGTACTGAATGGCCCCTACTGAACTAAAAGAGTTAAAGTGCCAACTACAAGAACTGCTTGACCATGGATATATTCGTCCGAGCGTGTATCCTTGGGGCACGCCTGTACTTTTTGTGAAGAAGAAGGATGGGACGTTGCGACTCTGCATAGACTATCGAGAGATAAATAAGGTCACTATCCGAAACAAGTATCCCCTTCCCAGGATCGACGACCTCTTTGATCAGCTGCAAGGGGCATCCGTGTTTTCGAAGATAGACCTTCGCTCTGGCTACCACCAATTAAACATCAAGCCAGAGGATATGCCAAAGTCAGCATTTCGCACCCGTTATGGCCACTATGAGTTTTCTGTCATGCCGTTCGAACTGATGAATGCTCCTGCCACATTCATGAATTTGATGAACCGTGTGTTCTGACCATTCCTTGATAAGTTTGTGGTGGTATTCATAGACGATATCTTATTGTACTCGAAGAATAAGGATGAACACACAGGACACCTACGGATGGTACTTCAAACACTTCGAGATAATAAGTTGTTCGCGAAGCCAAGTAAGTGCGAGTTCTGGTTGGTGCGCATATCTTTCCTCGGGCACATCATTTCCGCAGAGGGTCTCTCAGTCGACCCAAAGAAAGTTGAAGACATCGGAGAGTGGAAGAGACCTGAGTCGGCCAGCGACATTCGGAGCTTCCTTGGTGTCACATCCCAGTTCCAAAATACCTAGGACTAGGACACGTAAGCATGCCAGCCGCATGGATATGGCAACTCCAATATATGGAAACCAAAACCTATGCGTACGTTGTAATATGAATAACAATTCAAAAGTGGTATAAACTATCTCAAGTCACAGGGTACAATCTAAATCTCATCCACAGAATCATATATAAATAAATAACCAATATCTTATGAAACTAGATCTTAATATAAAGTATCTAAGATGATAGTCAGATGGAAAAAAATCCACTGTCGAACTAGAATATAAAAGCAAACATAACATAAGTACATCACCAATAATCATGAGGTTCGAAGGGAAGACCTCCTCAAATATAAGCAACTAGTCCGGATCTGCGCTCCTGCAAATACTCAAGAACAGCTACACCTGGAAGGGGCCAGGTCCTCAGAGGGACATAACAAGATACATAGAAGCATGCCAATAAAGTACTGAAATAAATATCCAATGGGTCGCCTAACCGTCTAAGTGAATGCAGTTTGAGAACAACTTTATAAAAAGTGGGCTATCTGGCCATAAATAGGATTGGCATGACTCTCTCGGAGAATCAGGGGCCTACAAAGCATGTCGTCTTTTGAACGGCAGAGGATGCCAAGTAGTATAGGGGTCATCACCGTCCGTATCTCCAGTGGAGCTTCCGGGTTACAATAAGGAAAGTGCAAATGAGCCCAAATACGATACTTGTTGTTCTTCACACCCTATGCTTTAAGCATGTCACATCCATGACACGATTTGGTTCATAGCCTATCTTTAGTACACTAGCCCAATCCTGCAACCAAATAAGGACAATGATTGGACCACCGTACTACAATAGGCTATGTCCCTGGACTACTAATAACTGTTAAGTCTTCTAGCATGCAAAGTTTCTAACAACAGTTATCCCTAACGCACGGCTCATACGTACAGAAGGCCAGACCTGTCATGCAGTCCGTGATCTATATGAGACTCACACTCGTGTAGCAACTGTGTCATGGCCAATAAAACCTAAGGATGTTTCATGATAATGGGGCGGTCTCATAAACAAGGTCAATGCATATACATAATAAAAATAAATCGCGACGACACCGTCGCGCGCATTTTATATAGCAATTAAAATATATGAACTAAAGACAGAAAATAAAGATGCATGCAATATATGGAATATGAATAACAGTACAATGGCAAGGTATACTTGCCTGGCAAGAGAGCTGCAAAATATAACGTCCAGATGTCAAACACACAGGATCAGAAGCTATGGCCTTAGAACAAACATTTCCGGATGCTGAAATAAACATCACCAACGTTCCCAGAATAAGCAAAATAGCTAAAAATCTTTCCTTTCGTCCAATTTGGACACAGGGGCAAAACGGTAATTTCGGTTCAAAGCGGGCTCAATATGTGGGCCACTTTGCATCAAAAAGCGTACCAAGGATAACAGTCTCTAAATGGGACAAATTATAGGTCAAACAAACTCTAAATGTCAGTACGAACCCAACGGTATGTCCAAATATGGATTCCGGTGAGCCAAACACAATTGCGCCCAAAAAGTCAACCGTGGGGCCCGCCATTTGACGACTTGGTCAACTGTCTCAGAATTGCGTAAAAATTGGGTCACAGGACCAGCGCGATACCACGAGTACAGTGGCACAAGTTTCGTCACAATCTGACGAGCGTATACTAAATGCGTAGGGCTTTTGCAAAAGTTGTGACACGAAGAATTTTTGTGGATACGGGCTGATTCCGACGCGCACACGCGTCCAAATCAGTTTTCGCGAAAGCTCACACGTCTGGGTATACTGCGTGCACCTTTTGCTACACTTGGTACACGACGGGGCGGTCCCGTTTGGCGGGGCGCGCTCCGTATCAAATTTTTTGAAATTTGCCAAAAGTATATATTTGGATTTTTCAACTTAATTTAATTTAGCATACAGCAAATAATAAAATATTATAAATTATAGAAATTAAACTAGGTTAGATGGTCTTCGCATACCAACAAGAAAAACCAAATTCGGATCTCTGTGGTGGGAGATAAGAATCCGTGAACATCGATAGTTACCGCAGTTTTCTGCGATACCCAGAAGTTATCGTTTTCTGTCAACTTGGACGCTGTTTTTGTCTAGGTTTACGCGTTGTTCGAGGTAAACTAACACACAGATATGGGAGGGGGTTAAGTCATGAACGTACCGGTGAAGACGGGGTCGAGTTTGGTCGAGTGAGGGCACGGGAATCAGGTCTTGAACACAGGTACTCTGCTGTTCAAACTGTCACGGGATGCGTGGTTGTTCACGGTCGTCGCGGTCACGGACGAGCGGCCTTGGGCTGGAGAATTCCGGCTATTGGCGGCAGGGCTGGGGCTCAGCGCGGCAGTATTTGGGTCGAGGTCGAGAGGATTAGGGTTAGGGTTTTGTCTAATAGAATTATATGTAGCAAAGAGGGGCGGCGGGGTTGTATACGCACGGGGGGGGGGGGGGGTATTTATTAAGCCGCTGCTGTTGGGGTTGGGGTGTTAGTGCGGGTCGGGTAGGAATTAGGCAGCGGGTTGGGTTAAGGAGTTGCGGGTTTACGATCCATTAGTAATTATATTTTCCTTTCTTTTTCTTTTCCAATCTATTTTTATTTCTTTTTCTGTTTCTATTTTAGTATATGGGTATATATATATATATATATATATATACATATATTTACATAGAAAAATTCTAGAATTTATATTATTGTATACCATTAAGTTAGCGACTGTCCAAAGGGTCTCCTACATGAAATAAATTAGAAAAAATTTATAATGGCTCCTCCATAAATCCCCTAAATGCACGAACACCAAAAAAAAAAAATCTATTTCTCCTAATTTGCTCATAATTACTATAATTCAATTATTAATTAATTAAAAAAGGTAAATACGGTGTTTAGGATTAGGGGTTTTACACTTGGTCTAGCAGGCTACTACATAAGATTCATAAAAGATTTTTCAAGGAAAACTTCGCCTCTGACTCATCTCACTCAGAAACGAGTAACGTTCGTGTAGTCGGACGACTGTGAAGCTTTATTTGTGGAATTAAAGTAATGACTCATCTCAGCACCGATTCTTACTCTTCTGGATGGGCCCGATAATTTTAAGATTTATAGCGACGCTTCAGGAAAGGGTTTGGGATGTATCCTTATGCAGAGGGATAAGGTGATAGCATTTGCGTTAAGGCAGTTAAAGCCTCACGAAAGGAACTATCCAACGCACGATCTAGAACTGGCAGCGGTAGTATTCGCGTTAAAGTTATGGCGGCATTACCTCTATGGTGTATCGTGTGAATTCTTTACGGATCACAAAAGCCTCAAATACCTCTATACTCAAAAGGATATGAATTTACGGCAACGACGTTGGCTTGAACTCCTTAGCGAGTTTGACTTGATGATCAAATATACACCGGAAAAGGGCAACGTTGTAGCTGATGTACTGAGTCGAGTGTTTATTGGAAGCTTAGCTATCGATGATAGGCTACGAAGAGATCTGGAAAGTTTGGGCATTATACTCCGAATCAGATACAAAAAGGGGGAACATGCGGCTCAGTTGTGCCTCGAACCAGACCTATTGGAGAAAGTTAAGTCCGCTCAGAAGGACGACTTGTTCCTAGAGAAGATGCATAATCTTATCTCAGCAGAAAAGGTGACCAATTTTGCGATGTGTCACGCCCTGATCTCCCGCAGGCAATCGGCCATCCCCGCTAGGCACGAATCATCGCGCCAGCGCTCCTGCGGGACGATTGCTTGACCCATCTGGACGTGATGCCGTATGAGCGTAAGCCGCGTCCGTGCAAGACCGTGGTCCATGCATGCGGTAAGAGGTCTAAGCCACAGAGTCATACAGATTGTCCGAGTGTAGCAGAATAATAAAAGCATAGACGGTTGGTAACAAGTTCACAGAGTCGTCAAAAGCGGAAGCATTGAATAACACAAGTATAGAAGTAAAGCAAACTCTTTATTGATATTGAACAAGTGTTACAAGCGGCACTAGACCGAGATTACAAGTCGCTCAAACCTCTCTCTCTGAAATAATAAAAGCGTGCCAAGTAGCTATATTTATGGAATGATACATAGGCGATGTTCCAACATTATGTCTTCTATATGTGCTTCAGTTTTGGACGCAACGATCCAAGGCTCCAGAGTTAACTCTATGCCTTAGCACGCACGAAGGAGGCATCCACACCGAACGAGGTTATCCCGTACCCTACAAGCAATCTGGTGGGTTATCAGTACATGAATGCACTGGTGGGGAGACTTCTCGTCCGTTCGATAAATATCCAAACACGTTATATAGGTTCCGTGCACCATCTATTTAGTTATCTTTCTAGTCTTGCCTTAGGACCAGTTTTATGGCAATGATGAATAGCCTAACTTGTGTAGCAGTGCACCGTGCGATATAAGGAACATGACGAGACTTACCAACTTACCATCTGTCCTTACCTGTCCAAGGCAAACCAAGTTAAATCAAGCACGAGCATATATAATAAAATCCAGGGGCAGTTTCATATGAAAACACAAGTGTCGTGAGCGAGGTTACGTTCTCGGGTGCACTAGTTATAAGGATTTCTCAAGTGTGTTGCATTGTATGTTCAAGCATTCAATTATGTACAAGTATCTTATATCCATGATCGTTCAGGTATTTTTGATTCACTGGATGCGATGCAATGACTCGCATACGGATTGCCGCTAAGCGAGGATGACTTATCTATATGAACATGAGTCGCTGACATAGTCATAAAGGACGGGTGTAGTACATGAAAGAAATAACATGCAACTCAAGGATCAGAAGCGCTACAGGTCATTACTTTCAAAACAGGCGACTACTTTAAACTATGAACGAGAATGGCATGAAGGATAGTTCGCAGGCGCTACACGCCATCCTGCCCGAAACAGGCAAACTAACAGATATTCCTTCCGGATCGGCCCCAGTGCCCCGGAGACCGTCCGCAGGAACAGAGATCTAAAAATCTCACTTGTTGACAAGTTGTCCGCGACATGCAAGTCTTGGGTCATTCCATTTTCACAGCCTGACATGATAATCAATGATTCTTGTTCTGAACGAGCATTGCTCCACGAGCTGTGATTCTTAATTTACTTGGTAGAATTCTCGTCTAGTGTTCAACTTGCCTTAATACATTCCCCTAGTTCGAAGACTGCCTTGGCGACCTAACGGTCCTGGATACTTGTAGGTTCATATTGCACAGAAGGACTATTTGATAGTCTTTTGGATAACAAGATGCACGAACGATACGTGATAG
Organism: Iris macrosiphon; assembly: GCA_036927795.1. Classification (NCBI taxonomy): domain Eukaryota; kingdom Viridiplantae; phylum Streptophyta; class Magnoliopsida; order Asparagales; family Iridaceae; genus Iris; species Iris macrosiphon. The sequence goes on along the minus strand of JAYESA010000004.1, from coordinate 24,534,813 downwards.
TGTTACTTGATTATGGTATAAGTTTCATTATGGCAAGTATTGGATCGAGGCAACATTTTAAGTTAACATATAAGCAGGCAATCATGCATTTATATTGAGCATAAGCATTTACATTGGCACGGGTCTAAGGTGTAAAGCGAGGAGTGAAACCATAAAAGGATATACCGAGCGACATAGTCTATGGGCGTACAGTGTAGCAAGTAAAGCAGTGCACTATGAAGAGTATAATGTTCTACTCGAGGCATAGCGGGGTCTAGTTGCACAAGACAGAGGTAGCATGCAAGGGTCCAATTATAAGCAAAATTTTATTTCCATGTTCTAGCACAAGCAATATAAGTTGGGATTATTCTCTTAGCTAGGTGCGTTGTATTCTTTATTAGCATGCAGGGGGTGATTCACCTAGCGACTAGCATGTATCGTCCATATTTTAAGTGTACTGGCTAAGCAAAGACAAGTTCATCGTTGCCACCCACCTTAGTAATAATTTGCCTTGGTCGAGCGATACTTCGAGCGAGCATCTGAAAGCCTAAGCCAGAACTCCTGAAGGGCCAAGTGTCACGCCCCAGTCCCAAAATGCCGAGGGACTGGACACGTGGCAATGGCCAGCAGCATGCACCGATGGACAACCCAATTTAATGGATCCATCAGGGCATGCTTAAGCTGTAGTCTAACAATAAATAGAACAATTATTACAAGTCCCAGGTTATTCTAATCTCATCCACAACAGATAATCACAGATTAAATGCCAGAATAAATACAAATAATATAAACTAACAATCTCAATAAAAGTGTCTCGATGAACAATCCGAGAACAAGTCTGATACATCAAGCAAATAGACAGGAAATAAATGAACTGGAAATAGAAACAGGAACAGAAATAACTGACTATATACAGCCAATGCTCAGGAGAAGTCCTCTGGTGCGATCTCGTCCTCAGGTCCTGGTACAGCTCCTGGAAGTGCTCCTGTACGGTGTATCTCTGGATGGATCTCTTCGGCTATACCTGGGGACATAATCCGGATCCAGGTCCTCAGGGGACATAGCAAGGTACAAGAAAGCTCAAGCCATAATTATGCAGTGCAGGAAATAAATGAAACAATAGGATAAACTATGTAACGAGCTAAGTGATATGCAAGTTGAGAGCATCACTAGAACTCAGGCTGAAACTACTACAAGCTCTGTGTCGGGGAGCCAATAGCAGTGATATCATGTGGTTGTCTAGCTCACAATAGGAGACTACGACGCCGGCATAATATAATCAACCTATAGCCTGTGCGTCTCTCCCCACCCAATGTAACCACGCATATCATGACCATAACATCTCATGTCCATGTCAAGCGGGATCATAGCTAATGCAACAAGTCATATAGTATCTTTAAATACAATATCTCTGTCAAGTCCTGTATCCTATACAGAATCACCATGAATGTCTCAGGAAGACTCTGTCTCATGAATAGTGTCAGGTGTCCTGGGTTATGATGTACTTGATAAGACAAGTACGAGAAATATCGGGTCTCGGTATCCATGTCTATGTGACGTTACACAACTCCGCGTACGGGGTTGGCACCCGACTAGTAATCGGACGCTAAGTAAAGTCACTCGGTCTAGGTTAAACATGCACAACAATATAAATAAAGAAAGAAAATATGCAACAAGAACTGTAAAGTTGGCAAGGTATACTTGCCTACTGATGTATAACTAAGTCAAGGAATTAAGTAGCAAGCTGCATGATTTGGCAAGGTACACTTGCCTGTGGTTCTGGTTCCAATTGCTGCTCTGACTTCAGCTGGAATTGCAGTCGGTACTCCGGTTGCTGAAATAAATATCACTATTAGATCCAAAAAATATCAATCAGCTAGAAACGCCTGTCCTTGAGTCCAATTTGGAGACAAGGGCAAAAATGGCAATTTCGGGTCAAAACGGGGTCCACATGTGGCCCTGCTTCGCACCGAAAAACGTGTCAGGGTCAAAGGTCTCCAAATTCGTCCAACTTAGTGTCAACAGGTCAGGAACGATGATACGAACCCAACGGAACTTCCAGAATTGGATTCTGATGAGCCGATCACAAAATCGCCCGTCGAGTGGGGCCTGTGGGGTCCACGACACGCGATTTCGTCAACGTTCTCAGAATCGAACCAAACTTGGGTCACAGGACCAGCGTATCGCTACGAGTCCGATGGCGCAAGTTTTGTTTCAATCCGACGTGTGTACACAAAGTTAGGGCGCGTTCCAGAAAGGGCGGATACGGGACGGTGTCCGCAGATACGCGTTGATTCCGGTGTGCACGCACACCCAAATCGACTTCTGCAAAATCCTACACGTCCGTATCAACAACACGCACGTATCGGTGAAGACCGCACGCGACCAAGTCGTCCCGTTTGGCGGGGCGTACCCAGTTCCGGGGTGAATCAGGGCGTTGTTTTTCCTGTTTTTGGATCGCGGTTCGCGATCGCCACAGGACGCGATGCACCGAGCGGGTTGCACGGACACCGAGAGGGTCACGCAGGGTTCGCGATGCAACTGACAGAATCGAAAACGGATAAACGAGCAGGGAGATACACGTACCTGAACAGGGTCCAAAAAACCCGAAATATATCGTGTCCGACACGTGTCTAGGGCTGAGTTGCCTAGGGTTAGGGCTTTGGGGGTTCTGCCGGAGCTGGGCGGCGCTACGGTGGGGGAGGCCGGCCGGAGGAGGCTGGGGCGACGCCGGCAAGACTGGGCGGACGAGGCGGCGGTGAGCACGACGGCCGGAGGCGGCGGGGCGCTGTGGAGAAGGAGGAGGAGGAGGAAGGGAGATCGGGGTCGGGGTCGGCGGCGGCTGGGCGGTCTCGCGGGGGTTGCGCCGGGGCTGCAGCGAGGCGGAGCGCCGGCGGAGCTAGGGCGAGGGTGGCGGTGGCGCGACGGTGAGGGAGGACCGGAGGGGGCTGAGACCTAGGGGGATTTATAGGCGGGGCTCGGCGTCGGGGAGCCGAGGGAGGCGACCAGGTGGCGGAGAAAGGGGGTGCGGGGCCGCGCGGAGCGGGCGGGGCGCGTGGCTGGCGTGGCGCGGCGGTTTCGGCGGTGGACGCGGGGGGGGGGGGGGGAGAACGACCGGGTCTCAGGCGAGTGGGGGAAACAGGTAGCGGGCGGGTCGCGGGTCGGGTTCGGTCGGGCGGACCCGACCCGACCCGATAGCCCAACGGGCTGGGTTGGGTCGATTGGGCTGGGCCTTGGGCTAGGTTTATTTGGAAAATAAAATAATTAATAATAATAAAAATATAGTTTTTAGGTGTTTTAAAATAGGTCCGAGGCCCAATAAATTCTCAGAAAATTATCCTAAGTCCAGTTTTTCATTTTACACTCAAAATATTATTTTCGTAATATTTTAATATTATTTATTATCAATTAAAAATCATTTAATAATTAAAACCCTGATTTTAATTACGAAAAATTTCCAGAAAATTCCAGAAAATTATGAAAAATCCAAATTTAAAATTTTAAAAAATCAGGGGATTTACAATCTACCCCCCTTAAGAGGATTGCGTCCTCACAATCAAAGAATAACCGGTCAACAGAGATGACACGGTCGAAATACATCATAAGATACTTAGGGAAATACCGTTTCCCTAAAAATGAAAGTTATGCACTTTCCAGAGAAAATCTAGTTAAAGCAAAAGTACTACAACTTTTTAAAAAACTAGGTTATTTATTAACAAGTACAAATTACTAGGTTGGGGCTGAGGTCACGAACCAAGAGACACGAGCTAAAACAAGACTAGAAACGGATAACTACGAATCACTTACGCGCACTAGCTACTCCAAGAGTCTGCGCGTTCTCCACGGTCATCGTCAGGGCTTGCTCGCGTCCTTGCAGTCGATTCCTCTGCTGCTGAGCCTGCTGGAAGAGTAGTGCCTGGGGTATCAAGGGTGGCCTCGGCTGATACCCTCCTGGAGCTGGTGGTAGGACTTCTTGAACTTCCATTTGCGGTGCTCCCAATGCTGTATAGGCTGGCCTCGGTATTGGTAACGCTTGCTGGTTAACCATTGGTGCTCCGTCTCGACGCTCAGGGCATTGCTTCACTAAATGTTGACTGGATCCGCAAGCCAAACATAATCTCATTTTTCGTCTGCACTTGTTCTCTATATGACCTCGCCTGTGACAATATGGACAGACAGGTATTGCCTGTGGAGATGCTTCTGGTGGCTGGTGTATGTGAGGTCTTTTTGTAACTTCTTCTTGTGGTGCTCCGGCTGGTGCTGATGTGGATGGCCGCTTCAGACTGGTCTCTCTCCTGATGACGCGCTCCATGCGTCGTGCTGCAGCAAGGACGTCCGAGTACGAAGTAGGGGCAACAAATCCAATTAGTTTCTGTAGCTCATTGTTTAGTCCGTCAAAGAATTTCTCAGCCTTCTCTTCTTCTGTCGGGATCAATGTTGGGGCGAAGAGACTTAGACGAATGAACTCAGCGTTGTACTCTTCCACCGTCTTAGCATCCTGAGTGAGGTGATTGAACTTGTCCCAAAGTTCTGATCGAGCGATAGCTGGAATGTACATCTCCTGAAAGAGTCTAGAGAACTCTTCCCAAGTGACTCGGTCTGGTCCGAGCCGTGTCTCCTCTGATAGCCACCAGTGATGAGCATTGTCCGTCAATTGCATTCTGACGGCAGTCATCCAACGTTCCCTTGGAAGCTCAGCTGCTTCTAATTGATGTTGAGTATTGGTGAGCCATTCATGAACTTTTGTGGGCTCTTCTTTGCCTGAGAAGGTACGAGGCTTCAGCTGGCGAAAATTAGAAATAGAGCCTGTCGTTGGTCGTCGTGCTGGTAGATCTGCCTGCTCTAGTGCGGTTACTAGGCTGCGACTGAAAGCCTCTTGTTGAGCTTGCATTATTGCATAGATCATTTGAAACATCTGCTGTCCGTCCATGGCCTGCCCTGGTGGAATTATGGGCATTGGTGGAGTAAATTGCGTCGATGGTGGAATGTCATCGTGCTGGACTCTCGAGGTATGTTGTTGAGCTGATTGTCCTCCATCCACTAGTGTTACTTCATCTTCGTTGGTTACCACAGCATCTCGTGGTGATTCTAGGGGAGTCTCGTCGTTCTCTCGTGAATCCATAACCCTGCAACCAAAATAAACAATAAGAGGCGCACAGGAATCAAGGCAGGATGCAAGTCAAGAAATTAATTCGAATTCGATATGGATATCAAGAATGTTTCAAGCAAGTGGATGAGATCCTAAAACTTATCCTATCTTATTGCAGGCCTGTTCGGTCCCTAAGTTAAAATCGAACAATTTAGTCGTAGACCTGCATGGGCCACCAAAAAAACCATGTCACGCCCCAGTCCCAAAATACCGAGGGACTGGACACGTGGCAATGGCCAACAGCACGCACCGATGGACAACCCAATTTAATGGATCCATCAGGGCATGTTTAAGCTGTAGTCTAACAATAAATAGAACAATTATTACAAGTCCCAGGTTATTCTAATCTCATCCACAACAGATAATCACAGATTAAATGCCAGAATAAATGCAAATAATATAAACTAACAATCTCAATAAAAGTGTCTCGATGAACAATCCGAGAACAAGTCTGATACATCAAGCAAATAAACAGAAAATAAATGAACTGGAAATAAAAACAGGAACAGAAATAACTGACTATATACAGCCAATGCTCAGGAGAAGTCCTCTGGTGCGATCTCGTCCTCAGGTCCTGGTACAGCTCCTGGAAGTGCTCCTGTACGGTGTATCTCTGGATGGATCTCTTCGGCTATACCTGGGGACATAATCCGGATCCAGGTCCTCAGGGGACATAGCAAGGTACAAGAAAGCTCAAGCCATAATTATGCAGTGCAGGAAATAAATGAAACAATAGGATAAACTATGTAACGAGCTAAGTGATATGCAAGTTGAGAGCATCACTAGAACTCAGGCTGAAACTACTACAAGCTCTGTGTCGGGGAGCCAATAGTAGTGATATCATGTGGTTGTCTAGCTCACAATGGGAGACTACGACGCCGGCATAATATAATCAACCTATAGCCTGTGTGTCTCTCACCACCCAATGTAACCATGCATATCATGACCATAACATCTCATGTCCATGTCAAGCGGGATCATAGCTAATGCAACAAGTCATATAGTATCTTTAAATACAATATTTCTGTCAAGTCCTGTATCCTATACAGAATCACCATGAATGTCTCAGGAAGACTCTGTCTCATGAATAGTGTCAGGTGTCCTGGGTTATGATGTACTTGATAAGACAAGTACGAGAAATATCGGGTCTCGGTATCCATGTCTATGTGACGTTACACAACTCCGCGTACGGGGTTGGCACCCGACTAGTGATCGGACGCTAAGTAAAGTCACTCGGTCTAGGTTAAACATGCACAACAATATAAATAAAGAAAGAAAATATGCAACAAGAACTGTAAAGTTGGCAAGGTATACTTGCCTACTGATGTATAACTAAGTCAAGGAATTAAGTAGCAAGCTGCATGATTTGGCAAGGTACACTTGCCTGTGGTTCTGGTTCCAATTGCTGCTCTGACTTCAGCTGGAATTGCAGTCGGTACTCCGGTTGCTGAAATAAATATCACTATTAGATCCAAAAAATATCAATCAGCTAGAAACGCCTGTCCTTGAGTCCAATTTGGAGACAAGGGCAAAAATGGCAATTTCGGGTCAAAACGGGGTCCACATGTGGCCCTGCTTCGCACCGAAAAACGTGTCAGGGTAAAGGTCTCCAAATTCGTCCAACTTAGTGTCAACAGGTCAGGAACGATGATACGAACCCAACGGAACTTCCAGAATTGGATTCTGATGAGCCGATCACAAAATCGCCCGTCGAGTGGGGCCTGTGGGGTCCACGACACGCGATTTTGTCAACGTTCTCAGAATCGAACCAAACTTGGGTCACAGGACCAGCGTATCGCTACGAGTCCGATGGCGCAAGTTTTGTTTCAATCTGACGTGTGTACACAAAGTTAGGGCGCGTTCCAGAAAGGGCGGATACGGGACGGTGTCCGCAGATACGCGTTGATTCCGGTGTGCACGCACACCCAAATCGACTTCTGCAAAATCCTACACGTCCGTATCAACAACGCGCACGTATCGGTGAAGACCGCACGCGACCAAGTCGTCCCGTTTGGCGGGGCATACCCAGTTCCGGGGTGAATCAGGGCGTTGTTTTTCCTGTTTTTGGATCGCGGTTCGCGATCGCCACAGGACGCGATGCACCGAGCGGGTTGCACGGACACCGAGAGGGTCACGCAGGGTTCGCGATGCAACTGACAGAATCGAAAACGGATAAACGAGCAGGGAGATACACGTACCTGAACAGGGTCCAAAAAACCCGAAATATATCGTGTCCGACACGTGTCTAGGGCTGAGTTGCCTAGGGTTAGGGCTTTGGGGGTTCTGCCGGAGCTGGGCGGCGCTACGGTGGGGGAGGCCGGCCGGAGGAGGCTGGGGCGACGCCGGCGAGACTGGGCGGACGAGGCGGCGGTGAGCACGGCGGCCGGAGGCGGCGGGGCGCTGTGGAGAAGGAGGAGGAGGAGGAAGGGAGATCGGGGTCGGCGGCGGCTGGGCGGTCTCGCGGGGGTGGCGCCGGGGCCGCAGCGAGGCGGAGCGCCGGCGGAGCTAGGGCGAGGGTGGCGGTGGCGCGACGGTGAGGGAGGACCGGAGGGGGCTGAGACCTAGGGGGATTTATAGGCGGGGCTCGGCGTCGGGGAGCCGAGGGAGGCGACCAGGTGGCGGAGAAAGGGGGTGCGGGGCCGCGCGGAGCGGGCGGGGCGCGTGGCTGGCGTGGCGCGGCGGTTTCGGCGGTGGACGCGGGGGGGGGGGGGGTAGAACGACCGGGTCTCAGGCGAGTGGGGGAAACAGGTAGCGGGCGGGTCGCGGGTCGGGTTCGGTCGGGCGGACCCGACCCGACCCGATAGCCCAACGGGCTGGGTTGGGTCGATTGGGCTGGGCCTTGGGCTAGGTTTATTTGGAAAATAAAATAATTAATAATAATAAAAATATAGTTTTTAGGTGTTTTAAAATAGGTCCGAGGCCCAATAAATTCTCAGAAAATTATCCTAAGTCCAGTTTTTCATTTTACACTCAAAATATTATTTTCGTAATATTTTAATATTATTTATTATCAATTAAAAATCATTTAATAATTAAAACCCTGATTTTAATTACGAAAAATTTCCAGAAAATTCCAGAAAATTGTGAAAAATCCAAATTTAAAATTTTGAAAAATCAGGGGATTTACAATCTACCCCCCTTAAGAGGATTGCGTCCTCACAATCAAAGAATAACCGGTCAACAGAGATGACACGGTCGAAATACATCACAAGATACTTAGGGAAATACCGTTTCCCTAAAAATGAAAGTTATGCACTTTCCAGAGAAAATCTAGTTAAAGCAAAAGTACTACAACTTTTTAAAAAACTAGGTTATTTATTAACAAGTACAAATTACTAGGTTGGGGCTGAGGTCACGAACCAAGAGACACGAGCTAAAACAAGACTAGAAACGGATAACTACGAATCACTTACGCGCACTAGCTACTCCAAGAGTCTGCGCGTTCTCCACGGTCATCGTCAGGGCTTGCTCGCGTCCTTGCAGTCGATTCCTCTGCTGCTGAGCCTGCTGGAAGAGTAGTGCCTGGGGTATCAAGGGTGGCCTCGGCTGATACCCTCCTGGAGCTGGTGGTAGGACTTCTTGAACTTCCATTTGCGGTGCTCCCAATGCTGTATAGGCTGGCCTCGGTATTGGTAACGCTTGCTGGTTAACCATTGGTGCTCCGTCTCGACGCTCAGGGCATTGCTTCACTAAATGTTGACTGGATCCGCAAGCCAAACATAATCTCATTTTTCGTCTGCACTTGTTCTCTATATGACCTCGCCTGTGACAATATGGACAGACAGGTATTGCCTGTGGAGATGCTTCTGGTGGCTGGTGTATGTGAGGTCTTTTTGTAACTTCTTCTTGTGGTGCTCCGGCTGGTGCTGATGTGGATGGCCGCTTCAGACTGGTCTCTCTCCTGATGACGCGCTCCATGCGTCGTGCTGCAGCAAGGACGTCCGAGTACGAAGTAGGGGCAACAAATCCAATTAGTTTCTGTAGCTCATTGTTTAGTCCGTCAAAGAATTTCTCAGCCTTCTCTTCTTCTGTCGGGATCAATGTTGGGGCGAAGAGACTTAGACGAATGAACTCAGCGTTGTACTCTTCCACCGTCTTAGCATCCTGAGTGAGGTGATTGAACTTGTCCCAAAGTTCTGATCGAGCGATAGCTGGAATGTACATCTCCTGAAAGAGTCTAGAGAACTCTTCCCAAGTGACTCGGTCTGGTCCGAGCCGTGTCTCCTCTGATAGCCACCAGTGATGAGCATTATCCGTCAATTGCATTCTGACGGCAGTCATCCAACGTTCCCTTGGAAGCTCAGCTGCTTCTAATTAATGTTGAGTATTGGTGAGCCATTCATGAACTTTTGTAGGCTCTTCTTTGCCTGAGAAGGTACGAGGCTTCAGCTGGCGAAAATTAGAAATAGAGCCTGTCGTTGGTTGTCGTGCTGGTAGATCTGCCTGCTCTAGTGCGGTTACTAGGCTGCGACTGAAAGCCTCTTGTTGAGCTTGCATTATTGCATAGATCATTTGAAACATCTGCTGTCCGTCCATGGCCTGCCCTGGTGGAATTATGGGCATTGGTGGAGTAAATTGCGTCGATGGTGGAATGTCATCGTGCTGGACTCTCGAGGTATGTTGTTGAGCTGATTGTCCTCCATCCACTAGTGTTACTTCATCTTCGTTGGTTACCACAGCATCTCGTGGTGATTCTAGGGGAGTCTCGTCGTTCTCTCGTGAATCCATAACCCTGCAACCAAAATAAACAATAAGAGGCGCACAGGAATCAAGGCAGGATGCAAGTCAAGAAATTAATTCGAATTCGATATGGATATCAAGAATGTTTCAAGCAAGTGGATGAGATCCTAAAACTTATCCTATCTTATTGCAGGCCTGTTCGGTCCCTAAGTTAAAATCGAACAATTTAGTCGTAGACCTGCATGGGCCACCAAAAAAACCATGTCACGCCCCAGTCCCAAAATGCCGAGGGACTGGACACGTGGCAATGGCCAGCAGCACGCACCGATGGACAACCCAATTTAATGGATCCATCAGGGCATGTTTAAGCTGTAGTCTAACAATAAATAGAACAATTATTACAAGTCCCAGGTTATTCTAATCTCATCCACAACAGATAATCACAGATTAAATGCCAGAATAAATGCAAATAATATAAACTAACAATCTCAATAAAAGTGTCTCGATGAACAATCCGAGAACAAGTCTGATACATCAAGCAAATAAACAGAAAATAAATGAACTGGAAATAGAAACAGGAACAGAAATAACTGACTATATACAGCCAATGCTCAGGAGAAGTCCTCTGGTGCGATCTCGTCCTCAGGTTCTGGTACAGCTCCTGGAAGTGCTCCTGTACGGTGTATCTCTGGATGGATCTCTTCGGCTATACCTGGGGACATAATTCGGATCCAGGTCCTCAGGGGACATAGCAAGGTACAAGAAAGCTCAAGCCATAATCATGCAGTACAGGAAATAAATGAAACAATAGGGTAAACTATGTAACCAGCTAAGTGATATGCAAGTTGAGAGCATCACTAGAACTCAGGCTGAAACTACTACAAGCTCTGTGTCGGGGAGCCGGTAGCAGTGATATCATGTGGTTGTCTAGCTCACAATGGGAGACTACGACGCCGGCATAATATAATCAACCTGTAGTCTGTGTGTCTCTCCCCACCCAATGTAACCACGCATATCATGACCATAACGTCTCATGTCCATGTCAAGCGGGATCATAACTAATGCAACAAGTCATATAGTATCTTTAAATACAATATCTCTGTCAAGTCCTGTATCCTATACAGAATCACCATGAATGTCTCAGGAAGACTCTGTCTCATGAATAGTGTCAGGTGTCCTGGGTTATGATGTACTTGATAAGACAAGTACGAGAAATATCGGGTCTCGGTATCCATGTCTATGTGACGTTACACAACTCCGCGTACGGGGTTGGCACCCGACTAGTAATCGGACGCTAAGTAAAGTCACTCGGTCCTAGGTTAAGCATGCACAGCAATATAAATAAAGCAAGAAAATATGCAATAAGAACTGTAAAGTTGGCAAGGTATACTTGCCTACTGATGTATAACTAAGTCAAGGAATTAAGTAGCAAGCTGCAGGATTTGGCAAGGTACACTTGCCTGTGGTTCTGGTTCCAATTGTTGCTCTGACTTCAGCTGGAATTGCCGGCGGTACTCTAGTTGCTGAAATAAACATCACCATCAGATCCAGAAAATATCAATCAGCTAGAAACGCCTGTCCTTGAGTCCAATTTGGAGACAAGGGCAAAAATGATAATTTCGGGTCAAAACGGGGTCCACATGTGGCCCTGCTTCGCACCGAAAAATGTGTCAGGGTCAAAGGTCTCCAAATTTGTCCAACTTAGTATTAACAGGTCAGGAACAATGATACAAACTGAACGGAACTTCCAGAATTGGATTCCGATGAGCCGATCACAAAATCGCCCGTCGAGTGGGGCCTGTGGGGCCCACGACACGCGATTTTGTCAACGTTCTCAGAATCGAACCAAACTTGGGTCACAGGACCAGCGTATCGCTACGAGTCCGATGGCGTAAGTTTCGTTTCAATCCTACATGTGTACACAAAGTTAGGGGAAGTTCCAGAAAGGGCGGATACGGGACGGTGTCCGCGGATACGCGTTGATTCCGGTGTGCACGCACACCCGTATCGACTTCTGCAAAATCCCACACGTCCGTATCAATGACGCGCACGTATCGGTGAAGACCGCACGCGACCAAGTCGTCCCGTTTGGCGGGGCGTACCCAGTTCCGGGGTGAATCAGGGCATTGTTTTTTCTGTTTTTGGATCGCGGTTTGCGATCGCCACAGGATGCGATGCACCGAGCGGGTTACACGGACACCGAGAGGGTCACGCAGGGTTCGCGATGCAACTGACGGAATCGAAAATGGGTAAACGAGCAGGGAGATACACGTACCTGAACAGGGTCCGAAAAACCTAAAATATATCATGTCCGACACGTGTCTGACACGTGTCTAGGGCTGAGTCGCCTAGGGTTAGGGCTTTGGGGGTTCTGCCGGAGCTGGGCGGCGCTGCGGTGGAGGAGGCCGGCCGGAGGAGGCTGGGGCGGCGCCGGCGAGACTGGGCGGAGGCGGCGGCGGTTGTAATGCCCCGTTCCCCCTATTCGGGGAGCGCGGCCAAGGAATACTTACGACCGTCCGAACGGGACAGATTGAATTAAGATCCTTTCCTCGTTATGGATTGGTTTCTTCGGAATCAGGTCCCATATACGACGGACTGTGCCTCGAGGATGGACTCGGCGGCAGAGTCGAGAGGGGCCTTTCCGTTGCGTTGGTTTCTTGTCCGTTTTTGTGCCGCTTGGATGCTTTCTTGTTGGTTTTATGACTTGCGTTTTCTTGAACGGTTTCAATGGATTTCATTGCTTTCGTTCTTAGGATTTCGCATTTCGTATCGACCCTTGGAGACCGAAGCAGGAGGTATTGATCATCCGTTGGTGCGTGCAGGTGATCGTGTAGACGACGCGCGAGCGGAGTCTTAGGGACCTCTTCTTCTTCTTCCTATTCAACAAACTTGTGAGTGGCTCTATTTCGATAAGCACCTTCTTTCCAAGGGCTCCGTTCATAATAAAGATTGACTCAGTCGTGCATTCATTCAAACGATACCAAATATATATAAAGTTGAATGAAAAGATAAAAAGTAGGCTTGGAACATTCATTGCTTGTCGTTCAGAACCTTGCATAAATTCATTGATGCATGCACGTTCGTTGGGTACAATAATTGATCGGCACTTATTTATAGCACAAGTTATTCTTCTTTAAACTGCTAAATGTTATTGCATATAACTTGTTGGTCGATTATGGTAGCACAGTAAAGCGGTTTCGTACATGCCGTTTCTTTAAATTCTTAGGCGTTAACTATGGGTTTGGTGGGTTGGTGTTGGACAAACTTGTATACAAGGGGTAACGTTCTACGAACGGTCGCCGGGGCACCGGGACCGCTTCGACCTGGGTAGAACATTTGCTAGTGTAGTCCTAGCGCTTGGATGGGTCCGTGCGTCCGCCAAAGGCTAGCTACCTGAGGCGGAATGTCAGCCGATCCATCCCCCGTCCAACCAAGAGATGTTGTGTATATTTAAACTGTGCAGACTAACTATGTCTTCGTGACAGGGAAGGCTATGGTAAGTTGTACAGGTGGTTCAGACGGGACAGGTAAAGTCACCGAACGGTGGCATAGGAAGTTATGTTATTTTGTTCTTGCATACCTGCTAAATGAAATCTGATCTAGGCAAGAATAGAAACTCACCTAAGCAAATAATTGTAGCATACTCATTAGATCATATCTCTTGAGCTTGGTAAAGTTGAGCAGCTAGCCTTCACCAGTACTTTCCGAAGTACTGACCCTCGTTGTAGCAGGTTCCCCGGCGCAAGGCGACGCGGCGAGGAACTGAAGCTCACTCCGAACTTTTGGGATCCTTGGCGGTACGTGGCCAAGACTTTTGAAGGCTCAAGCTAGAAGCCTTTCACTCTCTCTGTTGCTGAATATCGCTAAGGCGATGGTGCTTACTCGCACCCAAGGTGGATTTTGTGTTTTTGAATCTATGTAAAAGGGACATAATGTATGGATCGGCTATCTCATTTTGCGTCCAAGTCTGTAAGCCCGTGGGCATTTTATACTTTTGAGTCAAGCAATGTAAAAAGATGTTCATATGAATAAAAGAGAAACTTTTCTATGCCTCAACCTTGTGTTATCTTATATGTCCACTCTGTTGCATTGTTCTAAAGAATATCCTTATGCCAAAGGCCTTGTGCACGCGCGCCCTACGCGTGCACGGCATCACGCCCGGGGGACGATTATCGAATAGCCGAAATCGGGGCGTGACATATTGGTATCAGAGCATGCTTCAGATCCTTTGATCTCACAAGAAAGTTTCTAAAGAGGACCTTGTTCCTTTCGAGTAGACCCTTGAAATCACTTGGCCAAAATGAGATACGTTCCATACAGTGAGTCCATAATATACCTTGAGACTAATACAAGTTACTTTTCTTTCAAGGAACGACTTCCGAGCCGGGTGCACAAGCGCAGATGGTGGCGCAAGTGCAAGCGAGTAGTTCAGGCACCTCGGGCAGCTCTGGGAGTCCAGCTGCCGCACCCTCTGCCGATCCGTTCGAACGAATGATGCGTTTGATGGAGACGCAACAGAAACAAGCTGAACTACGGCAGAGTCAGTTTGAGTCACGGATTGAAGCTCAATTCGTGGCGCAGCGACTTCAGGCGGATACACAGCAGAAGCAGATGAATAGTCTGCAAACAATGGTGACGAATATGGTCGCCAACAATCATTCTGCATCCGCCCCCGCAACCGTGCCTATAGTTGCTGAAGCCACCGGACCGCAGAATTCTCAGGGTACCTTACCCTCAGGCGAGAACGGGTCAATCGTCTCAATATCAGAATTCAAGAAGATGTGCCGTGCTACGTTTAAAGGCACCGAGGACCCTTCCTTAGCAATGGACTGGCTGGTCGAGTTGGAGGACCACTTCGAAGCGCTGTGCCTAGACGAGACCAAGAAGGTAGCGTGTGCTCAGCTTCAGCTCCGACAAAATGCACATGATTGGTGGGATGTGCACAAGCAAGCTATTCTGAGTGAAGGTGGCACAACGGCTATCTCCTGGTCCGTGTTTCGCAAGGCCTTCGTGGAGGAATACCTTCCACCCGCCGTCCGTCGCGAAAAGGAAGACGAGTTTGCCCTACTGAAGCAGGGGGACATGACGGTACGTCAATACGCTTCAGAATTCAACCGACTTGCAAAATTTGCCAAGTCTCAGCTCACCGATGCCGAAAGTCGTGCAAGAAAGTTCGAGCTCGGACTACGACCTTCTATCCGTGCTCACGTCGTAGTGACTCAATATCGTACCATGCGGGAGTCCTTGAATCATGCACTGTCCCTTGAGTCGCAGTATCCTCCAGTTCGCACCGGCGCTGTGCAAAATAACAATCACAAGCGTCATGCCAACACAGGAGGAAACAACGCGCAGAAGCGCCCCAATAACGGCGGTAAACAGGGAGCAAACCCGGGAAGGGGTAACGAAGCCGTCTGCCACCGATGCAATCGTACAGGACACATCGCACGGAACTGTCGGGTGTTCAATGGTTCATGCTTTAAGTGCGGTCGTCAGGGCCACATGGCAGTGAACTGTCGTGCTAGCGGGCAAGAGCAGCAGCATCAACAAAACCAAGAGCCTCAGGGTCAGGGGCAAACTCAACGAGCAAACCAGGCACCGCAAAACGCTCAGGGCCGAGTCTATGCCTTGACTCGGGACGAGGCACTCGCGTCAAACACGACGGTGTCAGGTATATTACTTTTTAATAATGTACCTGCTCGAGTATTGTTTGATTCTGGTGCAACACATAGCTTCATTTCGGCAGATTTTGCCGCCGAACACACATTCCCTATGACACCGCTAGGCTTAAACCTAAGTGTTAGCACTCCTTCGGGAGTAGATCTATCGGCTCGCTTAGTCTGTCGTGAAGGTAACATTTGCATCGGGGGACGGAGATTGTCATTAGATGCGATAGTTCTAGACATAAGGGACTACGATCTTATTCTGGGGATGGATTGGCTCGGCGCTTGTTCAGCTACAATCGACTGTGCGAAAAAGGAAGTAGTGTTTCGTTTGCCCGGCGAGACCGAGTTTTGCTTCACGTGCAGTCCTGAGTCGAAAGCGTCGAATACCTGTATGGTGATCTCAGCAATGTCTGCTCGACGGATGATTCACTCCGGCTGCGAAGGGTACTTAGCGTCCGTTCGAGACACTCGG
This sequence comes from Iris macrosiphon, assembly GCA_036927795.1. Classification (NCBI taxonomy): domain Eukaryota; kingdom Viridiplantae; phylum Streptophyta; class Magnoliopsida; order Asparagales; family Iridaceae; genus Iris; species Iris macrosiphon. Next base: position 24,518,870 of record JAYESA010000004.1, on the reverse strand, counting down.
CAAGATTGCGCAAACGTTGAGTCTATCCCCGTTGTGGCGGATTTTCCTGATGTGTTCCCCGACGAGTTGCCAGGCATGCCGCCCGATCGAGAGACAGAGTTTACTATAGACACGTTCCCAGAAACTCGACCAATTTCCAAGACACCGTATCGAATGGCCCCGGCAGAATTGAAAGAGCTTAAAGTACAGTTGCAAGACTTGCTAGATCGAGGATACATTCGGCCTAGTGTATCTCCGTGGGGTGCCCCAGTACTATTCGTGAAGAAAAAGGATGGCTCGTTGCGGCTCTGCATCGACTATCGAGAATTGAATAAAGCAACCATTCGTAACCAGTATCCTCTTCCAAGAATAGACGATCTTTTCGATCAGTTGCAGGCTGCCACGGTATTCTCTAAAATTGATCTCCGTTCGGGCTATCACCAACTAAAGATCAAGCAAGACGATGTGCCAAAGTCAGCTTTTCGAACTCGCTATGGCCATTATGAGTTCCTGGTGATGCCGTTCGGACTAACCAATGCCCCCGCTGCCTTTATGAGTTTGATGAACCTTGTGTTCCGGCCCTACCTCGATAAGTTTGTAGTAGTATTCATCGATGATATCTTGGTGTATTCGAAGAGTGAGGAAGAACATGCAGAGCACTTGCGGACCGTGCTACAAACTCTTCGGGACAACCAGCTATATGCTAAGCTGAGTAAGTGTGAATTCTGGCTAAGTAGTGTATCTTTCCTCGGGCACATCATTTCTGCGGGAGGCATCTCAGTCGATCCGAAGAAGGTGGAGGCCATTGTCGAGTGGAAGCGACCTGCATCCGTTAGCGAGATTCGAAGCTTCCTCGGGCTAGCGGGCTACTACAGACGGTTCGTGAAGGATTTTTCCAAACTTGCATTACCTCTGACTCGCCTCACACAAAAGGGAGTCGCGTTTGAGTGGTCCGCCGACTGCGAAGCTTCGTTTAAAGAGTTAAAGCATCGCCTCACCTCTGCCCCGTTACTTGCATTACCAGACGAGATCTCGGGATTCCAAATATTTAGCGACGCGTCCGGACAAGGCTTGGGGTGTGTACTTATGCAGCGAGATCGAGTGATAGCCTATGCCTCCAGGCAACTGAAGAAGCATGAGAAAAATTATCCTACACACGACCTGGAGTTAGCGGCAATTGTCTTTGCCCTGAAATTGTGGCGACACTACCTTTATGGAGTGCCTTGCCGAATTTATACTGATCACAAGAGCTTGAAGTACCTATTCACCCAGACGGACCTCAACCTTCGTCAGCGCCGTTGGCTAGAATTGATAAAAGATTATGACTTGACGATAGACTACACACCTGGAAAAGGGAACGTTGTAGCGGATGCTCTGAGTCGGATCTTCGTTGGATCTCTGTCAGTCGATCGCAGGTTACGAAGGGACTTAGAAGAGATGGGCATCGAACTCCGAATTCGATATCGTGGCGCGCGGGTCGCTCAAATGCGATTCGTACCCAACCTAATAGAGCGGGTCACATCTACTCAGAAAGACGACCCTTTCCTAAAGAAAATGCACGAGCAGATTCTAGCGGGGAAGGCGAAGGACTTTGCAGTTGATGAAAATGGGGCGTTGCGGGTGAGAGGAAGGCTATGCGTCTCCGATGATTCAGAACTTAGAAAGGAGATCCTTGCGGAAGCTCATTACGCAGCCTATATGATCCATCCCGGGAGCACGAAGATGTATAAAAACCTCCGAACGACCTTCTGGTGGCAAGGCATGAAGAAAGATGTTGCACTCTTTGTGTCCCAATGCATAACCTGTCAAAGGGTGAAAGCAGAGCATCAGAGGCCGGGCGGAGAGATGCAAAATCTTGCTATCCCGGAATGGAAGTGGGAGCACATCTGCATGGATTTTATTGTTGGCCTGCCAAGGACGCAACGGGGGAACGACGCGATCTGGGTTATCGTCGACCGGTTAACCAAGTCTGCACACTTCCTTGCCATCAAAAGTACTTGGAGCGCCGATCGCCTCGCCCAGACCTACCTTGACGAGATAGTCCGGCTGCATGGAGTGCCAGTTTCTATAGTATCAGATCGGGACGGGCGATTCATCTCGCGTTTCTGGGAGAGTCTTCAGCTGGCGATGGGGACCAAGTTGAAGTTTAGCTCAGCCTATCATCCACAAACCGATGGTCAAACGGAACGAGTGAATCAGATACTAGAAGACATGTTGCGCCTCTGCGTGATCGATTCGAAGTCAAGTTGGGACGTCTACCTGCCGCTGGCGGAATTTGCTTATAACAATAGTTATCAGTCCAGCATCGAGATGGCTCCGTACGAGGCTTTGTATGGGCGGAAGTGTAGGTCACCAATCTGCTGGGACGAAGTCGGAGAACGGCAAATCCTAGGGCCGGAGCTGGTTGAACAAACCGTACAAAAAGTTCGGTTGATTCGTGAACGGTTGAAGACAGCACAAAGCCGACAAAAGAGTTATGCCGATGCTCGACGTCGCCCCCTTGAATTCTTTGAAGGGGATCATGTGTTCTTGAAAGTCTCGCCTATGCGCGGAGTTATGCGATTCGGAGTAAAAGGAAAGTTAAGTCCAAGATTTGTTGGACCGTTTGAAATTCTCAAACGGGTTACTCCGGTCGCCTACCAAGTTGCTTTGCCGCCTGCCCTATCAGAAGTACACAATATTTTTCACGTTTCACAGCTGAGAAAGTTTGTACACGACCCGAACCACATAGTCGACTTGGGTCAGTTGAATCTGCAAGCGGACTTGTCGTACGCAGCAGAGCCTGTCCAAGTTTTGGATCGTAAAGAGAAGCAGTTGCGGAACCGAACCGTCTCGCTAGTGCGCGTCCTGTGGCAGAACCATTTGGTCGAGGAGTCGACCTGGGAACTTGAAGCTGATATGAGGGAAAGGTTCCCCTCATTATTCCTTAGGGGTAGGTTCTATTCCTAAGTTTCGGGACGAAACTTTCTTTTGGATGGTTATGATGTAATGCCCCGTTCCCCCTATTCGGGGAGCGCGGCCAAGGAATACTTACGACCGTCCGAACGGGACAGATTGAATTAAGATCCTTTCCTCGTTATGGATTGGTTTCTTCGGAATCAGGTCCCATATACGACGGACTGTGCCTCGAGGATGGACTCGGCGGCAGAGTCGAGAGGGGCCTTTCCGTTGCGTTGGTTTCTTGTCCGTTTTCGTGCCGCTTGGATGCTTTCTTGTTGGTTTTATGACTTGCGTTTTCTTGAACGGTTTCAATGGATTTCATTGCTTTCGTTCTTAGGATTTCGCATTTCGTATCGACCCTTGGAGACCGAAGCAGGAGGTATTGATCATCCGTTGGTGCGTGCAGGTGATCGTGTAGACGACGCGCGAGCGGAGTCTTAGGGACCTCTTCTTCTTCTTCCTATTCAACAAACTTGTGAGTGGCTCTATTTTGATAAGCACCTTCTTTCCAAGGGCTCCGTTCATAATAAAGATTGACTCAGTCGTGCATTCATTCAAACGATACCAAATATATATAAAGTTGAATGAAAAGATAAAAAGTAGGCTTGGAACATTCATTGCTTGTCGTTCAGAACCTTGCATAAATTCATTGATGCATGCACGTTCGTTGGGTACAATAATTGATCGGCACTTATTTATAGCACAAGTTATTCTTCTTTAAACTGCTAAATGTTATTGCATATAACTTGTTGGTCGATTATGGTAGCACAGTAAAGCGGTTCCGTACATGCCGTTTCTTTAAATTCTTAGGCGTTAACTATGGGTTTGGTGGGTTGGTGTTGGACAAACTTGTATACAAGGGGTAACGTTCTACGAACGGTCGCCGGGGCACCGGGACCGCTTCGACCTGGGTAGAACATTTGCTAGTGTAGTCCTAGCGCTTGGATGGGTCCGTGCGTCCGCCAAAGGCTAGCTACCTGAGGCGGAATGTCAGCCGATCCATCCCCCGTCCAACCAAGAGATGTTGTGTATATTTAAACTGTGCAGACTAACTATGTCTTCGTGACAGGGAAGGCTATGGTAAGTTGTACAGGTGGTTCAGACGGGACAGGTAAAGTCACCGAACGGTGGCATAGGAAGTTATGTTATTTTGTTCTTGCATACCTGCTAAATGAAATCTGATCTAGGCAAGAATAGAAACTCACCTAAGCAAATAATTGTAGCATACTCATTAGATCATATCTCTTGAGCTTGGTAAAGTTGAGCAGCTAGCCTTCACCAGTACTTTCCGAAGTACTGACCCTCGTTGTAGCAGGTTCCCCGGCGCAAGGCGACGCGGCGAGGAACTGAAGCTCACTCCGAACTTTTGGGATCCTTGGCGGTACGTGGCCAAGACTTTTGAAGGCTCAAGCTAGAAGCCTTTCACTCTCTCTGTTGCTGAATATCGCTAAGGCGATGGTGCTTACTCGCACCCAAGGTGGATTTTGTGTTTTTGAATCTATGTAAAAGGGACATAATGTATGGATCGGCTATCTCATTTTGCGTCCAAGTCTGTAAGCCCGTGGGCATTTTATACTTTTGAGTCAAGCAATGTAAAAAGATGTTCATATGAATAAAAGAAAAACTTTTCTATGCCTCAACCTTGTGTTATCTTATATGTCCACTCTGTTGCATTGTTCTAAAGAATATCCTTATGCCAAAGGCCTTGTGCACGCGCGCCCTACGCGTGCACGGCATCACGCCCGGGGGACGATTATCGAATAGCCGAAATCGGGGCGTGACAGCGGTGAGCACGGCGGCCGGAGGCGGCGGGGCGCTGTGGAGAAGGAGGAGGAGGAGGAAGGGGGATCGGGGTCGGCGGCGGCTGGGCGGTCTCGCGGGGGTGGCGCCGGGGCTGCAGCGAGGCGGAGCGCCCGCGGAGCTAGGGCGAGGGTGGCGGTGGCGCGGCGGTGAGGGAGGACCGGAGGGGGCTGAGACCTAGGGGGATTTATAGGCGGGGCTCGGCGTCGGGGAGCCGAGGGAGGCGGCCAGGTGGCGGAGAAAGGGGGTGCGGGGCCGCGCGGAGCGGGCGGGGTGCGTGGCTGGCGTGGCGCGGCAGTTTCGGCGGTGGACGCGGGGGGGGGGGGGAACGACCGGGTCTCACGCGAGTGGGGGAAACGGGTAACGGGCGGGTCGCGGGTCGGGTTCGGTCGGGCGGACCCGACCCGACCCGATAGCCCAACGGGCTGGGTTGGGTCGATTGGGCTGGGCCTTGGGCTAGGTTTATTTGGAAAATAAAATAATTAATAATAATAAAAATATAGTTTTTAGGTGTTTTAAAATAGGTCCGAGGCCCAATAAATTCTCAGAAAATTACCCTAAGTCCAGTTTTTTATTTTACACCCAAAATATTATTTTTGTAATATTTTAATATTATTTATTATCAATTAAAAATTATTTAATAATTAAAACCCTGATTTTAATTACGAAAAATTCCCAGAAAATTCTAGAAAATTATGAAAAATCCAAATTTAAAATTTTAATTACGGAAAATATCGCGAGTCTGGATCGTGCACATATTCAAAGCGTCCTTCAAACATATGCATGTCAACCAACTTAGCGATAGCGAAGTCTTAGCACTCGAGTTTCATATATCATTGAGTCTTGGATCGTGCACACGTTCAAGGCGTCCCTCAAACATATGCATTCAACCAAACTTAGAGATAGTAAAATCGGACAAGCTACTTTGCGAAAATCTTAAGGGTTCTCATTTTACAAATTATAAGGATACTTCCGACATGGTCAATCAATTTCCAAGTTATTTTCCATTCCAATTCAAATCAAGTTTTGCACTACCGTTAAGCACGATCAATCCGATCAACCGACTAGCGTCCATCCGTTCGGGTGAAACATAGCATATGTTACCGTTCCAAGTCTAAGTCTAAGTCTTGCTGCCCCAGTTCTATGATTTGTTCAAGCAATATACTAAAGTCGGTTACACAAGTCCTTTCACTCGGCACAAGGTCTTCTGCCTAATTACTAGGTCAGCTCACAAGGTCATAGGTACAAGTTCAAGCACACGATTCATCTGAGCAAAGGGGTCCGCCCATATCTGAGCAAAGGGGTCCGCCCCATGGACCGTATTGCCATAGGTGCGGCAAGATAGGGCATCGGGTGAATGAGTGCCGAGTTGTTGGATGCTTCAAATATGGTCATTTGGACCATAAAGCTTTTGAATGTAGAGACCCCAGGCCAATCGTCAGACAGCAGCCGAATCAGAACAACGGGAATCATAATAAGGAGCCTCTAGCACACGGCGCCAATGTTGTACCAGTGAACCCATAATGTCAGGGTGCCCAAGGCCGAGTCTATGCATTGACTCGGGATGAGGCATTCGTCTCTGACACTGTTGTGACAGGTACCTTACTTTTCCGAGAATTTTTCGCTAGAGTCTTATTCGATTCAGGTACTACGCATAGTTTTATATATGCTAATTTTATTGTTGAGAATAAATTAGCTTCTACTCCATTAAATATGAACCTTTGCGTGAGTTCCCCTTCGGGAGTCGACATGCCCGCTAATGCAATCTGTAGGGACAGTTATATTTACATCAGAGGAAGAAAGCTTTCCTTAGATGTCATTGTGTTAGACATTAAGGTTTATGATATTATTCTTGGGATGGACTGGTTGGGTGCTTTCCATGCAACAATCGAGTGCACTGAGAAGCGAGTTGTAATTCGTCTACCCGGTGAGGCCAACTTCTACTATTCGTGTAGCGCTGCACCAAAGACGGCGATGGTGATATCAGCAATTTTTGCTAGGCGTATGTTGTATTCGGGCTGTGAAGGGTACGTAGCCTCTGTTCGAGACACCCGACAGGAAAGTGCAGATGCAGCCCAGGATGATGTCATAGCAGATTTCCTCGACGTATTCCCGGATGAGCTGCCTAGAATGCCTCTTGATCGAGAGATCGAATTCTCCATTGACACTTTTCCGGACTCGCGATCGATATCGAAGGCACCCTATCGAATGGCCCCAGCAGAGCTAAAGGAACTGAAGGTACAGTTGTAAGATCTGTTGGACCGAGGATACATTCGCCCAAGTATTTCTCCATGGGGAGCTCCGGTGCTGTTCGTGAAGAAAAAGGACGGATCCATGCGGTTGTGCATTGACTACTGAGAACTGAATAAGGCTACCGTACGAAACCAGTACCCGTTGCCAAGGATAGATGACCTGTTTGATTAACTGCAAGGTGTAACCATTTTCTCTAACATTGATCTCTGATCAGGCTATCACTAGTTGAGAATTAAATCCGATGATGTCCCCAACTCAGCATTTCGAACCCGATATGGACACTATAATTTCTTGTAATGTCGTTCGGCTTGACGAACGCCCTGCAGCTTTTATGGATCTGATGAACCATGTGTTTCGGCCGTTTATGGACAAGTTTGTAGTCGTGTTTATTGACGACATACTCATCTATTCCAAGAACAAGGCAGAGCACAAGGAACACCTGAAGATCGTGCTGCAAATATTACGAGAGCATCAGTTGTTCGCAAAGCTCAGCAAGTGTGAGTTCTGGTTGAACAACGTGGCATTCCTTGGACATGTCGTCTCGACAGAAGGCATCGCCGTAGACCCAAAGAAGATAGAGGCGTGGTGGACTGGAAGCAACCTACGTCAGCCAGTGAAGTTCGAACCTTTCTGGGCCTAGCCGAATACTACCGTAGGTTCGTGAAAGATTTTTCTAAATTGGCCTCGCCTTTGACTCGCCTTACTCAGAAAGGGATTGTATACAAGTGGGGTGATGAATATGAAGCTAGCTTTCAGGAACTTAAGTAATGGCTTATTTCAGCTCTAATTCTTACACTTCCGGATGGGGTAGAAGAGTTTCAGATATACAGCGATGCTTCGGGACTCAGCTTAGGGTGTGTTCTCATGCAAAGGGATAAGATAATATCGTACGCCTCCAGGCAACTGAAGCCGCACGAGAAAAACTACCCGACACATGACTTAGAATTGGCGATAATTGTGTTTACACTGAAGTTGTGGCGACATTATCTTTATGGTGTTGCTTGCAAAATCTATACAGACCACAAGAGCCTCAAGTATCTATTCACCCAACGGGAACTGAACCTCTGGCAGCAGCGCTGACTAGAACTGATAAAGGACTATGACTTGACGATCGCATATACGCCGGGCAAGGGAAACGTTATTTCTGATGCTCTGAGTCGGAAGCACGTAGGCTCACTATCCATAAACAACTGTTTACTTCAGGATCTTGAAGCGATGGGCATCGAGTTTCGAGTTCCGCATCAAGGAGTGCACCTGGCACCACTCCATCTTGAACTGAGTTTGCGTGATAGAATCAAATCTGCTCGGATGGACGATCAATTCCTAATAAAGGTACGTGGGCTGATCTCGGCAGGGAAGGCATCCGACTTTGTGGCAGGCGAAGATGGGGCCTTACAGATGAAAGGAAGAGTATGCGTTCCTAGTGACCCAGTACTCCGAAGGAAAATTATGACAGAGGCACACTATGCGAAGTATTCCTTGTATCCGGGGAGCACCAAGATGTATATGGACTTACGCAGGACCTTCTGGTGGCACGGTATGAAATGGGATGTGCCGACCTTTGTGTCACAGTGCATGTCCTATCAACAGGTAAAAGCTGAACATCAGAGGCCCGGCGGGGAGCTGCAGAACCTCGCTATTCCCGAGTGGAAATGGGACAACATCGCTATGGATTTTATTGTAGGATTTCTGAAGACGCCGCGGGGGCATGATGCGATTTGGGTCATAGTTGATCGTTTGACCAAATCTTCCCACTTCCTTCCTATAAAAGTTACTTGGAGCGTCGACCGGTTAGTACAGATTTACATTGACGAGATTGTCCGACTACACGGAGTACCTGCCTCAATCGTCTTTGACCATGACAGACGTTTCTTATCTCATTTTTGGACTAGCCTACAGTTTGCTATGGGAACCAAGCTAAAGTTCAGTACCACATACCACCCCCAGACTGACGGACAGACAGAAAGGACAAATCAAATACTTAAAGATATGTTGCGACTGTGTGCGATCAATTTGAAGACTAGTTGGGACACGCACCTTCCGTTGGCGGAGTTCGCGTACAACAATAGTTACTAATCAAGCATCCAGATGGAACCGTACGAAGCGCTCTATGGACGTAAGTGTCGATCTCTAATCTGTTGGGACAAAGTCGACGAGCGGCAGATACTCGGGCTAGAATTGGTAGAGCAGGCAGTTGAGAAAGTTCGCTTGATTCGGTAAAGACTCCGCACTGCACAGAGCCGACAAAAGAGCTATGTCGATGCTCATCGTAGACCTTTGGAGTTTATGGTCGGGGATCATGTCTTCTTGAAAGTGATACCGATGCGTGGGGTAATGCGCTTCGGTGTTAAGGGCAAACTGAGTCCCAGGTTTGTTAGCCCCTTTGAAATACTGGAACGAGTGGCAGTTGTGGCATATCGGATTGCACTACCTACCGCATTGGGAGAAGTGCACGATGTTTTCCATGTCTCTCAACTTCGAAAGTATTTGCATGACCTGAGTCATGTGGTTAGCTTTGAACAATTGGAACTGCGCACGAATTTATCGTACTCAGAAGAGCCCGTGAAGATTTTGGATCGTAAGGAGAAAGTGCTTTGGAACCGTACGATGTCCTTGGTTCGCGTGCTATAGCGAAACCATTCTGTTGGGGAATCAACTTGGAAGATAGAGTCAGAGATGAAGGAGAAGTATCCTTCATTGTTCGTTCAGTCGAAGGTAAGGCCTTATTCTTAAGTTTCGGGATGAAATTTTTTCTTAGTGGTATATTATGTAGTACCTCAAATCCCGATCCGACCGGGATGCGCAGTATATAATTGGGCTTGTGGCTAGTCTGTTTAAGTCGTAGCTTAGAGTTTAAATCTTTGGCCTCTTGCCACGGACGAAATGCGATGATCCTTTCCAACCAATGGATAGGCCTCTATTGAAACAAGTCCAATAGTTTTCGTACTTTATTGCTTGGTTTTCTTGATGTCGCTTTGGAATTTTGATTTGGTGTTGCTTTCGATTTGCTTGGTTTTCGCTGTTGGCTTTCTCGTGTAGGAGCTTTGATTCTTGGGGAGTTCAGAAGGAAAAATATGCAAGGATTCTAACTCGGTGCTCGTGCTGTTGCAGGTCCGCGTAATTAACGTTTGATCGTCGCTAGGAGGGACTCCTTCTTTGAGCACTTTCCCTTAACCAGTGAGTGGTTCGGACCCTTCTTTCCTACTTCTTCACGTCCACATCTCTAATATTTCAAACGTTCAATCGATGATGCTCGACTGAACGCCTAAGAAATTCTTAGCCACAATGCATGCCAGCCACTAAGAAAGGAACATGGGATTGTAGACTAACTTATTATATGCTTGCACACCTTATGAACATAAGCTTCTTTATAAAAGAATTTGGTTGTTGGTTGCGGCCTGGTGCCTCAGATAGAGTTTGGACCTACGGGATACCAAAATCGGAACACGGCTTGAGAAAATATGAACTGTTACATAAGTATATATATTGCTGCTTTACTTCTTCTGTTTTATTTCATGCATTGTATGATATATGAACTGTTCATGCATTTGCATGGTCTGGGACAACTTGTGCACAAGGTTTGGCATTTCCTCGAAAAGGTATTCTAGGATACTGGAACCGTATCGACCCGGAGAGAATATTTGATCGTGCTAGTCGCGATGCATTGCGGGACCTTCAGCAGGGCTTGCTACCCGGGCTGACAGGACGCACCGCAATGCTTTGGATAAGTCTCTATGGTGTCGATCACACCAATGACCGCATAGGATAGAACACAGGCTAATTTATTGTCTTGTGCAGATGGTAAGTATACTTGTGTTTCGTTGCAGGGAAGACGTGCATCGGTTGAGTAAGCAACCGATGTACTTGATGGATTCAATATTATTTTTATTCCTATCAAAACATGCAACTGATATGAATTGAATTTTACTTACTTTTCTATAGAAAGATCATCTTAATGCATGCTCGCCCCTAATAAGCTAGTATCAATTTAGTCGAGTGGGTTTGTCCCCTCACAAGTACAACTGAGTACTGATCCATGTTGTGGACAACTATTTCAGGCACTCTGGTGGTGCAACGCTAGTGGATAGACGGGAAGGCGTTAGAAGCCCTTCTATTTTGAAGTATAGTTGGAGTCAGTTTATTTTGAAGGCGTGGACTTTCAATCTATACAAGGACATAATCTATGAACGACGAGGACTATCTGATGGAGCGCGTCCTGCCTTTTGAGTTTTCTTTTTTGTAATGCAACCAAGTAGCCGAGAGGCGCATCAAATATAAACTCTATATAAATTACTCTGAATTATCAATGAAAAGCATGTTTCTTTTCTACTTGTGTTCAACTATCTGTGAATGTGTTTTCTAACTTATGTTTTTAAATGGGTTCCTATCACTGCACGTCCTTGCCTTGTGCGAGTGCAAATCCAGGCTCGCACGACATCACGCCCCAAGAGCGAGGATGATCGGTTCCGTAAAGGATCCAACGAGGACGATTGACCCTTTCGAGATCGGGGAGTGACACTTTTGAGTTAGTTTTTGAATTTGTATTTTCTTGAACAGTTTTGATAGATTTTATTGCTTTCGTTCGTTGAACTGCATTTTTATTTTGAATTTGGAAAGAGTAATAGAGGTATTGATCATTTTTTTGTGGCAATGCAGGTGATCGTGCAGTAGATGTCGCACAAGTGGAGTCTTGAAGTACCTCTTTCCTTTTCTCTCTTCAACCAACTTGTGAGTGGCTATAATTTGATTTAGTTGGCCATTCTTCCAAGTTTTCACATCTAAAATCTTGCCATCTTGATTGTTCCGATCAAACGATACAAAAATACTAAAAGATGTCAAGATAAAATGAAATAGACTTGGATTACTTTTGCTTGTGAATCAATTTTTGAACGGTTACCTTGTTGTATGCTAGTTCATTTGGAATATTCTTTCATCATGTTTCAATTCTAGTTAGAATATATATACTTTTTCTATTATTGAGCTATGTATAAAACATACCTTGCTATGCAATAAACTGATCATGGAGACTATGCAAAACAGATCATGCCATGTTACTTGTCTCGTGCTTGTGTTGCCATAAACTTCATCGATTGATAACTTAGTAGACTTCGCTTGGTCATGGACAACTTGTGCACAAGGTCTTAGTTCCTCCGGACGGTCGCTGGGGCACTGGTACCAATCCGATCCGGACAGAACTCCCTGATAGTCGCCTGCTTCAGACGGGATAGCCTGTGACACTCCTATTCCATGTGTTGCGTGTCATTCCATCCCGAGACTATAACTCGTCCACTATGGCAACGTGCCAGTGATCTCCTCGTATATTTAAACTGTGCAAGCTAACTATGTCTTTGTAAAATCTCTAATCCTAAAAACGTATTTACCTTTTTAATTAATTAATAATTAAATTATATTAATTATGAGCTAATTAGGAGAAATAGATTTTTTTTAATTTTTATTTTAGGTGTTCGTGCACTTAGGGGGTTTATGGAGCCATTAGGAATTTTTTTCCTAATTTATTTCATATAGGAGACCCTTTGGTCAGTTGCTAGCTTAATGGTATATAATAATATAAATTCTAGAATTTTTTCTATATATATATATATATATATATATATATATATATATATATAGTTTAAATAGAAATAGGAAAATAAAGAAAAAGAATTGGAAAAGGAAAAGAAAAGTAAAAAGAAAAAGAAAAAAAAAGAAAAAGAAAAAGAAAAACAATTAAAATTCTAAACGGATCTACCCCCCTAACGGATCCAAACCGCAACCCTAACCCCATAGCCTAACACCCGACCCGACCCCCTTTGGAAATAAGAAGCAGCAGCAAAGCCCCGCATTTTTGTGAACCCGCGAGCGGAAGAGACCGCCCCCCCTCCCCCCCGTTGTCTCGTTTTCCCCTTATATATATACTTTCCTCTTCACAAAACCCTAACCCTAACTCATCCTCTTCCCATCTAGACCGAGAGAGCGCCGACCTGACCGTCGTCCACCGTCCAGCCAAGCCTTCAGCCGCCGGAAATCGACCCCGACGACCGCGACCCCCGCGCAACTCCGCAACTACAGAAAGTTACAACAACTTACCTGTGTTCCAGCCCTGTTTTCCGTCACCTCGCTCGACCAAACTCACCCCCGTCTTCACCGGTACGTTCATCACTTAACCCTCTTTAATATCTGTATGATATTCGACCTCGAATAGTGCGTAATCTGAGGCAAAAATAGCGCCCAAGTTGCCGAAAAATGACAGCTTTCGGGTCTCGCAGAAAACTGCAGTAACTACCTATGTTCCCGGATTCATATCTTCCACAACAGAGATCCGAATTCAATTTTTATTTTTGGTATGCGGAGACCACTTAACCTAGTTTAATTTCTGTTAATTATATTAATCTATTAATTGCTGCGTGTAAAATTAAATTAGATAGAAAAATCCGACAATACACTTTTTCCAGATTTTCAAAAATTGCGAAACAGAGCACGTCCCGCCTCGTTGTGTACCAAGTATACCAAAAGGTGCGCGCAGCGTACCCGGATGTGTTAGATTTCACAAAAATTAATTTGGACGCGTGTGCGCGTCGGAATCAGCCCGTATCCGCAGCAAATCTCCCGTGTCACAACTTTTACGAAAGCCCTGCACATTTTGTGTACGCACGTCCGATTGTGACGAAACTTGCGCCACTGGACTCGTGGTATCGCGCTGGTCCTGTGACCCAATTTTTACACAATTCTGAGACAGTTGACCAAGTCGCCAATTGGTGGATCCCACGGTTGATTTTTTGGGTAAAATTGTGTTCGGCTCACCGGAATTCACATTTGGACATACTGTTGAGTTCGTACTGACTTTTAGAGTTCGTTTGATCTATAATTTGTCCTATATAGAGACTATTATCCTTGGCACGCTTTTTGGTGCAAAGTGGGCCACACGTGGACCCCACTTCGACCCAAAGTTACCGTTTTGCCCCTGTGTCCAAATTGGACGAAAGGGTAGTATTTTCTAGCTATCTCGCTTATTCTGGGAACGTTGGTAATATTTATTTCAGCATCCGGAGACGTTCATTCTGAGGCCGTAGCTTCTGATCCTGTGTGCTTGACTTTTGGACGTTACACCTTGCAGCTTTCTTACCAGGCAAGATACCTTACCAAATTGCTTACAATACTTTGCATGCTTATTATATTTCTGTATATTTATTGCATTTCTGTGTATTCATTGCATATATAATTTCTTTCAGTCATTATTATATATTAGATATGTTGACACACACATGACACTTAATATCATGAGAGGACAATCAGTAGGCGTATGGGCTATAACCACTCTGGTAAACCGTAGTAACTAGCACGCACTATGGTGGTCGTGTCCGATGGTCCCTGCCCCCGTTGTATGTCGATTGATGGAGTCTCGAGGGTCGCTACCCCCACGGTATGTCGGCTGATGATGTCCACTAGTGGGTGTGTGAGTTGTGAGGCTTAGATCGAGTAGCCTACCCTTGCCCATACGTCAAAAAGTTGTCTTCATTTGCATTCATATAGATTGTCTTGTACAGCGTACTTTTATATTTTTAAACATTATGCATGTTTACTGTATTCAAATTGGCTTGCTTCTATGTATCTTGTTACGTCCCTCTGAGGACCTGGTCCCTTTCCAGGTGTAGATGTTCATGACTATTCGCAGGAGCACGGATCAGGACTTACCACTTATCTCTTCCGAGGAGGTCTTACCTTCTGTGGATCATTGATTATCTCTAGCGATGGATCCTTTAGCTGACACTCTTATATCATTACATTATTTTATATTGGTAATTTTACTCTTCTCTCTTATTTTTGTTGATATAGTCATTGGTAGTGGATTTGTCTCCACCCGACTATCAGTTATGGATTATCCAGACTCTTTATTCTAGTTTAGTTATATTCCTTTTTGTGACATGTTGTGTGGATGAGATTAGTATTTCGGTGACTTGTGATAGTATATATACCACATGTGAGTTTTATTCATATTACAGCGTACGTGTGTATTATGGTATCCATATATTGGAGTTGCCATATACATACGGCTGACATGCTTACGTGTTTCTAGTCCTACGTATTTTGGGACTGGGGTGTGACATATTTTTGTGGTGGCCCATGCAGGTCGAGAGCATATTGTCTCGGTTACGTTACTGTACCGAGCAAGCCTGCAAATAGGATTAGAGTATCGGATCTCATCCACAATTGACTATGATTTACACTCCTTTCCATATGTTCTATTTAAACTATTGCATCATGCTTGATTCATGTGCTTCCCTAATTCCTTGAGTATAGCCCCCTCCTAGAATATATGAGTCCCTGTTGATTAGATAATAACTAGGGTAACCTTTCTATTAAGAAGTACAACTAGAATGTTGACACACCACTGAGTTAGAATACTTAATGAACCATAGCACCCTTACCTGTAGAAGGATTGACCATTATCCCTTGATAATTAGGGATGACTTGAGAAAGTATAGACACTACTAGGGTTAGTTAGAAATTTGACCATATTGTTTGACCCTAGTATTGAGGAACCAATAGGAATCCAATGTTAAACATTAGGACGGGACCTAACTCGTATGGTGAGATAATATTAGAACTATAAACTTAGATCATTGTCTTATGATTAGCAGACAGTACCTTAGAAAGCCAAGAGCAATGCATAGAATATTTTTTTGATCATACCTCAAACACAGAGATTAGCATAGCATCCTCCCTTAGGAAACCATGACATTATCAATAGCCTCTCTATTTTATTTCATGACTTATTCCTCTGAACCCTTAGCGCTCGCTATTAGTGAGACGACTAAATTTCTTTCCTTTATCTTTCAATTCGTGCCACCTAAACCTTTCTGATTATAGACCAAGTGATTTTATTCTATGTTAGGATATATAGCTTGCTAGGATTATAGTTGTAAACATGAATTTTGAATTCCTGTGCTTAGTAGTTAGAACTTGATGGTTTAAGTTATTCTTGTAGATTGTGACCTGATGATTATCCCTTAGTTTCAATTGCGTAACTTGTACCACACCTCGATACGAGTTATATTCCCTTGACACATGTCCTATGAGCACTATGACTAAGACTTAAAGATAATCGCTACCTATATAATGCAATAGGAGACCCTAATGAGTGCCAAGATCTTTTCGCATGTACCCCAATAAGAGTTTATACCTTACAAGGACCATGTTATTCTACAGAATCCCCTCAAGACAGCTACATCATTAGTTTAATTATTTTAAGTTGGGTAGTATGCCTCATGACCTAGTAACACATAGTCCTTTTGACCAATTAATAAAGTGTAATGGAATAACACCAACTATATACTTGCATAAGAAAATAATGTTTAATCAGACTGCAGAACTTAGAAGCCCATACCCCTATTTGGTCGACTATCGACTTAGACAAGGAGTTAGTATGACAACTGTAGAGATTGTAAGAGTCTTATCTTCTTTGTGAACTTGGATTATTTTGTAACTTCTCTTATCATAATCTAGCGTACTTATATTTTCTGTACTACCTTGACTTATGCTGCTATTATAGCCTAGTTTTTGCAAGCTTATTCTTTTATCGAGCTTGCTCATGACATATGTATTTTTGGGTGCACACAATGATACAATTGCCTAATCATAATCGGTGTATTAAGGTCTAGCTAACCTTAGTGCGCTTGGTTCGCTCTTCGCATGGCTACTTTACGTGGATTGAGATATATGGTAGTAGACGAATATACTTGCCCCTAGACATGTCTGACATATCGTATCGGTTACGTAACTGTACTGATACGAGCATATAAATAGGAAATTACCAAAATAGGATTTCAATCCATAACTGCCCTGACAACTCTCTTTTCGAATTCTTTAATCTCTTTGAACCTCGTACTTGTATTCTATCACCTTCACCTTGAATTCTTTATTATTGCTCTTCGTCTTCCCTTATTTCGGAAAGACGAAACCTCGTGCTTGGTATAAGTTGACACACTGATAGTACTAGATATATCCCATAAGGCTAATCACATGACCTAGTGACTCTCTTTTATAATTGATTAAGGGCATATCATAGGTGATATGTTTGGTGTTAAAACTTTGAGGATTGAATAACATGATTAAATAATTTGAGGAATAGTTTTCCTAGATGTATAGCCTTAGGTGATAGATGGGTAAATTTTAAGTTGGGTAGATTGTAAACCCCTCACCCAAAAATTAGACCTACTTGGCTTAGATAGTGAGACTAAGGCTAGATTGAATCTAATTAGAAATAGAATATGATATTTTTATTTAATTTTACAATAATTATATCACTTAGCGCAACTTACCGTGCTTCGATAATTGGAGCACTACACTAGCCACTGCCTTCCTACAAATTCTACACCCTTACCCTAGACGTGCCAATCTTCCATTCTGACCTTTGTGCAACTTATAATTAAGCTCCCTTGTGCTATATTTTGGTCGCGCAACATCGCCCACTCCTTTAAACCAAGTCTTGCATTTTAGACAATGCAAATTATAGCCCTCCAAACATCCTCATGACTATTGGAAAATTATGGAGATTAGGATGGAGGAAGGTACAGGATAAGTTGCAAATCTCTATCTTATACCATCCTTGACTTTCTACCACGGCTTAATTTTAATTTCAAGGACGAAATTTTTATAAGTTGGGTAGAATGTAAAATCCCTAATCCTAAAAACAGTATTTACCTTTTTAATTAATTAATAATTGAATTATAGTAATTATGAGCTAATTAGGAGAAATATATATTTTTTTAATTTTTATTTTAGGTGTTCGTGTACTTAGGGGATTTATGGAACCATTAGGAATTTTTTTTCCTAATTTATTTCATGTAGGAGACCCTTTGGTCAGTTGCTAGCTTAATGGTATACAATAATATAATTTCTAGAATTTTTTCTATGTGTGTATATATATATATATATATATATATATATATATATATATATATATATATATATATTTTAAATAGAAATAGGAAAAGAAAGAAAAAGAAAAAGAATTGGAAAGGAAAAGAAAAAGAAAAAGAAAAAAAAAGAAAAAAAATTAAAATTCTAAACGGATCTACCCCCCCAACGGATCCAAACCGTAACCCTAACCCCATAGCCTAACACCCGACCCGACCCCCTTTGGAAAGAAGAAGCAGTAGCAAAGCCCCGCATTTTTGTGAACCCGCGAGCGGAAGAGACCCCCCCCCCCGCTGTCTCGTTTTCCCCTTATATATATACTTCCCTCTTCACAAAACCCTAACCCTAACTCATCCTCTTCCCATCTAGACCGAGAGAGCGCCGACCTGACCACCGTCCACCGCCCAGCCAAGCCTTCAGCTGCCGAAAATCGACCCCGACGACCGCGTCCCCCGCGCAACCCCGCAACTGCAGAAAGTTACAACAACTTACCTGTGTTCCAGTCCTGTTTTCCGTTACGTCGCTCGACCAAACTCGACCCCGTCTTCACCGGTACGTTCACCACTTAACCCTCTTCAATATCTGTATGATAGTCAACCTCGAACAGCTCGTAACCCTAGGCGAAAATAGCGCCCAAGTTGCCAAAAAACGATAACTTTCGGGTCTCGCAGAAAACTGCGGTAACTACCTATGTTCCCGAATTCGTATCTCCCACCACAGAGATCCGAATTCGATTTTTCTTTTTGGTATACGGAGACCACTTGACCTAGTTTAATTTTTGTTAATGATATTAATCTATTAATTGCTGCGTGTAAAATTAAATTAGATAGAAAAACCCGAAAATATACATTTTCCAGATTTCCAAAAATTGTGAAACGGAGCGCGCCCCGCCAAACGGGACTGCCCCGTCGTGTACCAAGTGTACCAAAAGGTGCATGCAGCGTATGCGAACATGTGAGATTTTGCAAAAACTGATTTGGACGCGTGTGCGTGTCGAAATCAGCCCGTATCCGCATCAAATCTCTCGTGTCGTAACTTTTGTGAAAGCCCTGCGCATTTTGTGCACGCTCGTCTGATTGCGATAAAACTTGCGCCACTGGACTCGTGGTATCGCGCTGGTCCTGTGACCCAATTTTTACGCAATTCTGAGATAGTTGACCATGTTGCCAATTGGAGGACCCCACGGTTGACTTTTTGGGCAAAATTATGTTCGGTTTATCGGAATCCACATTTGGATATACCGTTGAGTTCGTACTGACTTTTAGAGTTCGTTTGACCTATAATTTGTCCTATTTAGAGACTGTTACACTTGGCACGTTTTTCGATGCAAAGTGGGCCACACATGGACCCCACTTCGACCCGAAATTATCGGTTTGCCCCTGTGTTCAAATTGGACGAAAGGGTAGTATTTTCTAGCTATCTCGCTTATTCTGGGAATGTTGGTGATATTTATTTCAGCATCCGGAGACGTTCATTCTGAGGCCGTAGCTTCTGATCCTGTGTGCTTTACTTTTGGACGTTACACCTTGCAGCTTTCTTAACAGGCAAGATACCTTGCCAAATTGCTTACAGTACTTTGCATGCTTATTATATTTCTATATATTTATTATATTTCTGTGTATTCATTGCATGTGTAGTTTCTTTCAGTCATTATTATATATTAGATATGTTGATACACACATGACACTTTAGTATTATGAGAGGACAATCAGTAGGCGTATGAGCTATAACCACTCTGGTAAACCGTAGTAACTAGCACGCACTATGGTGGTCATGTCCGATGGTCTTTACCCCCGTCGTATGTCGATTGATGGAGTCTCGAGGGTCGCTACCCCCGCGGTATGTCGGCTGATGATGTCCACTAGCGGGTGTGTGAGTTGTGAGGCTTAGATCGAGTAGCCTACCCTTGCCCATACGTCAAAAAGTTATCCTCATTTGCATTCATATAGATTGTCTTGTACAGCGTACTTATATATTTTCAAACATTATGTATGTTTACTGTATTCAAATTAGCTTGCTTCTATGTATCTTGTTACGTCCCTCTGAGGACCTGGTCCCTTTCCAGGTGTAGATGTTCATGACTATTCGCAGGAGCACGGATCAAGACTTACCACTTATCTCTTCCGAGGAGGTCTTACCTTCTGTGCATCATTGATTATCTTTAGCGATGGATCCTTTTGCTGACACTCTTATATCATCACATTATTTTATATTGGTGATTTTACTCTTCTCTCTTATTTTTGTTGATATAGTCATTGGAAGTGGATTTGTCTCCACCCGACTATCAGTTATGGATTATTCAGACTCTTTATTCTAGTTTAGTTATATTCCTTTCTGTGACATGTTGTGTGGATGAGATTAGTATTTCGATGACTTGTGATAGTATATATACCACATGTGAGTTTTATTCATATTACAGCGTACGTGTGTATTATGGTATCCATATATTGGAGTTGCCATATACATATTGCTGGCATACTTACGTGTTTCTATTCTTACATATTTTGGGACTGGGGCGTGACAGTCTTCGTGTCAGGGAAGGTCATGGTAAGTATTGTGCAGGTGGTTCAGACGGACAGGTAAAAGTCACCGAGCGGTGACATATTTATTTCAGTGAAATTCCATATCTATTGCATGCTTGTAAATTGAACTAAGACAATATTAAAAGACCACATAACAACTTGCATGCTCTACATAAACAATGTGTTGATTGGTATAGTTGGGTTAGCTCGCCTTTACCAGTATATTTTGATGTACTGACCCTTGTTGCAACAAGTTTTCCATGCTAAGGCGATCCTTCAAGGAGCTTAGCGACTTCCCAATCTAGTCTACCTACCAGCAAGCCCTGATCGTGCCTTCGAAGAAAAAAATTGAAGTTTCCAGGAGCTCATGCACATACCTTATGCAGCTCCGTAGAAAGGCGATAGCTTCACCCAAAGGTGTCTATAGCTTTGAAGTTTTAGTAAAATGATGTATTGTACATGACTGTTATCTCATTTTTTATCCACTTTTGTAAGCCCGTGAGCAACCATCTGACAAGTTCAAGAGTTTGTAAAAGATGATCATGATCAATAAAGATAACTTTTCCATGTTTTAATATTGTATTCAATTATCTGCGTACTCTCAATATGTGCTCGTTATATAAAAATACCTTAGCCTTGTGCAATACGCAACCTAGGCACGCACGGCATCACGTCTGGGGTACGACTATCGATTCCATGGAATCGAGACGTGACAAACATAATCCATAAGGCGAGCAGTGTAAACAAGTGAAACAGTACACTACGAAGAGTATACAACGATCTACTCGAAGTATTAGCGCAGTCTACTTGCACGAAGCTAAGGTAGCATGTGAGGGTCCAATTATAATCAAAGTTTTATTTCCATTTTCTAACACAAGTAATATAAGATGGGATTATTCCCTTAGCTAGGTGCGTTGTATTCTTTATTAGCATGCAATGAGTGATTCACCTAGCGACTAGCATGTATCGTCCATATTTTAAGTGTGCATGCTAAGCAAAGACAGGTTTATCGTAGCCACCCACCTTAGCGATGATTCGCCTTGGTCTAGCGATACTCCGAGCGAGCCTTTGAAAGGTTAAGTCTGAACTCCTGAAGGGCCAAGTCTGAAATCCTTTGCCTCAAGCAAGTCTTCTCGCTGAACAAAACATGTCGGGTCTATCATGCCCCATTTTTCGTAGAATCGATAGTCGTCATCCGGGCGTGATGCCGTGCATGCCTAGGTTGCGCAACACAAAAGGAAAAGATATTTCATCTAACGAGCACATATTCAGAGTACGCAGATAATTGAACACAATATTGAAACATGAAAAAGTTCTCTTTATTGATAATGAACATCTTTTATAAACTCTTGAACGAGTCGGATAATTGCCACATGGGCTTACAAAAGTGGATGCAAAATGAGATAATTGTCCTGTACATTATATCCTTTTACTAAAACTTCAAAGTTATAGACACCTTCGGGCGAAACTATCACCTTTCCACGGGGCTGCATAAGTTATGTGTACGAGCTTCTGGAACTTCAAAACGTCTTTTCGAAGGCACAGTCAGGACGTGCCGGTAGGTGGACTGGATTGTGAAGTCGCTCAAGCTTCTTGCAGGATCTATTTGGTGCGGGAAACCTATTGCAACAAGGGTCAGTACATCAAAATGCACTGGTGAAGGCGAGCTAACCCAACTATACAAATCAACACATTGTTTATGTAGAGCATGCAAGTTATTATGTGGTCTTTCTATCTTTTCTTAGTTTAATTTACAAGCGAGCAATAGATATAAAAATTTACTGAAATAAATATACCACCATTCAGTGACTTTTACCTGCCCGTCTGAACCACCTGCACAATACTTACCATGACCTTCCCTGCCATGAAGACATAGTTAGCTTGCACAATTTAAATATACGAGGGGATCACTGGCATGATACCATAATAGATAAGTTATAGTTTTGGACGAGAATGGTATGCAACAGAGATTCATGAGGTGCTATAAACCATCTCGTCTAGCACATGAGACTATCGTGAAGTTTCACTACTAGAAAAAGGGGGATTATCGACGTTTTTTAGCGACGTCAAATAAAACATCGCTAATAAAATATAAATTAGCGACTCCATATAAAATCGTCGCTAGACGTCGCTAAATGGCGACGTTTAGCGACTTTTATTTAGATTTTAAACGATTAGTCGCTATAAGTTCAATTAAGGTCGCTAAACGTCGCTAATATGTCTAATTTAGCGACGTTTAGCGACGTTAATATTAAAAATATTTAGCAACGTGTTTAGCGACGTCTAAGACGTCGCTAAAATTTATTTTAGCGACGTTTTTATTTGACGTTGCTAAACGTCGCTAACATTTGGTTAATTAGGGCTCAGTTTTGTTTTCCCCCAGCGGTCGAATTTTTCAA
Source organism: Iris macrosiphon (assembly GCA_036927795.1). Lineage (NCBI taxonomy): Eukaryota > Viridiplantae > Streptophyta > Magnoliopsida > Asparagales > Iridaceae > Iris > Iris macrosiphon. The sequence continues at coordinate 24,496,060 of JAYESA010000004.1, read as the reverse complement.
AATATTTGAAACCCTCTCTCTCTCTCTCCGGCGATTTCCCCCACCCCCCCTCTCCGACGACCGGCGTCTCCACAGCGGCTACTCCAGCATCCCCCTCCTCCTCCTCGAGCTCTAGGTAAACCTGTAATACCCCGTTCCGCTCAAGCGGACTGCCGTCTCAAACGGCAATCGTGCAGCTGTCCCGACCCGCTTTGCCTCGATCAAGAAGCAAAGGATATCCAGACTTGTCCCTACAGGAATCCGGCTTGGACTTTCAGAGGCTCGCTCAGACGTATCGCTCTACCGAGGCGAATCATCGCTAAGGTGGGTGGCTACGGTGAACTTGTCTTTGCTTAGCCAGCACACATAAAAATCTGGAATATTCATGCTAGTCGCTAGGTGATAACCCCTGCATGATAATAAATCCAACACACCTAGCTAAGGGAATAATCCCAACTTGTATTGCTTGCTAGAACATGGGAAATGAAATACTGCTTGTATTCAGACCCTCGCATGCTAAGTCCCCTAACGATTTCATCTCTCGGCTTACCTTCGGGCCCGAGCAAACGTGTCTGCTTATGTTCCTTAGAAACGCATGCTTGTCTGTTGTATGTTGCCTTGTATTCATCCAAACCCCGGAAGACTACTAAGTAGTCGTTCCGTGCCTGAACGAACCTGCAAGTATCCGGGACCGTTAGGTCACCAAGGCAAATTCTGAACCAGGGAATCTGCACCAAGAACGAATAAATCCCTGGATTACAGCTCGAGGAGCAAACTACTGAATCTTGTCTCAACAAGTTCCATATATATATTCTGTTCGAACTCGTTCGATACCGAACTTGTTCATATATATATTCTGCCACGAACTTGTTTCTGTATCTGACCCGAGACCCTGACTTGCATGTCGCGGACAACTTGTAAAAGGTGATCTTCGGATCTCGTTCCGCGGGCGGTCACCGGGGCACTGGGGCCGACCCGGTCTAGACGGAACTTCTGGTAGTCGTCTGTTTCGGCGGGATAAGTGCAAGGTTCTCCGTTTCTGTATGCTTGCACTTCATCCTCGACCCTGAGACTACAGTAGTCGTCTATTTCGGCGGGATAAAGTGCAATGCCCATCGTGTTCATTGCTTGCACTTCATCCTCGACCCTGAGACTACAAATCTGGTCCTTTATGGCTATGCCAGCGACTTCTATTCATATAGATAAGTCATCCTCGCTTAGCGGCTATCCGCGTGCGAGTTACTGCATCGCATCAAGAACAACTAAACACCTGAACGATCATGTTAAAACGACCCTCCTGTTTGCATATGCTTGCCTCCTGAATGTTTATACATGCCTCTGCTCGAATTTATACTGTTTACCTAAATGGTTGCCTTGGACAGGGAAGGAGATGGTAAGTTGGTAAGTCTCGCCGTGTTTCCTCTAACATCGCACGGCGCACTGCCGACACGTTAGGCTATTCAATATCTGCATGAAACTGATCCTAAGGCAACTAGAAAGACAACTGAATAGTTGTGCACGGAACCTGTATTACGTGTTTGGATTTGTCGAGCGGGCAAGTAGCTTCCCCACCAGTGCATTCAATGTACTGATAATCCACCAGTTTGATATGCAGGGTGCGGGAGAACCTCGTGCGGTGCAGACGCCTCCTTCATGCGTGCTAAGGCCAGGAGTTCCCTCTGAAGCCTTGCAACGGTGCGTCCGGGACTGAAGCACATATACAAGACATAAGTTGTGAACATCGCCTGACCATCGCCTGCACAAATCATTCCACAGTTGTAGCCACTTGGCACGCTTTTACTGTTTCAGAGAGAGAGGCTTGAGCGACTTGTAATATCGGCTATACGCCGCCTGTAATACATGTTTCATATCAATAAAGAGATTACTTTACTTGTTTTAATGCTTCCGCTATATTGTCGACTCAGTGAACCTGTTACCGATCGCTATGCGTTCCTAAACTCCGCTGCACTCGGACAATCTGTGCGACTCTGTGGCTTAGAAATCTTGCCGCCAGCCAATGAACCATGGCCTTGCACGGGCGTGGATCACGCTCGTGCGGCATCACGCCCGGATAGGTTAAGCGATCGTTCCGCGGGAGCGCTGGCGAGGGTGATTCCCGCCTAGCGGGAACGGCCGATTGCCTGCGGGAGATCGGGGCGTGACAAAACCCTCTCTCTCTCTTATAGGACACACATGTGACTCTGACACAACACACACTTGACAGACACTGACACGACACACACACACACGTGACACCAACCCTAACCCAAAACTGATACGACCTGGGATCAGGATCTAGGGTTAGGGTTAGGTTTTTTGACCCGGGGTTAGGGTTAGGGTTAGGGTTTTTGATCAGGATTGATTCCTATGCGCCTATCTTATTCAAGACTACCTTAATCCTAGAATACACTGTCTACTGCTCTGCTCTGCTCTGCCTAAATACATATACTTTCTGCTTACATGTAATTAATTATTGATGTTCACTAAGTTTACGTTTGTAATTTTGTTTTATTCTCGTGTTAATGGCTCGGATGAGTTTATATATAGTAGTACTTACTAGTTAGGACCCATGAAAGGGAATTTATGGGTTATTTGCAAATTTGCTGAAAGATATAAGTTTTCTACCTTGACCTTCATTCTTCACTTCTCAATATATGTTTAGCTAAAATTATGCGTACTCCTTTGAAGATATCAAAACTCTATCTAACTTTAGATGGGTTAGAAAATGAAGAACCTGCTCATGAATATTAATCTTACTAGCATATGAGATTGATGTCAGCTTGGCAACCGGTCAATACCCGACCCTTCTCTTATTGGAGAAGCTTGGATAATCGTGCTATAGATTTGGCAACCTCTTGCCCCAACGACCGTCCGCAGGATCTGTTTTGCATAGCCATCCCGTCCGAAGCAGGCGACTATCAGGAAATTTCGTCCGGATCGGATCGGTGCCAGTGCCCCAACGACCGTCCGCAGGAACTAAGACCTTGTGCACAAGTTGTCCTTGATCAAACGACGTCTATACCAAGTTATCAAATGATGCAGTTCAAGGCAACATGAGCACGAGACAAGTAACATGGCATGATCTGTTTTGCATAGTCTCCCTGATCAGTTTATTTTTTATCAAGGTGTGTTATATACATAGCACAATTATAGAAGAAGTATGCATTCTAACTAGAATTAAAACACTATAAAAGAATATTCTAAGCAAACTAGTATGCAACAAGGTAACCGTTCATAAGTTGGTTGACAAGCACAAGTAATCCAAGTCTATTCCTTTTTTATCTTGACATCTTTTAGTTATTATGGTATCGTTTGATCGGAACAATCAAGAAGGCATGTCACGCTCCAGTCCAAAATACCGAGGGACTAGCCACGCGACAATGGCCAACAGCACACTCCAATGGGCAAACCCAATTTAATGGACCCTTTAGAGTGTACTAAAGCTGTAAAATAATATAATGATCTACGATACATGTCACATTCTAATTCTAATCTCATCCACAGAAGGTAAACATAAATAAAATGTCAGACTAATCAATGAGGAATATAATCCAACAAGTCTCAATAGAATGTCTCGGAGAACAACCCGATAATGAGTTTAGTATAGTAATCCAAGAGACAGAAAATAGAGTATCTAGAAACAGAAATGATTGAGTATATAATAAAATACTCAGGAGAAATTCTCTGGCAATACCTCATCCTCTGGTGCTGGTACTGCTCTAGTGTTTGCTCATATCCCGTATACCTCGGGGTAGATCTCCTCTGCTATACCTGGGGACATAATCCGGATCCAGGTCCTCAGGGGACATAGCAAGGTACAAGAATAACTCAAGCCAAATAAATACAGTATATAAATATAAATATCAACAGGGCAAACTATGTAACCAGCTATGTGATATGCAAATGAGAGCATCACTAGTTTCAGGCTGAGACCACTACAAGCTATGTGTCGGGGAGCCGGTAGCAGTAATATCACGTAGTGGGCCAAGCTCTGGAACAGAGGCTAAAGCACTGCAATAATAAATATATATATATAATTAGCCTGTAGCATGTGTGTCTCTCCCCACCCAATATAATCACACGTCTCATGTCCACGACGTCTCATGTCCATAACACACAAGATCATGACCTCTAACTATTATAGAGAGTCATAATGATATTTATGTATATGCAAGATCTATGTCACGAATCCTGTAAACCTATACAGAATCACCATGAATAACTCAGAAAAGATTTTATCACATAAATAGTGTAAAGTGTCCTATGGTATGACGTACTTGGTAAATTAAGCACGAAAATATAGGATCGTAATATCAACTCTCTAAGTGACGTTACACGACTCCGCATACGGCGTTGACACCCAAATATTATTCGGACGTTAAGCAACGTCTCACGGTCCTAGGTTAAGCAGATACATCACAGAAATAAATCAAACAAATAATATTAAAGTAATTACTGCAAGTTTGGCAAGGTACACTTGCCTGGGGTTTGAACTCCTTCAGTTGCTCCGGTAACAGCTAAATCTCCATGTATGCCTCCGGATGCTGAAATAAATATTATTATCACTCTCAGAAAATATAAAATAGCTAGGATTGACTACCCATAAGTCCAATTTGGACACAGGGACAGAATTGACAGTTTCTGGTCAAAGTAGAGTCCACAGGTGGCCCACTTCGCACCGAAAAATATGCCAGAGACAAAGTTTTCCAAATCTGTCAAACTTAGTGTATACAAGTCTAGAACGATGATACGAACCCAACGGAATGTTCAGAACTGGATTTCGATGAGCCGGTCATAAAATTGTCCGTCAAGTAGAGCCGTGGGACCCACGATACGGGATTTCGTCAACGTTCTCAGAATCGAACCAAACTCTTGGGTCACAGGACCAGCGTAACACTATGAATCCAATGGTGTAAGTTTTGTTACAAAACGACAAGCACACACGCAATTACAATGAGTGTCAGAACAGGTCCGATACGGGGCTTTTCGACGGATATACGTTGATTCCGGTGTGCACGCACATCCAAATCAACTTTTGCAAAATCTCACACGTCCGTATTGATGATATACGTCTTTTGATGCAATTCGCACACGACAAAGTTGCCTCGTTTAGTGGGACGCATCCAGTTTCGGAAAATCGTATTTTAAAAATCAAGTTTTTGGTCAACTTCACCTGCGAATAAAATACACTTACAGCAAATTAAAATAAACTAATTACAGGGTTTAAAACTTGGTTATATTGTCTAATTTACTATTCAAGTAAATTTTAGAATTATTAACTAGGTTGGACATAAAATAGCCATGAACTTGGGAGTTCGGGACAGTTTCCTGAACTAAAAATTGGATTATTTTTCCTGTTTTTGCGTCGCGGTTTGCGACAAACACATGACACGATACCCCAATCTAATTGTACAAGGTTCGAGAGGGTCATGCTGCGAACATGTCGTAATAAGCCATTCGAGAATCGACACAGCGAGGAGGAAGAAAAACTCACCGGAACAGGGGTCAGCCGCGGTGTGCTACGCGTGAACGGTGGCGGTGCACGACGGCGGCGGAGGCAGGGTGCTGCGGCTGTTGGTGGGTCGGAGTCATCTGCGGGTCGGCCAGAGAGGTGGCCAGAGTCATCAGGGAAGTCGAGAAGTGGTGATAGCGGTGGCGGGTCGGGGATGCAGTGGCAGAGTCGGGGATGCAGTGGCGGAGTCGGTGATGTTGATGGGGGTAGCGGTCGAGTTCGGGTCGGGTTGGCGGGTACGGGTCGAGATCCAAATCCATTAGGGGTTGGTTCGGTTCAAGTTGGTTTAATTTGGTTTGGTTTGGTTGGTTCGGTCTGGTTCAGTCTGGTTTATTTTGGTTTATTTAAAAACGATTTTTTTAGCTATTTAAAAATAGTTTTTGAGCACAATAAATTCCAGAAAAAATTACATAATATCTAAAATATAATTATATACTCAAAAATATAATTTTTACAATATTTTAATACTTAATTTAATACAGAAAAATATTAATCACTAAAGAACATTAATTATAATTAATCAAAAATTACAGAAAAATCCTAAAATTTTATATTTAAAAATTTTAAAAATCTGGGTGTTTACAAGAAAAGATTTTAGATGTGAAGACTTGGAAGATGGGTCAACTAAATCAAATTATAGCCACTCACAAGTTGGTTGGAGAGAAGAAAGGAAAGAGGTGCTTCAAGACTCCGCTCGTACGACATCTACTGCACGATCACCTGCATTGCCACGAACAGATAGTCCATACCTCTTATACTCTTTCCAAGATCAGAATAAAATGTTGTTCAACGAACGAAAGTAATAAAATCCATCAAAACCGTTCAAGAAAACGCAAATCCAAAAACTAACTCAAAAGCACGAAAGAAACAAGACGACAACAAAAACTAGGCAAGAAAACTTGCAGCGGAAAGGTCTCTCGACTCTGCCGCTAAGTCCATCCTTGGGGCACGATCTACTGAATATGAAAATCGATTCCGAAGAAGCAAATCCATAACGAGAAAAATATCTTGATTCAATCTGTCACGCCCCAATCTCCCGCAAGCTCAATAGTCCCCGCTGAATGTAAAATTACCACGTTTACAGCTCTCCCGTGGGACAATCGTTCTCATCGGGACATGATGCCGTACGAGCCTGGAGTTGCTCTCGTACAAGGCGATGTTTTTAAACACCAAAGTTATCATTGAAACAACCAAGTTGCAGCGAAAGTCAAGTATTGTGTACCAAGCACACATCAGAGTAATACGCAGGGAAGCTCTCGATAGGGTCAAATGAAATGCCTCATCGAAGACAAGGTCACGAAGGCGATGCCACGAAGGCGATGAAATACTCTTGCTCTTTTCTCTAGCCCACAAAGGTACTTACAGTTCATACATCATGCCTCGTATATCCAAGCAGCGCCACTACGCCTACGTACCTAAAATATTGTCCACAAACGTGGGTCAGTACACAACCGTACTGGTGAGCGGGGTAACCCACTCGCCTAAGCCGACACTAAGTAAATAGTGAATGCAAACAGTTATATGGTGATCTTTCTAGTTGAATCCTAGATTCATTTCATGGCATAGGGATGACATGTTAAGGAAAGTTGTAAAGCAGTTTAAGCATGCAAGCATTCAACTCAAACCAAACGACAAGCAATATATATATCCAACCCGAAGGTAACCAGTATGCAACCGTCCTACTCAATGCCATCGTTTGTGCGATAACATATCGAACTATCAACCAAGCCTCAATATCCATCCTCAACCAACACTTAAATCCAATCTCACAGTGCACACTCTTGCCGAGGCAAGGTGGCCGCGCCTACACGAAAGCCAAACCAACAAAAGAAAAACAAGCCAACACTAATCTATATAAAGTCACTGGCCAAGCCATAAAGGACTTTGATCAGACTGATCAAATGCGGTTCTATTCGAAACAGCGCTAAGTAGCTAACCCACCTGGATCGCATCCAACCGCTGGCACCGCACCCAAGACGCGTTACCCAATTGTCTCCTCCATGGCCGAACGGTTCCGGTGCCCCGGAGCCTTCCCGTTCGAGAAGACCAAACCCTGTGCAATACAGGTTGTCCGTGACATGCAGACACCAAGTAGGTATGACGAGAGGATCGAACATTCTCGCCCCACCAAGCGATCCTAGACTCGTTCAACCAATAATCCAACCAAAACATCCATAACCATTCTTCCAACATATTGCCCAAGGCACCAAATCCCAAATATTTCCATAGGCACAATGCTTCTTCTCAACACAGTATTTCCAATGGTACAACACCCTTGCTCAAAGCAAACCCATGACACAATGCCCCAAAAGAGGCACAATGCCCGCGCCGATGCAGTTGTTCGATTTCGAACCACAACTGCTTGCTTTGCAAGACAAAGCGACCAAGTGATACTTGTGCATGGATGCACGCTCGCTCGCCCAAATTCCCGATATTCCCAAAGACTCAATGCATCATTCCAACTGTCCAAGCATAATCCCAGTTATTCAACCAACTGCCTCAAATGTAACCCAACCAACTAGCTCCAACTATCCAACGCGCAAATCAATTCAAGCCACAATCCTACCAAGCAAACGACGTACACTCTATGCACACCTCAGCGTAGTGATTCCCAATATTTTAGCCCAAGTGTTCAAGCCTTTACGTGTTTTCCATATTATTAGGCATGAAGGAGTAGAGGAGAAGGGAAAGAGCCCACTCACAAAGTTTGATCCCGTTAGGCATCCTGTCCTGCCGATACTGTCAATCTCTTGAACCCGTGGTACGATGCAAGCGCGATCTACTCAACTGGTATGACTGTGCGAGCAGGCCATGCTCTCCAAATTACCCGACCGATCGGACTAAGGAAGACGGCATTATCGTTCCAATCCAGCTATCTCAGTACTGCTCTGAACGAACTCCTGATTTCCATCGAACCCGCTAGCCATCTGCACATGAAACAACTCAATCAATACTTCTTCCCAAAATCCAACAAATTAAATGTAACCAGCATTTGTTTCATTCAATCCGACTCAGCTAACGCATCGTGCGGTTGCGGGCGTTACACAATCTATCCCGATCGAATGATACCAAAAGTATTTCTTAGCCGGGCTCCCCGAATAGGGGGAACGGGGCACCACAGGGTCGTTACACTAGTGCATTTGAATCGGCTCTCCGCTTAAGCGTAACGGATTATTACATAAAGCCTCGGCTACAGGAGCCATGTCACAGCAGCGTAACACCGCAAGAAAGCACAAGGCTTCATGCAGAGTAGTTTGGCACTACAAAGAGGCTGGGACCTCATGCTACAGTGGATGCCACCACAATGAGGTGGGACCTCAGCTTTGGACCATGTCATAGCGAAGTAGCACCGCAAGGAAGCACAAGACTTTATGCCAAGGACTCTTTACAAGAAATCATCTAGAGTATATGGAAAGAGATATAGTGTCACGCCCCGATCTCCCGCAGGCAAATCGGCCGTCCCCGCTGGGCACGAATCACCGCGCCAGCGCTCCCGCAGGACGATCGCTTTGACCCATCCAGGTGTGATGCCGCACGAGCGTGAACCACGTCCGTGCAAGGCCCTGGTTCATTGGCTGACGGTAAGAGATCTAAGCCACAGAGTCGCACAGATTGTCCGAGTGCAGCAGAATGTATAAACGTATAAGCGAATGGTAACAAGTTCACTGAGTCGACAATAGCGGAAGCAAGATTAAGTACACAAGTATAAAAGTAAGGCAACTCTTTTATTCCATATTGAAACCAGTGTTACAGGCGACGTATAGCCGAGATTACAAGTCGCTCGAGCTCTCTCTCTCTGAAACATAAAAGTGTGCCAACTGGCTACATTTGTGGAATGATTGAATAGGCGATGTTCCAACATTATGCCTTTTATATATGCATCAGTTCCGGTCGTCGCGCTCCAAGGCTCCAGAGTCGAACTCCACGCCTTAGCACGCACGAAGGAGGCATCCGCACCGAATAAGGTTCACCCGCACCCTGCAAGCAACCTGGTAGATTATCAGTAAATTGAATGCACTGGTGGGGAGGCTACTCGCCCGCTCGATAAATCCAAACACGTAATAAGGGTTCCATGCACCATCTATTTTTGTTGTCTTTCTAGTTGTGCCTTAGGATCAGTTTCATGGCATATATGAAAAGCCTAACTCGTGTGGCAGTGCGTCGTGCGATATAGGAGAAAACACGGCAAAACTTAACAACTTACCAACTTGTCCTTCCCTGTCTAAGGCAAACCAAGTTAATTTATGCACCAGGATATATAAACATTCAAGCATTATCATATGCAAACATAAGTGTCTCAAGCGAGCTTTCATATCGGGTGCACTAGTTCTTTTATTTAATTCATGGAACACAAGTATACTTATTTCTCAGATTTAGGAATGATTCACAGGTTCATACTCTTTTATCAGGACACTTGGATTCATCTTCATAGATGCAATGCAATGACTCACACGCGGATTGCCGCTAAGCGAGTATGATCATATGAATGCACATGAGTCGCTGGCGTAGCCATTTATGGACATAGTCACAATAAGAGGGTGGTCCCGATGCCCCGGCAACCCGACCGAACTTATCCGTGCTAGGAACAAACTAGCGCAACTACCGGATCTCCCCCTAGGCCGGTTCGGTCCCGGTGCCCCGATGCCCCAAACCGAGGAGATCAAACTTGTGCACAAGCATCCGCGACTGGATGAATGAGTTCATATTGTTCTTCCATTATTTTGAGTAAACGACACTGGTTGTAGGCACAGGTCATGATCCTCGCTACAAACCATCCCAGGCCATTCGGATCATTTGTTATACATTTTACACAAGTTGATATACAAGCCCATAGTTATGTTCAGGTGCAACTTAACATGATGCGCTCCCCTGGTTCGGGGATTGCCTTGGCGACCAATCGGCCCCGGATACCAGCAGGATCATTTTACACATAATGACTATTTAATACTCATCTGGCTAACAAGATGCGTGCACGATATACAATAGTATTTTACTTGATTGAGGCATGATTCCATATAACAAGCATTGAATCGAGGCAAAGGTATGAGTTAACATATAGCAGGCAAGCATGCATTTCCAATGAAACTTAAACATTCACGTTGGCTCGGGCCCGAAGGTAAGCCGAGGAGTGAAACCACAAGAAACTTATCGAAGGACATGCTCCAGGGTCGTGCAGTACAATGAGTAAACATAGTGTACTTGTATCATCCTACTCGAGGCACAGCGGGGTCAAGGCAACATTACCAGTTAGCATATCACGCAGACAAGCATGCATTTATCTTGGAACTTAACAATCACATTAGCTCGAGCCCGAAGGTAAATCGAGAAGTAAAACTGTTAAGGGACTTAACGAGCGACATTATCTAGAGTCGTACAATGTAACCAGGTGAACAATGCACTAAGGAAAGCAATACACATACCGATCTATCGAGGCATAGCAGGGTCCAGTTGCCCAAGGAAACGGTAGCATGCGAGGGTCTGTACATAAGCAATTGTTTCATTTCCATGTTCTAACATAAGCAGTACAAGTTGGGATTATTTTCTTAGCTAGGTGCGTTGGATTCTTATTAGCATGCAAGGGGTGATTCACTTAGCGACTAGCATGAAACATTCCGTATTTTATGTGTGCTAGCTAAGCAAAGACAAGTTCACCGTAGCCACCCACCTTAGCGATGATTCGCCCCGGTTGAGCGATACTCCGAGCGAGCCTCTGAAAGCCTAAGTCGGTTCTCTTGAAGGGCCAAGTCTGGAAAATCCTTGTTCTCAATGAGTCACCTTTGCTGAGCAAGGCAGGTAGGGACGTTGCACTTTTGCCGTTTGAATCGGCAATCCGCTTGAGCGGAGCGGGGTGTTACATCATACACCACTCAGAAAAAGTCTCATCCTCGAGACTTCCTGAGGGCAAGCCGTTCTATCGAATCATGGTAATTTATCCAAGCGTAGCAATCGGTATAACTAAATCCATTAGAACACAATCTCCTACTCGTTCCTTAAACCGTGTCGCGTATTTTCTGAGTCGGTCTCATTGCGCCTTAGCACGGGACATATTGATTAACCCATGGGTACGTTACAATTCCTCGGGAATGACGATCTAAGGCTGAGGTAAACTTATACAAGTCATTATGCTTGTTCGGTAGGATATTCACTTGCACTAGCATTCGAGATCAGCATATCGCGAGTCTGGATTATGCACGGATTCGAAGCATCCTTCAAACACATGCATTTCAACCAACTTAGCGATAGCGAAGTCTGTGCACTCGAATTTCACATCTCATCGTGTCTTGGATCGTGCACTCGTTCGAGGCGTCCCTTAAACTTATGCATTCAACCAAACTTAGAGATAGTAAAATCAGACAAGCTACTTGCGAAAATCTCAAGGGTTCCCGTTTAGAAATCATAAGGATACTTCCGATAGGGCCAATCAAATCCCAAATAAGTTCCCTTCCAACTCAATCAAGTATCTGAACTCCCGTTAAGCACCATTCGTTCGATTCAACCGACTAGCGTCCATCCGTTTGGGTCAAATATAACACGTGTTACCGTTCCCAATCTAACCGTAAGTCTGCTGCCCCAATTCTATAGCTTTGTTCAAGCAATATGATAAAGTCGGTTGCACAGGTTCATTCACTCAGTACAAGGTTGTCTGCCTAATTGCTAGGTCAGCTCGCAAGGACATAGGTACCAATTCAAGCATACGATATATCGTGCAAATCGTCACACGATGCTCGCCCCAATTCCTAGGGTCAAACTATTGTTCATTTGTACGAGATAATCTACCCAAGCTCGTTTCACTCAAATTATAAACATCGAGCACAGATTCTTCCTACTCTCAATAACACGTTCGTTTGTATGGGGGACGAGTCCGTTCGGTACAAATTCATAATATCCAAGTTGCAGGACCAGTCTATTGATTTACGTAGTCTATCTCTCCAACACATTTTTGATAGAAACCATTTCCATTTCAAGTCTAGACCATAAAGCCAGAATTCAATTCTAAACCTTAGATTATTTCTCCAAGTCGTTTAACCTGATTCAAGTATTCGTTCACAAAACCATTAAGTGCGATTTATTTTAGGTTCTAGGCTAACTCATCCATTGAAACATTTTCAATCACTTGCATTCCAAGTTCGTCTTATCGTGTCGAACCAGAAGTCAAGACGATCCATAAGTTGTCATGCCTCGGTCTCCCGCAAGTTCGATCATCCACGTTGGACCTGAGATCATCACGTCAACGCTTCCGCTGGATAATCGTCCTAATCCGGGCGTGACGCATGTGCGGGCATAGAGTTACGCTCGTATAAGATAAGAACGTTTGAATGTTATGGTTATCTTTGACACGATCGAGACACCTTATCCTTTAACCTTTAATTCCATCCAACTGTATATCCATCAAGTCAAATCCGTTTATGCAGTGATTATAGTTCATCTTGCAAAATCATCCAACTTCAATGTTACCGTTCGATATTTCCAAAGTCTACTTATAACATTCCTCAAGAATCAAGTTCCAATATTCGAACCCAAGTCTATTCCATTTTGATATGTTCCATTCATCGAGTCTGATCGGAATAATCACTGAATATGTCCCCTTTGAGTTCGATCATCCCTGCCGTACGCGAATCACCACGCCGGCGCTCCCGCAGGATAACCGTTCTCGTTGGGACTGATTTTGAGAGTTATCTTTTCAAACTCGATTTCAAGATCATTCTTACAAACATTAAGCCAATTCCATTATCGATTATAACTCTCATCGAACCACAGTATTCATTCTCGGGCTAACTTATTTGAGCGATATTATACTCAAGTTCAATCCTTTGGTTTCAATCCGAAATCGCTCGCACAATTCTCAAGTTTCAGCAACTTCATCTTAACTAAGATGTTGGTTTTCTATTTCCGAGAATTTTTATTTGATATAAGCCTCATTATTTGGTTCAAGACATTCTACAATCATTCAATCCGACTATCGCACGAGACTTCCAAATCTGTTTGAACATTTCTAAATATTCCATACACCACTCGGAATCGAGTCATCCCATTAAACCCAAAATCGATGTTTGTATTTATCGTTAGCATACTCACCAAGACATACCTAAGAATCCTTGCACGATATTTATGTATCGCCTAGTAAAATCTTAGTCTCGTATATATATATTCTGGAATGATAGTCATCCAAGCGACTATATCGATTTGTGTCTTCTAACATGAAATATCGTTCAAGCTTATTTCTCGAAAATCCAAGCCTGATACTCTATGTTCTCCTAAGCGATAGATCTGGTATAGCTTTTATCGGTTGCAGTTCTAATTCTGACTTGCCTTATTCTTGAATGATGTCCAAATCTCGTTGCAACTCAACTTGCATCAAAGGGTCTTTGGTGCGCGATACTGAACACAACACAAATTAGCCGAAAGGCTATGTGTATAGCAAACCGTTCAGGCGATATTTGATTCCGTACTAACCAGTTGGATAACCAGGTAAGGATATATGGTTCGCGCATATCATATAAATCTTAGCATGAGTCTATTCCCCAAAGGGTCTAGCACAGGTCGGCACAAAGGCCAACAAATCACAAGGTTGTACAAGCAATCATACCATTTCACATGCAACTTTTTAAAAAGTATTTAGACTTATTATTTGGAACATCCCACTGAGGCATTGAGAGAGTGTGTGCACATAACCCACAAACGAGATTTCGAAACAGTGATAATCAAAAATGAAGTTCAAAGGCGTAAATGTCAAGCTCTGATACCACTATGTCATACCCCGATCTCCCGCAGGCAAATCGGCCGTCCCCGCTGGGCACGAATCACCGCGCCAGCGCTCCCGCGGGACGATCGCTTTGACCTATCCGGACGTGATGCCGTATGAGAGTGAACCGCGCCCGTACAAGGCCCTGGTTCATTAGCTGGCGGTAAGAGATCTAAGCCACAGAGTCGCACAGATTGTCCGAGTGCAGCAGAATGTATAAACGCATAAGCGAATGGTAACAAGTTCACTGAGTCGATAATAGCGGAAGCAAGATTGCGTACACAAGTATAGAAGTAAGGCAACTCTTTTATTCCATATTGAAACCAGTGTTACAGGCGGCGTATAGCCGAGATTACAAGTCGCTCTCTCTCTCTCTCTCTCTAAAACATAAAAGTGTGCCAAGTGGCTACATTTGTGGAATGATTGAATAGGCGATGTTCCAACATTATGCCTTGTATATGTGCATCAGTTCCGACCGCCGTGCTCTAAGGCTCCAGAGTCGAACTCCACGCCTTAGCATGCACGAAGGAGGCATCCACACCGAACAAGGTTCTCCCGCACCCTGCAAGCAACCTGGTGGATTATCAGTACATTGAATGCACTGGTGGGGAGGCTACTCGCCCGCTCGACAAATCCAAACATGTAATAAGGGTTTCGTGCACCATCTATTTTTGTTGTCTTTCTAGTTGTGCCTTAGGATCAGTTTCATGGCATATATGAAAAGCCTAACTCGTGTGGCAGTGCGCCGTGCGATATAGGAGGAAACACAGCAAAACTTACCAACTTACCAACTTGTCCTTTCCTGTCTAAGGCAAACCAAGTTAATTTATGCACCAGGATATATAAACATTCAAGCATTATCATATGCAAACATAAGTGTCTCAAGCGAGCTTTCATATCGGGTGCACTAGTTCTTTTATTTAATTTATGGAACACAAGTATACTTATTTCTCAGATTTAGGAATGATTCACAGGTTCATACTCTTTTATCAGGACACTTGGATTCAGCTTCATAGATGCAATGCAATGACTCACACGCGGATTGCCGCTAAGCGAGTATGATCATATGAATGCACAGGAGTCGCTGGCGTAGCCATTTATGGACATAGTCGCAATAAGATGGTGGTCCCGATGTCCCGGCAAACCGACCGAACTTATCCGTGCTAGGAACAAACTAGCGCAACTACCGGATCTTCCCCCCAGGCCGATTCGGTCCCGGTACCCCGATGCCCCGAACCGAGGAGATCAAACTTGTGCACAAGCGTCCGTGACTGGATGAATGAGTTCATGTTATTCTTCCATTATTTTGAGTAAACGACAATGGTTGTAGGCACAGGTCATGATCCTCGCTACAAACCATCCCAGGCCGTTCGGATCATTTGTTATGCATTTCACACAAGTTGATATACAAGCCCATAGTTATGTTCAGGTGCAACTTAACATGATGCGCTCCCCTGGTTCGGGGATTGCCTTGGCGACCAATCGGTCCCGGATACCAGCAGGATCATTTTATACATAATGACTATTTAATACTCATCTGGCTAACAAGATGCGTGCACGATATACAATAGTATTTTACTTGATTGAGGCATGATTCCATATAACAAGCATTGAATCGAGGCAAGGGTATGAGTTAACATATAGCAGGCAAGCATGCATTTCCAATAAAACTTAAACATTCACGTTGGCTCGGGCCCGAAGGTAAGCCGAGGAGTGAAACCACAAGGAACTTATCGAAGGACATGCTCTAGGGTCGTGTAGTGCAATGAGTAAACATAGTGTACTTGTATCATCCTACTCGAGGCACAGCGGGGTCAAGGCAATATTACCAGTTAGCATATCACGCAGACAAGCATGCATTTATCTTGGAACTTAACAATCACATTAGCTCGGGCCCGAAGGTAAACCGAGAAGTAAAACCGTTAAGGGACTTAACGAGCGACATTATCTAGAGTCGTGCAATGTAACCAGGTGAACAGTGCACTAAGGAAAGCAATACACATACCGATCTATCGAGGCATAGCAGGGTCCAGTTGCCCAAGGCAACGGTAGCATGCGAGGGTCTGTACATAAGCAATTGTTTCATTTCCATGTTCTAACATAAGCAGTACAAGTTGGGATTATTCTCTTAGCTAGGTGCGTTGGATTCTTTTTAGCATGCAATGGGTGATTTACTTAGCGACTAGCATGAAACATTCCGTATTTTATGTGTGCTGGCTAAGCAAAGACAAGTTCACCGTAGCCACCCACCTTAGCGATGATTCGCCCCGGTTGAGCGATACTCTGAGCGAGCCTCTGAAAGCCTAAGCCGGTTCTCTTGAAGGGCCAAGTCTGAAAAATCCTTGGCCTCAATGAGTCACCTTTGCTGAGCAAGGCAGGTAGGGACGTTGCACTTTTGCCGTTTGAATCGGCAGTCCGCTTGAGCGGAGCGGGGTGTTACATATAGGCCATCTCTTGAGGGTAAACTTGTAGATGTCCAAGATACATACACAGAAACCATGCATGCACAAGTCCTTTAATGTGAAACCGGAAGCACAACTGATGTCATTGTATGAGTGGAAAAAATTACAGTTATGGTGCAGAATTTAAGGCTTAGTTCATTATTGTATTATACTGTTATTCGACCCATTCGGAAAGATTCAAGTCGAAGCGACATCTATCCTAATGCATGATGGACAGTCACTGTGGGGAACGCTCAACCCATATATTGAGATATGTGGGAGATTGTTTGTGTTTTTGCCTTTGGACTAGTAAAGATAGTCCCACATTGGCTACACCACCAAGTGGGTATCTCATTATTATACTTTGTATGTGTTGACGTGTGCACATGGGATATGGTGGGGCACATGGGTGCCATATGGGAGTATTTTATTAGGAAAAAAATAATTATTTTATTAGGAGAAAAAATGATTAACTCCTCAATGAAAGCTTTTAAGCTTTTTGTCATGCTCTTGGATACTATTCCATAGGAGCTAAGCCCCAAAGGGGCTTAGCGACTCGGAGTCCGGCTCAAGGGCGCAAAGTGGCGCTTTGTTGGCGTACTTTGCACTTAGCACATTAGCATCGTCGCAAGGCACTTGTGTGCTTTTGTTGCGCGAGTTTTATGCTCGGGTTGCATGCGCGTGTTGCATGAGTGGGTGCTGAACGGGCGCTGAGCGAGCTATGCATTGGGCTACGATTGTGGGATATCAATTTTGTATATTGGCTTTTTAGTTTCACATCGGAAAGAATAGGAGGATGGGCTTCCATCCTTCCCTATATAAAGAGCCTTGTAGCCTACTTTTTAGACACACCAAAAATTAAGAAAGAGGAGTCCAAAGGAGTCCGTTCAAGTCACACAAAGAGGTGACTACGAGTGTTCCAGAAGTTCTTTTATGAACTTGCTGGCTCCTGGGAGCAGATCGTCGATAGAGGACGAATCTTGCTTTGGGCAACGGTGGTCTTCACCGCTCCAGTAAGAATAATTTTTTATTCTATCTTCATCTCTTTTCTTCTAGTTGTAAACGTTATGTCCCAATTGTAACTGCGTTTGCAAGGAAGAACGCATTTTGGGTTCTTAAGCTCAGTAACCTAGAAGGAGTTGTAATCAGCTACTATATTATATTTTTATATAGTTTTTCGTTGGATCGAGGTATATCAGTGAAGGAACTTTTGTGTGAACTCCTGATCTCGATTTTAACTTCTTGTTCTACCATATTTGATTAAGTCAGTTTGAATGCTTCACCTTGTAGAAATTCCACTGCACTACTTACTGCTTGCTATGAGTAACATGGACAAAGAAGACTTTAGTTTCAAGTGTGCGAATTCTAGTTGTGCTTGACATTTTGTGCATTGAATGTTTCTCTCGGTGCATGCAAATTCTACTCGTGCTTTTCTTTGAATTATGAAGAAATTAAGCTTGCACTGGTATCATATTCTTTTGCTATTTGCTATTTGCTATGAGCTTATAGTCTAATTCTTCAACTTCTAATCAACCTCTGCAGATGTGAAGAGTTATCTATATGATGTATTGTTCAGCAAATATAGATATTCATTTAGGGTGCAACTCATACGGACTAAATCCGAATCCGATCGGTTAAATCCGTTAATGAGTTGAATTATGGTAGAAGATACTCGAGTTCGGTTAAAATATTTGAACCCAATCAAAAATTAGATTGGAATCTAATTCATGTGTCGGATTACTCAAAGAATCCAAAACTCGACATACATATAATTTATATATATATTGTTTGATACTTCTTAAATTTTAAGTTTAAATTCTAAATTTTTTCATCCAAACTCTTCAACTCCTTATCCTAAATCTTATTTTAGTTTCTATTTTGTAGTAATTGAAACTTGACTGCTATTTGATCATGTGTTTAATATTACTCTTGTTTAAAATTAATTCAAATATCATATTAGAGTCCGATAAACCCGATGGATCCGATCCAATTCGAACCCAATCCGAAACCAACCCGATCTTCCGGACTTGATCTTGGACTACATATGTTGAAGCCAAGGTCGGATCGGACTTGGGCTCGGCCTAGACTTATGATTCATTGGATTTGGTTCGAATTGAGCTCAAATCCGATTCAACTCGTCCGAGTTGCACTCTATATTCATTCATCTCGAAAGGCTTTTCTATTCGATTACTCATGATTGATGTTTAGATCATTAGGAGATCAAAGTCATAATTTCTGTTTATTTTCTTCTTCTTTCTGGATTCTTTTCTAATATTGAGGAAGTCATGTATTTGTTGGAATTCATATTTTCGACCGTTACCTTACCTTGAACTATTTACATCCACTGAACTCCTGCTTGAGTTCTGAAGCTTCGGATGAACTCTTGAATTTTAGCAGCAACATGATATATGACAACTGAACTTGAGTGGTCCTTGTAGTTACCGAAGAGAGGTATAAGATCCTGATTTGATGACAGAAGATCAGTAGATCGAGCCACAGAAACGTATTATTATTTCTATTTATAAATGGTGGAAGTTGGAGGAACAGTGAGCCCAAAGACATCTAATACAGTATACACAAAATTTCGAATGTTACGTCGGATTCCGAGTGCTATATCGGAAATAAAAAAAACACATGATAAATGATTACTTGGATCAGTTGTTTCTTGTTTGGTAACTTCGATTGGATATATCTATAATTTTATCGACAATTATGAAATTGGGAATTCAACTGTTAGGAGTGGGACAATTTCCAAGCTAGATTTCAATTTGATATCCTCAACTATAAGTTTTTCAACTTAGATATCTTAAACTTTTAATATTAGACAAGTTCATACCTCAACTATAATTGTATAACTTGATATCCTAGCGGTGTTAACAAAAAACCTTAAATGATAAAAATAATCCACTTATTCGTTGTCACTTCAAATATTTCCAGAAAAATGGAGGAATTGTTTGGTCAAAAAATTATTATTTATTTTTGTTGAAACGAAAAAATTAATCTATGACTGACGGAAGGTATCGACTTAAAAATAATCAGTAGTTGAGGACAATAGTTGGTATGATTTTAAAGTCTAGAATATCTAAGTTAAAAAACTTGAATATTTGTAAGTTAGAAATTATTATAATAATAAAAAGCTTAGGGGTATGATTGTTCACTTAATACTTTTTAGATAAAGAATAAATAAAGTCAATCTTTTATAGGAGAGAATGGATTTAACCAAGAACATTGTGGCGAAAGTTGCAACTATATTTTTATAGTCTCAATGTACCATGATAATTGAATGTCCATTGTCCGGAGCTAGATTAACCCCCCTATATAGTTATAGATTAACTTAAAAAGGCCTAATGGCACACAAATTATAGTGTTTGGAAGTTTTTGAAACTTTAACTTTCTACTGCTCAAATTTGATATGTCAACTTTATAAATTATTCTTTTGAAGCATTTTTCGTCAATTTTGAAACACGTCAAGACAATTTCAAAATCATATCTCGCAGTAAAGCACAATTTAAATACTTGTATTGTCGGATATTCTTTTAAAGTTGATGCTTTATGATCGGTGAATTGAAGTCTTGTACACTATGATTTAGTTAGCACATTTACAACCACGGGTGATTTGGTAGTGTGAGACTCCTACAAACTTTGAACATGATTAGAGCATCATTAGTAAGGTTTATCTCCGGTTCCAATTTCTAGATTCAAAATTTAGAAGCTCATTTGGTTGAATAGTAAGTCTCATCCATAGTTTCAATTTCTAAATTTTTGGTCACATTCCTCCAACATGACCTAAAGTCCATTTTCTAGATTCTAGATGGTAGTAACTTTTTTTTTTCCTACCCGAGACCCTCTCAAGACTTTTACCACTAGGCTACTATCTAAGGACAAGATGGTAGAACTCATTTTGTAGAATAGTAAGTCCAAATTTGGAACTCCACTTTTTAGATTCTAAATTTTACATTATTTTTTTTCTACATCAATTTTTGACCGCACAGTCTTTGAGACCGGAGCTCATTTTATCATTTCCTACTATTCTCGTACAAACCCAACCATTCTACATTTAACTATTTTTTGAAATTTTGGACCTCAAATTGCATTGCATTCTATAATTTCAACTACTAATAATGCTCTTAGAGATACCATTAACATAGGATACATGTTGATCATTGAGAATGTTGTTTCTTATCGAACTGGTATAATAGAGGGTTGGAAAAAAAAAAAAAAAAAAAAAAAACTACTGGTATAGAGAGAGAATGGGTTCAAAGGGAATTCTTCTTCTTTTGTTCCTTAGAACATATTAGTTCGCATCTATTGCTACCAAGCACTCTCAAGTCTAAACTCGATAACGATAGCAACTTAACAACCAGATTGACTTTGAAATTGGTTAAAAAATAGCAGTGTTGAATTTTGGTAGTACAAAATTACGTTTTGTCACAATGAAATCTGCGATACATAAACATTCAGTTTTAGGAAAGTCTAGTGTCCTAAGCTTGTGAGTAGGGGTGAGCATTATTTGATTTTTGACCGAAAAATGAACTGAATTGAACTAAGTGATTTAGACCGGTTTGAAAAAAAAATCGGTTCACTTTCGATTTTAAAAATACTAATATTTTTTATTCGATTTCGGTCCAAAACTGAAAACCAAACAAAACTTATGTAATTACGTAAATACTCTCATTTATATACATATTTTATGATTAAAATCTGTATATTTTTAAAACAACAATTTTATGTATGTGTTTTGAAGTCCAACTTTGATAATTTAACTAGTCATTCATGATTTCATCATTTCAACAGAAACATTTGATTCCGTAGGATAAATAAAATTCATGATATATTTACTAATCATTCTCGAGAATTTGAACATAAAAGGAATTCATTTCGCGAAAAATCTTTAATTGATGAATTATCTTTTGACTACGAACAAGATATCGATTCAGAAAAGAAAGAAAAATCTTTGCAATTTTGATTCTATAAAATTACAACGGATACAAATGATCAAACAAACTTTGAACACAACTTTGAAATAACAAATTATAATTTTTAATATAATTTAACCATAATTTCAATTTTGGGCCCAACCCATTAAATAATAAAAATACCCTAACAAAAACAAACCGGATTGATTATTTGGTTCAGTTATGTTAATTTTGTTTTGGTTTTGTTTTTGCATTTTTAGAATTTCAGTTCATCTGAAATTCGGACTCAAGGCAGCCTCCTTGATCGCTGGGGAAGACTTGCATAAACTACAATTTTGAGGACACTTGGATCAAGTGTTGCAACCAAACATTTAAAAATCGATCGACAAAATAGCATTCCAACATTGTATTGAATTTGGGCGGTTAGACTGAAAGATGTTATAATTGCACATCCAGTAAAAATAATAATTGGCAAGTCTACTAATATTTCAGTTAAGACTAACAAAGTACATCTCTTAATTTGCAGAATAGTAATGTAGCACACTACATTTTCCTCCTTGGAACACAATGCCACAGGCGGACAAGATCTCAGTTTATGTGAATGTGAACAAAAATATTCCCATAACTTGTCCAAGGGCCAGCTTAATGAAATCTTATACAAACATATAGAAATTTTGCAGTAATAACAATCGAGACAAGATATAGTGGTACTGGCTTCCATCCAGAAGACGAGTAATAACAATAAGATGTTTTGGGGATTTTATGAACTTTTCTACAATTTTCAGTAGGGTTGATTTTTATTTTTTTGAACCACTTAGTAGGCGGCAGGTGCCCCCGTCCAAATAACGCCTTTCACAACCTTGCAGAATTCCGAAAACATCTCACGCAGCCTTTGCTGGCCATGTTGCCTGAGCGGACATGATGATGCCTACAATCACTCCGAAAAGCCCAAGTGCACTGCCAAAGATTTCAATCACCAGTATCTTTACAAAGAGTGAGGAATTCTGGGCATCAGAAAGTGCACAGCTGCTTCCAATTATCCCAACACAGAGCCTATAAAGATGAACAGTTTCAGTTTGAATCAATGTGAACCACTAGCGAAGACACGCGATAAAGATCGACGAGAAGAAGAATGAAGGACATACCCACAAACAAGATTTGCAAATCCCACGATGATACCGGAGGCAAAGATTGCATACCCAGCCCGTAGAGACTCGGGATGATACATCTGAGATGTCGGCACGCTTTCCAGTTTGGTTTGGAGAATGATAGCGACGATGACGCCATATATAGCAACAGCCTCACAGAAGATGACACTGAAAGATGAGGAAATGCAAATCCATTAAAAACAAGTTATGGACATAAAAAAGCTTAGCTTATAAAGATTTCAAATGCAAAGCACGTTTTTTGTAGTTCTGTAGGTCTGTAACCAATAAAGCTGAAGAGTGTAGACCAGAGTGCCAAATACAAGCTTTACAGCTTTGTGACAAGGGGTATGTGTCTAAAGTTACGTTGGAGATAAAGAAGGAAGGCGATGGAAAAAAAAAAGGTTTACCTAATGTAATCCACCTAAAGGAAAACTAAAGTGGGGGGAGAATTCCAACTGCAAGCATAAGATTTCATTTCATGCATCAACTTGTCATGACAAATGGTTACAAAAAATAAAGGAGTACTTGCATGCACATGGGTTATAATGCAAATGCAAGTTATCAAAATTCTTATCTACCTAGAGTGAATGAGAAGTAACTCACACATAATTACTCAAATGGTAACTCTTGACCAATGTTTAAAAGGCGAAGACACAAGGCGAGGCTTTCCCACCCCCTAGGGTTAAGTGCAAGTCCCCAGGCTTGGAGCGTAAGTTTTTTGGATATTAAAATTGCATATATGAAAAAGATTCTTATATATTTAAAATACTGAAAATGAGAAAAAATAAATAAAACACAAGCTAAGAATATGATCTGAAGTCCATAGGGCAACCATCAAACAGATTACATATCACTCTTTAAGAGAGATAAAAGTCCAAACTAAAATATTTCAGCACTTAAGAAAATAGCAACTAGTTGCTTATCGAAAAACAAACAAGGTAAACTCCAAAGTATCAACATAACAATGATCTGTCAGGATCCAAGTTTCATCAATCTATGAGGAAATAGATTTGTCGGAACACAAAAGATGAAAAAGAAAAAGAGAGAGAATAAAAAAGAGAGAAATATTTGGATTGAGAATGCTGCTATGGTCGAGGATCTCAAGGGAGTGTGGCTAGACTGGAAGGTCGGCGGCGCCTTGATCTAGCCAATCAAACGGAGTATAGGGGAGAGGAGAAGGGGAGGAGATTTTTATGTTTGCATATGCAGAGGGGAAGAAAAAGTATTGTTGAGATTTAGGGACTTATTTCTCGAGTGGATAAGCGGGTACTAGGCCATTGTTGTTGTAGACCATAATCTAAAAAAGCATACTTGTATTGGGTGTACATTTTACAAATGGAGCGTTAGAAACATACCCCACATATAAAGCCCCAGTCAAAAAAACGTACACCCCATAGGCCTTCAATTTAATTAAACAAATCCCAAGAGTTCTTTGGGATGCCCCGTCGTGAAACGCTCTCCAATTACGAGGGGTTTTAAAAACATCTCTCTTAACAATAAAGACTTCATGACACCGACACCAAATGGTAACACTCAAAGTGAAGATGAAGTGATCAAATGGTATGTGAAAGCTTCTTGGTATCACTTCATGCAATGTTTCAGCCATAAGGTTCTCTACAGGGTAAGAGATGGTTGTTTATCTTAGTATAGTGCTTTTGTCTTCCCTCTCCATGTGGTTGTCCCCTTATATGTGAGTGCTAGAAGTTTTCTTCATTCTTACAAGTGCTTAAACTGCACTACTATAAGGTAGGTCTTCTTACCACTTAACATAGCTAAAGCCCCTCTCATGACCACTGATACCTTCTGAAAACTAGAACCAACTCATTGAGCCCAAATTCAGGTAAACAGCTATAGCCTGAACAAGCTGACTTTTGAATCTGAAAACTACTCATTAATGTGTAAATAATTTAGGAAATCGTGAATTATTCGTAGTATTCACGAGTAATAAGATATTTTCACAAATTATTGATTTTCTTGTGCGACTTCATTGACTTCTTCTACAAAGCTCATGAATTCCCAACTCTCTTCGCCTCGTCTCATTCCTTTCCCTTTCTCCCAAGATCCCACCTCCTAATTCAGCAATGGTAGGACGATGCATTAGCAACGACGATCATTTCACAAGAGCGAGATCCCCATCCCTGATTCTTCCTCTCACACAGCCCGCTAGGTGACTAGCACCCCTATCTTTTCAATCCCTCCATCTTTCTTTCCCTCGCAGTCTAGCAATGAAAGACTAATGCTGAATTTGTACGATTTAAAACAACCAACAACCAACATGGGTCTGCAAAATGCAAGAATGGGGTTTTGAAACCGCAAGTGACTGGCACCACTAACTGTTGAATCCATCACTCTCTAGCTTTTCCTCTCGCTCTACTGGCCATACCGCCTCAGCCAGTGATGTAAGCTTATAGCTGGTGATGGCTGAACTTGTACTTCCATCGACCCTAACACCATGCACACACTCGAGCAGGCTACAGGACTTAGAAGTGCCCGTAAGAGAGCAGGAAGAAATGGGTTCCTGCAATATCTTCAAATAAGAAAATATTAGAGCGCAACTAGGAATAGGAAGTAAATGATCTTAGGGGACATAGAACCCAAAGTTTAACTATGGATGTATTGAAAGATGAGCTTACTCCAGTTGCGGTATTAGACCATAACTCGATCTACAAATAAGGAGAATGTATAGGAAGTTACGCTTGACACTACCACCCTCAAAATTAGCAGCCAGCAGCCTATATTTTATAGATAAGAGATAAGGAAGAAAAGGAAGGTAGGGAATTAGAAAATTACGTCTAAAAGCTTGATCGATTAAAAAATGTCATGGGACTTGTATTGTTTGCTTTAGAGATAGCTACACATGCACACTCACTCGCGCGCGCACACACACACACAATAACCCTATGAACACAGCTCAAACACTCCAAATTGTGCACCTTTCCCACCCAAGATGAGAAGTTGCAAAAGTTTGTATTAAATTAGCAGGCCCAGTGCCTGAGGTGACATTATATATATATATATATATATATATATATATATATATATGGGTAAACGGGATATGAGCCATAGTACTCATATTCCTACATGAGCCATGCACATGTGGACCAATAGGAATAGAGTGTACTAGTGCACATGGGTGCACAGGGGACAGGGGATGTATGACTTCATTCCTATTGGTCAACAAGTGCATGGCTAATTTAGGAATATGAGCATTATGGCTCATATCCCGTATACCCTATATATATATATATATATATATATATATATATATATATATATATATATGACAAAAAGATCATAACAGTCACGATAGCACATACATTTGTTGTTGCATAGACACAAAAAGCAATAGGACTATGATTGAAATATGGAAATCCTTCAAAAAAAAAAAAATCTACAATAGGGTATGGAATGGACATAGCTAAGCATGTACATATTCACATATCTATATATGTACATAAGATCTACAATATTATATAGTATATGATACACGTGGGACATGGATGCGGATCCTAGAGGCATGTCAATAGAACCTAGTATACATGTTACATACACACAAACCTATATGTTGTATACATGTCTCCTCTTTAACTTTGGCACTACAATAAAATAATATACATATTATTGAAACTCGCAAGACTCTTCTGTATACAGATATAGACTCTTCTGTATACAGATATAGACAGTACTTATCTATGTACCATACACATGCTTACGACTATATGTATGTGTGTTCGTTGAGACATGCATACACCATGCAACTTTGTAGTTGACACCAAAACTATTTCTTATATTTATTAGTTGAAACTCACAAGGTATCTGGAATTACAATGTAACATCACCAATAACAAAATAAATAAGTGTAATTGAGACATTATTTTCAAGTGGCAAGGGATTAAAACAAAACATTGAACTTATTCCTCTATAAATTCTGAGTCTAGTGAAATCCAGTGTTTACCCATATTCAATAGAAATCGGTGTCCTTATATCACATATAAATATTTAGTATTTTAACATCCTTGTTCATTTATGTATCACTTTTGAGGAAACAAATACTAAATATGACATATATCCACTCCATATATATCCAGGTACTGCACTAATTACATGCCATGCAGACTTGAAATCAATTCTAGGTCCAAGCAGAAAGATTAACATTAATACAAAAAGAATTAGCATTTTTTTGCTATAAATTTATAAAAACCGATTGGTTCATCCTCCATCTATATATGTTCAATATTACATTTGTATATAAAAGATAAATGCAGCTTCATCCATTTTAGTTTCTATATAATTAATCACGTAAAGCAGCTTTTTCCAACAATCAAAGTAGTATTCCACATTCTAGCCTACTTGCCAACTCCTATGAAGTAATAAAGACTTAACATTTTACATACACGAGTTAACTAACCTGCATAATAAGCATTTGATCAATATTCAGTAAGAACTCGTATGCTTAGATTGTTTGTATAAATTTTGTTCAACTCAAGGCCATCAAACCAGCACTCTTCATACCTTAGGAAAAGAAACCTGCCAAACTTGACCATAGAATCTAAACAGTTAATGAGCTTGTTCTTACCACAACCTACTTCAAGGTCTAGGGAAATTCAACATCTATATAGCCTTACCCTTAATGCGGTCACCAAGATCCAAGCACCAAGCCTGACTCTTGAGGCCAAGCAAAGCCCTCAAATCACATAAGACTGCAATTCAGAAAGTTGTCCAGCCAAACTGACTCAAATATAACAAAGGATTATAATTATAGCAAAAACTATACACAAACCCCAGAGGACCTATAATTCAAGGTAATTATCAAGCTAAGCTTGTATATCTTTCAATGTTCTAAATATCGCTAGGCAAACTCGGTGCGCCGGAGGTCCGCCTAGCGCCTAGGCGGCCGATATATAAAAATAATATATATATATATATATATATATATATATATATATATTTCAAAAAAAAATCAAAAAAAAAACTGGCTGCCTTGGCGCTGCACAGGCCCACCTAGGACCGTCGAACATGGGATGTTCGATGCGGTAGGCTGGCACCGAACGCCTAGGCGGACGCTTAGCCCGATTTTTAGAACATTGATATCTTTACTTGAGGGACATATCAAGAAAACAATCCAAATTCTAGTGATAACTTCAAGAATATTCTATCAACATTTCTCCACCAACAAGGAATACAAGATTACAAGGTGGTTTTGTAAATAATTCCAAATAAGTGATCTTATATAATTGAATGTGACCTTTGGTTCCTCTCGGGACAGAAACAACACTATGCCCAAGACTGAAGTAAGACTGGATCGGACATTAAAGCAAGAAAGGAAAATGAAACATGATCCTAAAAAATCTAAAGGGAGCCCAAAAGTAGAAATGATGAATAAATACTAAGGAATCCAAATTAAAAGGGGAAATTTGTGCTTGATGTATTGCAAATATTAAAGAAAGACGGTTCCTTCTGACACTCAGGAAATTTGCAAGGAACAAATGAGAATATATTAGGTTATACAAAGGAAACTTCAAACCTCTCAAAAAACGGATAATTTATTTATAAGTCAATATATTGAGACAACTCTTAGATAAAATGCATGAAACTAAATACATTACTAAGGAATGTAAGAAATAACCAACAAGAATAAAACCTTAATCCCAAAATCTTAGGGTCGGCTATATGAATCATCATCTTCCATTCTGTTGACTCTCCTCTCTAACACTTCATAATGTCATATCCTTTTCACACCCTTAATCACTATCATTTAGGTCACCCAAGGGCGGAGAAGCAGAAGAGAGAGAAGGGGCAAGGGGCAAAGTAAGAAATTTGTAAAACAAACTCCAATAATTCTACAAGATAAGAGAGGAGAAAAGACATTTTGTTCAATGTGGTCGGGTCTTTGTTATTGTTGTTGATCTAGACCTTGACCAACTTTGGGTGGGTAGAGTGGTCCACGAGTAGACTCGGTCATCAAAAAAAGGAAAGGTCTGCGTCCGCATAAATCCTACCAGATATGGATCTGGTCACGGTGTAAAAAAATGGCTATAAGATGTATGAATTATAACATTTCAGTATTTTTTGTACAAATTGTAGTGAAATACTCGAACTCAATCTTGACCTGAGTTTTACCGCAAAGTGCAAACAATAGGTTGTGATTCTATGTTGTGTTATTAAAGGCACTTCAATTAAAAGTTATCCAAGCAGTACCAATTTTTTCTTCTTCTATTGTTTTTGAATTTCAAACATGGTCCAATCTCGATGACTTCAAGTTATATATTATATTATTAATTACATCAAGATATGAAAAAGGAAAGGAACAATTGCCTTTCCTCTTTGCCCTCTCAACTCAACTCCCTTCCCTTTTATGTATGGCTAACCATCAAATCTCATCACTACCTCCGATTCTGATGTCCACAGGCAGATGCTAACATCTCTCTCTCTCTCTCTCTCTCTCTCTCTCTCTCTCTCTATATATATATATATATATATATATATATATATATATATACACACACGAAAACTTCTAGGCTTCCTCGTGGAACTTTCAATTTCCCTATATATATATATATATATATATATATATATATATATATATATATATATATATATATAAACTAGGGTAAAACATGTAAATTGCACACGTCTCCATTAATAATTACACTTCCAACTACAATAAATGTTCACCATCTAAAAAATAAGTTTACTTCCAAATATTTTATACTATTTTAAAATGGGTTTGTCATGCAAGTATACATTTAAAAAGTGAGAACAAAAGCACAGACATAATAAACATGCAACGCATATATGTGTGTGTGTGTGTGTGCTAACTAGTGTATGCAAAATGTATAACAACTAACAAGTTTCCATGTTATGCTTACAGTTTCAATTTTTTTTACATTTGTTATATAAATTAGGAGGAAAACATAACATAAAACAATATGTTAGTCATAAATTACAAGCTTGTCTCAACTTACCTACTACATATCCCTAATATTAGTCTTGAGGCCCACACCTAGAAGTTTTGGTCATTGCTGCCTTAATAAGCTTGGTTCTATATAGAGGACCTGGACTGGTAGCTTAAAGGATTAGTGCTCGGGTCCAAGACTTGGACCTATAGGAGTTACGGGTCAAATTCTACCACTAATCGGACCGAATAACAGTTGTACAATAATAATTTCTCTTATCCTATTCTACATAGACGAAATTCGCATGAAACCCTATGAACAGGGATATGAGACCAATTTGGCATGTTTAGGGGCATGTGAAGTGCAATATGATACACGATGTTACGCAGACAAGGCACCGAATTTTGGAGGGCCCTACCTTCTTAGCTCTTCTCCTGCTCATAGTTTCTCTCCCCTTCTAATTTCTCTTTTTTATATCGGAATTTCTTCGGGTATCTCTCTATTTCTCAGGATTTCTCCCTCCCAATTCCTCCAAATCTTTTAATATTTGCCATTATCTGATGGACTTATTTGGGGCCCAAAACATACCCTACAAACTTACAAAGTATATCTAGCTAGATGTATATGGTCTGTAGGTTTTATTGAGGTTGTTGCTTAGGTGAGTGGGGGCTCACCCAGCCCCCACCACACCCACACACATATTTACCCTTGGGTGCACCTAAGTCTAGGTAACTTCTTTAACCGGTATCTGATCACTCCTAAGTCCTAATTGGTGCCTGTGTTGATCTTCGTTGCACGAGTGCAAACCATACCACAGAAACTACCAAGACGAGAGGGTATTCCCAAAATTTGCACACACACAAATTTAAAATGCCATTTCCCGATTAGCATGCACTTATTGTGCCACATTAAGGGTTTTTTTAGGGGCACTACAAAAGTTACTCGGGGCTATCCAATTTTTTTTTTCTTTAGGACTGTCAGAATTTTTGACAGTCCTTCCAATAGGTAAGACTGTTAAAATGTTTTAGGACTGTTAATTTTTTTGATAGTATGACTATTTTAGAACTGTAAAAAAAATTGGCAATCCTCCAATTTGACAGCCCTTCCAAAAAAAATTTGAAAACCCCGAGTAAGAAGTCTAGTGCACAAAAAAAAAACCCACATTAACGTGAATATCTACTGCAAATGCATATTTGAACTTTGAACACACCAAAAGTATCTCCAAGTTACAATCAACCCACTTCGAAACTCCAAGCTTCCATTATCGTTAAAACATCAATTCTCTCAACAAATTATGGTAAAGCAACACCATCTTAGAAAACATTTCAAATTATAATCTTAAACCCAAAAAAAAAATCTTTTTTATATACTCCTAAGAGAAATTTCGCACCTGATGAGATTCTTGGAGGTTATTCTTGGAGCTTTGATAGCCGCACCGATCAAGCTGCTCCCGGTTATATAAATTCCCCTAAATAATCACAGAAAAAAGGGGGAAAATCAAATGTAAATCTCCAGTAGTATTCTAAGAAAAAAAGGAGAGAGGTGGGAAGAATTATTACCAAGCGGCTCCAAGAACGGAGACGCCGATCGAGATGGCGATCCCGATCGACGCGAAGGTGTACGGTGAGATCTGCATCAAGGCCCGAGACCATGAGCTCGCCATTCCTCCGGATCTCTCGAAAATTTTGAGGGAATTTTGAGGGTTTGGCACGCGAAAGTGGAAGAAGAAGAACTCGAATCGGGAATTTAGGGTTTTCGAAATCAGAGCTAGAGAGGAAGAAAAAATCCCGGGAAAGAAAGAGATGGAGAACGAACAGGGGATCACTTTCTCAGATTGGGGAGTGATATTTGCACCCGCTTTGTTTGGTAGGTGCACTCAATATTTTCTATATTTTCGGAAATCATTTATTCTGTAATTAATTTAAAAAAATAATTTAAACACCTGTTTTGGAAACAAAAAAATAAATAAATGTACATTTTTAGTGTTAAGCATCCAAATACTATTTTGGATTTTCTTTTGAATTTCTAGAGAGTAGATTTCAAGATTAAAAAAATATTGCTTATTTTATTAAAAAAATCTTATAATAAAAAGCTAGAGTAACATTATGAAATGTTAATATAAAAATAAGTATAAACATGGTAGGTAATTTTTAAATAAATAATCCTAATAAATACGAAATCTACTAGTTTCTTGAATTTCTATCATTTTGGATGAAAATTATATGAGCAAGTAATTTTATTTATGGTTATGTGAAAAAATTCTAAACCCTTCATTTCCTACAAACAAATACCATAACAACTGAAAACTATAAAAATTGTCTAGTACTTGTCATACTCTTCATGCTACTTCTCGTAGCTAGACCATTCATTTAGAAAATATAAAATAATCCATATAACAAATTTGCGTATTACATAACACTTTTTTGGGGGGGTGGGGGGGAGGGTGGGGTGGGGGGGGGGGGGGGGGGTTAAATTTTATTATTTTTATTATTGGTATTATGTAATTATTGAGATTAAAGAAAAATTTTATTATTCTTAGCTAATTAGAAAAATATAAAATTCATGAATTTATTAACTTGTATAGATATTTAGGTATATTTATTACAAATATTTCACATAAAATATATTTTGGGTGTACAACTACTATTAAAGTATTGTAAAAAAATTCTAAAAATTATTTTAGGTACAAATCTATTTTCTTATATTTTACCATAGTTATAGATGGCTATATATATATAATATATATATATATATATATATATATATATATATATATATATATATATATATATATATATATATATATATATATATATATATATGGTATAATAAAAGAATAAAAAAAGAATAAAATCCAAACCCAAATCCTAACCTGCTACGCGACCCCTCGGTTCACCTAGTCGTAACCCCTTCTCTCCATTTATATACAGCCACCATCACCATCAGACTACCACCACTCACAGGCGACCCCACCCACGACGACCGTCACTGCTGTTGGCCATCACTAGCCGCCCAAACCCGGCCGAATTCGACCGCAACCGTGTGCAGGTACGACAGTCGCGACCCCATCTTCCCGTACCGATTTTTCCCTCCTCGACGATCCGTTTTGCGTGCTGTCTTCTTCGATATGTTCAAAACATAACCCTCTTCAATCCCCTTCAAATATATTAGTTTATCTTGCCTAAAATCATGAGAAAATTTGATCTGATGTAGGGAGAAAAACTGCTTAAAACCAAAGCAAATTTTTACTCCTTGAACCCATGTTTGCGGATGCGTAACTCTTTGCACAGTGGACCGATTCGCAAACCAATTTCACCTACTTGTAGACAACATAACCCTCTAGGATTATCAATAAATAGATTATTTTATTCTGTACTAAAAACCCTAGTTTAATTCTATTAAAATATCAAAAAAACCATAATTTCAGATTCTAAAATATTTTGATACAGGGTATGTCCCGGCAAACGAGGCGACTTCGTCGCGTGCGGATTATACCGAAAGGCATGTATCGTTAACGCGGATGTGTGGAATTTTGTAGAACTTGATTTGGACGTGCGTGCACACCGAAATTAACGCGTATCCGTCGAAAAATACCGTATCGATCTATCACGACACATTATCATAACTTCGTGTGTGCTTGTCATTTCGTAACGAAATTTGTTCCATCGGATTCACAGCGTTATGCTGGTCCTGTGACCAAGTTTGGTTCAATTCTGAGAACATTGACGAGACAACGTTTTATGGGCCCTACGGTTCCACTTAACGGGTTATTTCGTGACCGGGTCACCGGAATCCAATTTTGGACACTCTGTTGAGTTCGTGCCATCGTTTTAGACTTGTGGACACTAAGTTTGTTAAATTTGGAGAACGTTATCTCTGACATGTTTTATGGTGCAAAGTGGGCCATAATTGGACACTACTTTGACTCAAAACTGTCGTTTTTGCCCCTGTGTCCAAATTGGACTTATGGGTAGTCAATTATAGCTATTTCTTATATTTTGGAAACGTTGGTGATGTCTGTTGAAGCATCCATAGACGTTCGTGTATATTTCACCTTTTCGGGAGCAGTTGACACATTAAGCTCGCTACTTGGATCTCGCTATATCCAGAATCCAAGCAAGTGTACTTTGCCTTGGTCTCAGTAAATTATGCTTAATTTTAACTACAGTTTATAGTTTATATTTTAATACATGTACTTTATTGTGACCCTAGGACCGTGGCGATACTTTGCGTCTGAATCATATTCGGATGCCAACTTTCGTACGCGGAGTCGGGTATCGTTAGATTTAATTGTCATCGTTTACCGTATAAGTGCAACACTTGCATTAATTACCTTAGGACACTATACACGACTCTCATGTACAGAAGCCCCACTTGAGATATTCGAGGATTTCGGGTTCAATTTTAGGACAGGACTTGAGACATGTGCTAGTTGACATGATGCTATTTACACATGGACTTGAGACATAGATAGTAATTGTCTTGTGTTTTGTGACATGAGGCATGCGATACATGGGGTTGGGGAGAACTTACCGTACCGCTGGGCTACCAAACTCTACTAGTATTATAGTACTGCAGTACGTATCTGCTACTATTATTACTACTATCACTAGTACCTCTAGTATATGTATGAAACCCGGTGGTTTAGCGGATGAGTACGTTCTCACTTGCATTCACTTAACTGGTTATGATAGATACCCTTGATCACATTGCTTATTATTTTACTGTTACATTGGCATGTTGTTTCTTGTACCTTATTACGTCCCTCTAAGGACCTGGTCCCTTGCCAGTTTTGCAGCATAGATCGTTATGGAGCCTGCCTGGAGTTGCTAATGTGTGTTGTGTGTTGCTTTGTTATACGCGTATTGGTATCAGGTACTTATATCATTTCTACCGGAGATATATTTATTTATTCATATTGTTGATTCATCTGCTGATATAGCCTAGTTTTTGTAGACTCATATTTCTTTCTCGAGTTTATTCAAGTTTGTGCGTTACTAGGCGGCCGACTTTAGCACATGTAGCTCATTCTGGATGTATTCTGTTCATTATGGATTGAGACTTAGATATATTTATTATTTATATAGATATGGACCATTATATTTCAACTTATACGTATTTGAGTCGGACCAGAGTCTGGTCGAATACGTAGCTGGCATGTTACGTATTTCTAGTCCTACGTATTTTAGGGACTGGGGTGTTACATGTTTTTGTGGTGGCCCATGCAGGTCCTGATTAAATCGTTTCGGTTACTTTCCGGTACCGAGCGAGCCTGTAATCGGGATTAGCAGTATTAGTATCTCAATCCACAACTGATTTAAAAATACTTTAGCATTTGATTATCCCCCTTGGACTTTATAATTGTACTCGTTTATTCCCCTCGACATCTTTATTATTGTTTATCATCTCTTCCTATTTTAGAGAGATGGACGTTCGTGGACAGTGTTTCCTCCAGAAGCAGATCATTGTCAAGACGGAAGAAGACATGCTGGATATAAATTTTTGAGAAGACTGTTACCCTTAGTAGGATAGGTAGATAGGTTATTCCTATATGCTAAAGCTAGTGTAGATTGTTAGCATGAGAATTGAATATAGTATTAAAGGCCTAGAACTAAAAAATCTTACCCTTACTTAAGGTAGCAGTAATTTGGAAGTATTAGAAGTTAGAAAGATGGTTTGATTCTAATGCACTGGAATACTTTATGGAATATATAGCTAGATGCTAGGGATTAGTTGTGGCCCATGATGGTGATACAAGGAATTGTATTATGACCTTAAGAAATTGGAACCTTACCTAGCAGGCCATAGTAGTTAAATCTCTAGTTGTCTTATGACTTTTAGTATCAAAACTAGATCTTATGACCCCCTTAAATTATTGATGACTATAGGTCTGGACTAAATAGATAGGTAGATTGCTAGACCTAATGTTTGAGTAATTAGATAACTCGAGTACAAAGTATAGCTTTCGAAATCAAATTAGACGTACTTGATTATTTGGGTTGTCAGTGTTAATTGAACAAGTGAGTTCCACCCGTGATTACTTGGATAAATAAGCTAGTATCTGTGATAGAGCAAATAGGTTGAAGGATGAGAGTTTTGATAGATATTATAGTCTTGAGTTAGATATAGTGAATTGACTATAATAGATGACAAGCTATAACAAGATGGTAACCATGTATTTGGATGAAGGATATATATGGAATAAACAAGGAGAAATCTCAGGTTCAAGGTGAAAAAGGTAGAATGGTAACAAGAAGAGATTCACGAGGAGTACATGACCTTGAGCATTTTAAATTAAGAGAATGATCTAGGAAGTACTAAAGATTTTATCACTCGGTAGTTGTCTAGAAGATCTATACTACGAAGCAGAAAGTACTGAGTCATGATTGACGAAGCTTATAATTGAAAATAAGATTAACATACTAAAAGGATATGAAGGTGCATAGGAACAAATGATAAAGGAAAGATATTATGGTCTCATAATCCAATGAGAATAGATTGTGTTATGGACTTGAGGGATAATAATTTTAGTATTATGAATTATAATACTTTTAGAATTTTGAGAATTTAGTGCGAGTAGAAATTGTTGATCAGTCTCGAAGTGATACGAACTTTAAGAAATTAAACACAGGTTCAGAATCACATACTAACTTGATGGTTATTCTGTAGAGGATTATCACAAGACCCTTAGAGTATAGATTTACACATGGTAGGAAAGTGTAAATGGAAGATAAAAGTCTTATAGGAATGATAGTTGAATATTGTAGGTTTACACATAAACTGATTAGGGCCAGAAATTTAGATTTTTGACTAATAGGGTATGAGCT
Source organism: Iris macrosiphon (assembly GCA_036927795.1). NCBI lineage: Eukaryota > Viridiplantae > Streptophyta > Magnoliopsida > Asparagales > Iridaceae > Iris > Iris macrosiphon. The sequence goes on along the minus strand of JAYESA010000004.1, from coordinate 24,459,598 downwards.
TGATGGACCTATCCTTAGTAGTAGGTGATGAGAACCTATTTCCAATTTACCATAGCCGATGGATTTTTGGATTTTAGAAATCTTATCATCTCATTGAGTTCGAAGAATTTTCACTCAAGATAACCATGACATCATGCTTGTGTAATAGGGTAGTAGCCTAGCCAGAAGATTCTCGTAAGGAAGATAGGTTTTAGATGGCAGAGACTAGACGAACAACAGTTCAGAAAGATAGACAATAGAATGGAGTAAGTTGTACAAAAATAGGTAGGCATTCCAATTGAAGATTAGACGAGTATTGAAGAGTGTCTTTAGCGAATAGTATGCCATGAGTGATATACCTAAGTACATGCTTAGTTTAGACCCTTACCTACTAAGTTAGGAATATGCGAGGAAGACGAAGTTGTAAAGATCGTATATTGTTTACCTATAGCCAGAAGTATATGTTGCCAATAGTATGAGAGAGGTTATATAGAATATAACTTATATGAATATAGTATTGAGTTTAAAAATTAGTTGTACTACTTCCTCGACTGCATTCCTATCCTTCCTATCAAATTCTTATCTTGTTTTGCATATATAGCCTCGTGCTTTTGCAACAAAAATTATTTTAATTATAACAACTGAGTAGATCATTCTTCCCTTTCCAGTCGTGCTCTAGTAGCAAATTAATTTTTTAGTTAGTACCCTCTTCATGGTGTTAATATCCATCTCACTGTAGGTATCAGTTCTTTTCTATTTCTAATTCTCTGATTTAGTCACTGTGACTTGATTCTTCAGATACTTGTCAAATCGTACCTTATTCAACCATGTGACCATACTCCCTAGATTTATCATAAAATTCTCTTGTCTTGGTCTGTAGATTCCTTCCTTTGTGATTCTCTGTAAACTTCCTGATTTTCAAGAATTTTTAAATTTGGATTTTTCACAATTTTCTGGAATTTTCTGGGAATTTTCTGTAATTAAACTAAGGTATTTTAATTATTAAATGATTTTTAAATAATGTTAAATAATATTAAAATATTATAAAAATAATATTATATGGTGTAAAATGAAAAATTGGACATATGATAATTTTTCGGAAATTTATTGGACCCCGAAAGTATTTTAAAAAAAACCCTAAAAACTATTGTTTAAATTAAACCAAATTGAACCATACTAAACCCGGTTTATTTGACCTGAACCGAACTGAACCAAACCAAACCAAACCGCCCCTAGGCCCTAACGGGTCGGATCTGGGTTCAACCAGACCCGCTTAGACCCGGACCCGCCCGAACCCGAAATCCCCTCTCTCTTCTCCCCGACTGCTCAACTCTGCAACCCGCCGCCGCTTCGGCTTCTTGCAGCCGTCGTGGCCGTCGACCGTCTCCCCTTCCTCTTCCTCTTCCTCAACCCCCGCCGACGCCTCCTCTTCCCCTTCCGGCAACCCCCGACCCCTCCAGCTCCTCATCGCCCCTTTATAAACCCCTCACGACCCCAGCCCTCCGGCCACCTTTCCGTCTACTCCGGCCTTCTCCGTCCGCCCTCCAGCGCTGCCGCCTCGCCGCCTGAGCCGACCCACAGAAGATCACCACCACCAGCACCTCTCCCCTTTTCCTCCTCGCCTCCTTCCCTCTCCCCCTCGGCCAGTGTCCCTCGGTAACGCAGCCACCTCCGACTCCGGCCTTCTCCGCCACCCTCGCAGCACAGCCGGCCATCCCCGAGCCCAGCCGCCTCCGTCCATCACAGCCCCCCCCGGCGGAGCTCAGGCCTACTCGGTGGTCGAAGCCCAGAACCCTAAAATGCTAGTTTGGACACGGCCCGGACACGTCCAGGACACGGTAGACTCGACTCAGACACGCATAATTCGGACTTTTGGAGCCATGTTCAGGTACTCATATCTCTCTCCTCGCTGTCCCATTTTCTGTTTTGTCAGTTGTGACGCGTAGCCTGCATGATCCCCTCGATGCCCGTGCAACCCGCTCGGTGCATCGCATCTTGTGGCGATCGCGAACCACGATCCAAACACAGGAAAAATAATACCCTATTTCACTCCGAAACTGAGTACGCCCCGCCAAACGGGATGACTTGGTCGCGTGACCGATACGTGCGCGCCGTCGATACGGACGTGCGGGATTTCGCAAAAGTTAATTTGGATGTGCGTGCACACCGGAATCAACGCGTATCCGCCGATAACGTCCCGTATCCGTCCATTTTGGAATACGCGGTAACTTAGTGTACACACGTCGGATCGAGGCGAAACTTGCGCCATCGGACTCGTAGCAATACGCTGGTCCTGTGACCCAAGTTTGGTTCGAATCTGAGAACGTTGACAAAATTGTGTGTCGTGGGCCCCACAAGCTCCATTTGACGGGTGATTTTGAGATCGGCTCATCGGAATCCAATTCTGGAAGTTCTGTTGGGTTCGTATCATCGTTCCTGACCTGTTGACACTAAGTTGGGTGAATTTGGAGATCTTTGATCCTGACACATTTTTCGGTGCAAAGCGGCCCACATGTGGACCCCACTTTGACCAGAAACTGTCATTTTCGCTCCTGTGTTCAAATTGGACTCAAGGACAGGCGTTTCTAGCTGATTGATATTTTTTGGATCTGATGGTGATATTTATTTCAGCAACCGGAGTACTGCCTGCAAATCCCGCTGAAGTCAGAGCCACAATTGGAGCCGGAACCCCAGGCAAGTGTACCTTGCCAACTTGCAGTTCTATTATTATTTACTTTGACTTAGTTATATTTGTTGTACATGTTTAAACCTAGGACCGTGTGACCTACTTAGCGTCCGATTAATAGTCGGGTGCCAACACCGTACGCGGAGTTGTGTACGTCATCTAGAGATGGACATTCGTAACCCTTTATATTCTCGTACTTGCATTATCAAGTGCGTTATACCCAGGACACCTGACACGAATCATGAGACAGAATCTTCCTGAAATATTTAAAGTGATTCTGTGTTGGATACAGGATTGACATAGATATTATATTCTTAAACATTATATTCCTAGACATTATATTCATAGACATAGTATGACTCACTGCATTAGATATGATCTTACGTGACATGGACATGAGGCATCATGGATATGAGACGTATGATTACATTTGGGTGGGGAGAGACACACAGACTACAGGCTGATTATATATACATAGGCCACAATATAGTAAAATACATAGCATAGTATAACTGCTACCGGCTCTCCGACACAAAGCTTGTAGTGGTATCAGCCTAAGTTCTAGTGTTGCTCTCACTTGCATATCACTTAGCTGGTTTATTTTATTTATCCTATTGTTTCCTTTATTGCTGTACTGTATTTATTTTGGCATGAGCTTTCTTGTACCTTGCTTTATCCTCTGAGGACTTGGATCCGGATTATGTCCCCAAGATTAGCAGATGAGGTCTATCCAGAGGTATACGGAACATGAGCACTTCTCGGAGCAGTACCAGAACCTGAGGACGAGGTGATCGCTGAGGACTTTTTCTGAATAGCTGCTTCGCCATGCTCAGTTTTTATTGGCAAATAAACTCTTTATTTCCTGTTTTAGAGAACATTTGTAACAGACTTAATATCGGGTTGTTCCCCGATTTTATTTACTTGTGACTGGATGTTGTTTAATATTTATGTTGATAATGCTGTGTTTATTCTGTGGATGAGATTAGTAAACCCTGATCATGGTAATACAGCTTAACTATGCCCCGATGTATCCATTAAATTGGGTTTGTCCATCGGTGTGTGCTGCTGGCCATTGCCATGTGTCCAGTTCCTCGATATTTTGGGACTGGGGCGTGACATTCTCTCTATTCGTCCCTTCGTCATCAATTTTATGCGATGATCGAAGTCTCTTTACCACATTGTCCTAGTTATACCCGACCAAACCCTTTCTTATGTTTTGTTGAAGACATGACCTATATAGGAGCAATATTGTTTGGTAGCAATTTTTTTTATAGAGTTGTTGACCAATAACACCCTGATAGTATTTAGGTTCTCTTAGAGAATCTTTAATTACGGCCAGTAAACTCTAGATTTTTTGTATATTTATTTAGAAAGTATGCCCTTTCAGAAATCTTGTTAGCAGGACCCTGACTATAGTTTTGGATACCAACTTAATTTTTATAAGTTGGGTAGATCATAGCCCCCTGATTTTAGTGTAGGGTTATTTTAAAATTTTAGGGTAAATTTGAATTTATTTGGTATTGATTAGTTCCAAACATATTGAATTACCTCTTTAATTTTGTATCCTTTAATACCCTCGTTGTGAATCAGATATTTGGATCACAATACTATCATTTTCTTTCCAACAACTTTTACCCTTATGACCTAGACTAGCCACTCTACACCCATGACATGACTATCACTCACAAACTCGCATTTCCATTTTCGTGTCAGTCATACAATATTCGTGACGTATTTGTGCACCCAAATGACACCTAGATATCCTTTTCCGTTGCGGACAATTTTAATACGCAACATCGACTCAATTCTTCCGACAACTTTGAGATTTATGAGCCTAACTGGACCTACCTCACTCATGACCCGGTTGTTACTCCCAAAGATACACTCCCATGCTCCATATAGACCCCACAACATTCGTGACCTATCTCTTTACTTAAATATTCAATTTTGTCGCAGTTAAATTAAATCGTACGTCAGCAACCTAATTACTCTAACCACTAATGTACCTGTAGTCTATTCATACCAACCTATGTCCATGACATTTGTGTTGCATTAAATTGAACCCCCTTATACTCTTTACATAATACTAATCACCTTGATGAATTATATTATCTCTTGACACTTATTGTTGAACTTTTGATCGGCATCCATGATATGCAATGAACGTCTTCTCTGTACCATCTCACCCTAGTTGTATTTGACTAAGATATTTCCTATTGTCTTGTAAATGCATGACCTAATTAGGAACAAGGAGAACTGGTAAACTTCCTTTATAGAATTATTAACTCAAAAATTTTATGGTAGTTCATAGATTTCTTCTAATAGTCTATGATTACGGTCACAAAAGCCTAAACATCTTGTACCTCCCTTGAAGATAGACTTCTATAACCCTTGTAAACAGGAGGGTGACCAAAATTTTTATGGCCAACTTCATTCTTATAAGTTGGTAGAGCCTTGATTAAGCGTACCATTATTCTTAGAATATGACAACAAATTAGGATCCCATTGGTAACTACATTCCCAACATTCGAGAATCCATATATGACCTTGCACATCTAAAATACATTTCTACCGCTTTTGTGTTTAGATCGTATCTTATTCTTAATATCGAGAAACCCTACACAACGAGTTATATTTAACCTTCTCCCGAAATAAAATCTTTTATTCTTAATACTGTGCATTTTTAATTTCGAGGAGAATTTTTTTATAAGTTGAGTAGATTGTAAACCCCCCTGATTTTAAATTTTAAATTTTATTATTTTTATTATTGGTATTATGTAATTATTGAGATTAAGGAAAAATTTTATTATTCTTAGCTAATTAGAAAAATATAAAATTCATGAATTTATTAACTTTTATAGATATTTATGTATATTTATTAATTACAAATATTTTACAGAAAATATATTTTGTGTGTACAACTACTATTAAAGTATTATAGAATTTTTTTTAAAATTATTTTAGGTACAAATCTATTTTCTTATATTTTACCATAGTTATAGATGGCTATACATATATATATAGTAATATAAAAGAATAAAAAAATAAAAAAATAAAACCCAAACCCAAAACCCAAACCCAAACCCAAACCCAAATCCTAACTCGCTACCCATCCTCCGCGACCCCTTGGTTCACCTAGCCGTAACCCCCTTCTCTCCATTTATATACAGCCACTATCACCATCAGACCACCACCACTCACCGACGACCCCACCCACGGCGACCGTCGCCGTCGTTGGCCATCACCAGCCGCCCAAACCCTGCCGGATTGGACCGCAACCGTGCGTAGGCGCGACAGCCGCGACCCCATCTTCCCGTACCGATTTCTCCCTCCTCGACAATCCGTTTTGCGTGTTGTCTTCTCCAGTATGTTCAAAACATAACCCTCTTAAATTTTCTTCAAATATATTAGTTTATCTTGCCTAAAATCATGAGAAAAAATTGATCCAAAGTAGGGAGAAAAACTGCTCAAAACGGAACAAATTTTTTACTCCTTGAACCATGTTTGCAGATCCGTAACTCTTTGCACAGTGAACCGATTCGCAAACCAATTTTACCTACTTGTAGACAACATAACCCTCTAGGATTCTCAGTAAATAGATTATTTTATTCTGTACTAAAAATCCTAGTTTAATTCCCTTGAAATCTCAAAAAATCTCATAAAAACTAAGATTTCAGATTCTAAAATATCCCGATACGGGATGCGTCCCGCCAGGTGACTTTGTCGCATGCAGATTACACCGAAAGGCACGTATTATCAACGCGGACGTGTGGGATTTTGCGGAACAAACTTGATTTGGATGTGCGTGCACACCGAAATCAACGTGTATCCGTCAAAAATTTTTGTATCGGCCTATTCTGACACCTTGTCATAACTTTGTGTGTGCTTGTCATTTCGCAGTGTTACGCTGGTCCTGTGACCCAAATTTGGTTCAATTCTGAGAACATTGAGGAAACACAATTTCGTGGGCCCCACTGTCACGCCTCAGTCCCAAAATACGTAGGACTAGGACACATAAGCATGCCAGCCGCATGGATATGGCAACTCCAATATATGGAAACCAAACCCATACGTACGCTGTAATATGAATATAAAATCCATAAGTGGTATAAATATATATCACAAGTCACAGGGTATAATCTAAATCTCATCCACAGAAAATCAATATAAATAAATAACCAGCATCTATAAATAAATAAATAACTAGATCTCAACATAAGTATCTAAGGATGATAGTTGGATGGAAATAAATCCACTACCAACTCGAATGGAAAAGTAAATACAAAATAAGTACAACACAACAACACCATATAGGAATACCAGCTAACAATCACGGGCTCGAAGAGAGGACATCCACGAAACATATATAACCATCCAAATCTGTGCTCCTGCAAAATACTCAAGAACAGATACACCTGGCAGAGGACCAGGTCCTCAGAGGGACGTAACAAGATACAGAAAGCGAGCCAACTTGAATATAGTAAATATGCATATAATTTAAAAATAAATAAGTACGTTGTACAAGACAATCTATATGAATGCAAATGAGGACAACTTTTCGACGTATGGGCAAGGGTAGGCTACTCGATCTACCTCATAACTCACACACACGTCAATGGACATCAGAAATTGACATACCGCGGGGGTAGCGACCAGCGAGACTCCAGAAATCGACATACCGCGGGGGTAGCGACCAGCGCGACACACGCCCGTAGTGCGAGCTATATACTACGGTTTACCAGAGTGGTTAAAAGCCCATACGCCTAATGATTGTCCTCTATGATACTAAGTGTCAAGTGTGTGTCAACATATCTAATATATAGTAATGACAGAAAAGAACTACACATGCAATAAATATACAGAAATACAATAAATATACAGAAATATACTAAGCATGCAAATACTATAAATAATTTGACAAGGTATCTTGCCTGGTCTGAAAAAGAATGAAGTCCCAACTCAATGCGTCGTCCGATCTATCCGTCACATAAATTAAACAAGTTAGGTTACAAAAATGGGTGAATAGTTTCCTCAATTTTAATCTATTTTAATTCTGAATAAATGTAAGCCCCCTGATTTTCAAAAAATTTTAAATTGGATTTTTCACAATTTTTCTGGAATTTTTAGGATTTTCTGTAATTAAAACCTAGGCCTTTGGTAATGAAATAATTTTTTAATTACTCTTAATTAATATTAAAATATTATGGAAATAATATTTTATAGTGTAAAATGGAAAACCAGACATAGGGTAATTTTTCGGGAATTTATTGGACTCCGGAAGCATTTATAAAGCCCTAAAAACTATTAAATAATTAAACCGAATTAAACCCTTAACTAAACCCGGTTCAATTGAACCAAACCAACCCAAACCAACCCAGACTCGGTTCAGTTGAACCGAACCCAGCCTTATTGGGTTGGGTCGGATCTAAACCCGACCCGAAACCTGAATACCCTAAACCCGTACTTAAACGTTAGCGGATCGGGTCGGATCCATGGAACCCGACCCAAACCCGAACCCGAACCCGACCAAACCCTAACCCTTGCCAGAATCACTGTTCACCGGCTATAAAAGCTGCCTCGGCTTCCATGCTCCGCCGCCATAGCCGACTCTCCATCGCGATCCATCTCCGCCGACTCCCTCTTCTCCATCCTCCGCCACCCGCCGACAGAACTCGACCACCCCCTCCGTCTCTCCCCACAACCGCGATACCTTCCTCCGCCTCCTCCTTCCCCGACCAGCCAGCACCTCCCCTCCCCTCCGCCTCGCCGCGACGCCGCCACCGCCAAGCTACCTTGCTGCAATGCTCCCTCTCCTCCTCCTTTCTCCTCCCCTCGGCAGCATAGCAAGCCCCGCAGCACCCTCCGGCCCGCTGCCCAGCCGCCGAGCCCTGCGCCGCCGCCTCCTGTGCGCCGCCGCCAACGACCTCGGCCGCCTCCGCTCCCCCAGCCTCCCTCCGGCCCGCCTCCGGCCAACAGCAGCTCACAGAATCCCTAACCCTAGGGTGGACACGGTCAGGACACGGTCCACTTCGTGTCGACTCGGACACGAGAAAATGCAGTTTTCGGAGCCCTGTTCAGGTACCCGTTTCTCTCTGCTCGTTTACCCGTTTTCGAATCCGTTTGTTGCATCACGTAGACTGTGTGACCCTCTCGGTGCCCGTACAACCCGCTCGGTGCATCGCATCCTGTGGTGATCGCGAACCGCGATCCAAAAACAGGAAAACCAATGCCCTGATTCACCTCGAAACTGAGTGCGCCCCGCCAAACGGGATAACTTCGTCGCACGCGGTCTTTACCGAAACGTGCGCGTCGTTGATACGGACGTGTGGGATTTCACAGAAGTCGATTCGGATGTGCGTGCACACCGGAATCAACGCGTATCCGTAGACACCGTCCCGTATCCGTCAATTCTGGAACACGCTGTAACTTTGTGTACACACGTTGGATCGAGACAAAACTTATGCCATCGGACTCGTAGCAATACGCTGGTCCTGTGACCCAAGTTTGGTTCGATTCTGAGAACGTTGACAATATCGCGTATCGTGGGCCCCACAGGCTCCACTTGACGGGCGATTTTGTGATTGGCTCATCGGAATCCAATTCTGGAAGTTCCGTTGGGTTCGTATCATCGTTCCTGAGTATTGACTTGAGATACTCATTTATTTCTATCTCTAGTATTTTATTTCCAGTCTATTTCATTTGATGTACTAGACTTATTCTTGGATTGTTTTCCGAAGCACTTTTATTGAGATATGCTAGTTTATTTTATTTGCATTATTCTGGCTTTGATCTGTGTTTTATCTGTTATGGATGAGATTAGTATAGATTGTGACTTGTATCATTGGACCTACTTATTGTTATATTACAGCTTAAGCATGCCCCGATGGATCCATTAAATTGGGTTTGTCCATCGGTGTGTGTTGCTGGCCATTGCCACGCGTCTAGTCCCTCGGTATTTTGGGACTGGAGCGTGACATGGTTTTTATGGTAGCCCATACAGGTCAACGACTAAATTGTTCGGTTTCAACTTAGGGACCGAGCAAGCCTGCAATAAGAATATGATAAGTTTTATGATCTCATCCACTTGCTTGAAACATTCTTGATATCTATATCGTATTCGAATTAAGTTTTTTATTGCATCATGCCTTGATTCCAGTGCGCCTCTTATAGTTTATTTTGATACAGAGTAATGGATTCAAGAGCAAATGACGAAACTCCAGCAAACACACCAATAGGTGCGGTAGCCACCTACAGAGAAGATGAAGTGGCACCATTGAGTGGAGATCCCTCTACTCACCAAGGCAGCCAAGCAGATCAGCATGCTTCTAGATTTCGGCGTGACGATATCCCACCGCCTCCGCAGTTCATTCCACCAATGCCTGTATTCCCACAAGGGCAGGCTATGGACGAACAACAAATGTTCCAAATATTCTACGCAATGATGCAAGCTCAACATCAGATTCAACAAGAGACTTTGAGTCGCAGCCTAGCACTTGTACTGGAACAGGCGAATCTACCAGCGCGACAACCAGTGACAGGATCTATCACCGATTTCCACCAGCTGAAGCCTCGTACCTTCTCAGGAAAGGAGGAGCCCACAGAAGTTCATGAGTGGCTCACCAACATACAACACCAGCTGAAAGCAGCTGAGCTTCCAAGAGAACGTTGGATGACTGCCGTCAGAATGCAATTGACAGATAATTCATATCACTGGTGGCTATCTGAGGAGACACGGCTCGGACCAGACCGAGTCACTTGAGAAGAGTTTTCCAGGCTCTTTCAGGACATGTATATTCCGGCGACCGCTCGATCAGAACTTCGGGACAAGTTCAATCGCCTCACTCAGGACAGTATGACAGTGGAAGAATACAACGCATAATTCATTTGTCTAAGTCGCTTCGCCCCAACCTTGATCTCGACAGAAGAAGAGAAGGCTGAAAAGTTCTTCGAAGGACTAAACCTCGAGCTACAGAGACTGATCGGATCCGTTGCGCCTACTTCTTACTCGGACGTCCTTGCAGCAGCCCGACGCATGGAGCGCGTCACCAGGAGAGAGACCAGTCTGAAACGGTCTTCCACATCAGCCAGAGCACCACAAGAAGAAGCCGCAAAGTGACCTCACATGCACCAGCCATCCAGAGCCTCTCCACAGACACTACCTACATGTCAATACTGTGGCAAGGTAGGCCATATTGAGAGGGACTTCAGATGTAAGTTAGGATTATGCTTGATTTGCGGAACCAATCAACACTTAGCCAAGGATTGTCCTTATCATCGAGAGAGAGCACTAATAACAAACAGGCAAGCCCTACCAGCACCAGGAGGGTATCAACCAAGGCTACCCTTGGCCCCACAAGCAGCACTCTTCCAGCAGGCCCAGCAGCAGCAGAGGAATCCACCTCAAGGACGCGGACAAGCTTTCGCGATAACTTCGGAGGACGCACAGATTCATGGAGTAGCTAATGCGCGTAAATTTTTCTAATTAATTGCTTCTAGATTTGCTTTAGTTTTTGCATGTTGGTTCGTGACCCTAGCCTTAACCTAGTAATGTTGAACTTGCTAATAACCTAGTATGCTTTTATAATTGATAACTTAGTATGTTCTTAAGTGATAACCTAGTTTTCTAAACTGTAGATTTCCAGATTTCCTTCATCCGGGAAATTGCATAACTTTAATGCTTAGGGAAATGATTTTTTCCTATGTATTATTCTTATACTCTCATCCTTGAATCTCCTTGATCGTGATGTGCTTTAATCAATATTTACAATCGTGTCATCTCTGTTGACCGATTATTCTTTTGATTGCGAGGACGCAATCCTCTTAAGGGGGGTAGATTGTAAGTCCCCTGATTTTCAAAAAATTTTAAATTGGATTTTTCACAATTTTTCTGGAATTTTTAGGATTTTCTGTAATTAAAACCTAGGCCTTTGGTAATAAAATAATTTTTTAATTGCTCTTAATTAATATTAAAATATTATGAAAATAATAGTTTATGGTGTAAAATGGAAAACCAGACATAGGGTAATTTTTCGAGAATTTATTGGACTCCGGAAGCATTTATAAAGCCCTAAAAACTATTAAATAATTAAACTGAATTAAACCCTTAACTAAACCCGGTTCAATTGAACCAAACCAACCCAAACCAACCCAGACCCGGTTCAGTTGAACCGAACCCAGCCTTATTGGGTCGGGTCAGATCTAAACCCGACCTGAAACCCGAATACCCGAAACCCGTACTTAAACGTTAGCGGATCGGGTCGGATCCATGGAACCCGACCCAAACCCAAACCCGAACCCGACCAAACCCTAACCCTTGCCAGAATTACTGTTCACCGGCTATAAAAGCCGCCTCGGCTTCCGTGCTCCGCCGCCATAGCCGACTCTTCGCCGCCATAGCCGACTCTCCGCCGCGATCCATCTCCGCCGACTCCCTCTTCTCCATCCTCCGCCACCCGCCGACAGAACTCGACCACCCCCTCCGTCTCTCCCCACAACCTCGACACCTTCCTCCGCCTCCTCCTTCCCCGACCAGCCAGCACCTCCCCTCTGCCTCGTCGCGATGCCGCCACCGCCAAGCCACCTCGCTGCGACGCTCCCTCTCCTCCTCCTTTCCCCTCCCCTCGGCAGCATAGCAAGCCCCGCAGCACCCTCCGGCCCGCTGCCCAGCCGCCGAGCCCTGCTCCGCCGCCTCCCGCGCGCCACCGCCGACGACCTCGGCCGCCTCCGCTCCCCCAGCCTCCCTCCGGCCTGCCTCCGGCCAACAGCAGCTCACAGAATCCCTAACCCTAGGGTGGACACGGTCAGGACACGGTCCACTTTGTGTCGACTCGGACACGAGAAAACACAGTTTTCGGAGCCCTGTTCAGGTACCCGTTTCTCTCTGCTCGTTTACCTATTTTCGAATTCGTCTGTTGCATCACGTAGACTGTGTGACCCTCTCGGTGCCCGTGCAACCCGCTCGGTGCATCGCGTCCTGTGGTGATCGCGAACCGCGATCCAAAAATAGGAAAACCAACTCCCTGATTCACCCCGGAACTGAGTGTGCCCCGCCAAACGGGACGACTTGGTCGTACGTGGTCTTTATCGAAACGTGCGCGTCGTTGATACGGACGTATGAGATTTCGCAAAAGTCGATTCGGATGTGCGTGCACACCGAAATCAACGCGTATCCGCGGACACCGTCCCATATCCGTCAATTCTGTAATACGCTGTTTCTTTGTGTACACATGTCAGATCGAGACAAAACTTGCGCCATCGGACTCGTAGCAATATGCTGGTCCTGTGACCCAAGTTTGGTTCGATTCTGAGAACGTTGACAAAATCGTGTATCGTGGGCCCCACAAGCTCCACTTGACGGGCGATTTTGTGATCGGCTCATCGGAATCCAATTCTGAAAGTTCTGTTGAGTTCATATCATCGTTCCTGACCTGTTGACACTAAGTTTGGCAAATTTGGAGACCTTTGACCCTGACACGTTTTTCGGTGCAAAGTGGCCCACATGTGGACCCTACTTTAGCCCAAAAATGTCATTTTTGCCCATGTATCCAAATTGGACTTAAGGATAGGCGTTTCTAGCTATTTGATATTTTCTAAATCTAATGATGATGTTTATTTTAGCAACCGGAGTAGTACCAGCATATCACACTGAGACCAGAGCTACAGTTGAAGCCAGGACCCCAGGCTAGTGTACCTTGCCAACTTTGCAGTCTTGTTACATATTTTCCTTGATTCATTTATGTTGTTGTGCATGCTTGACCTAGGATCGTGTGACTTACTTAGCGTCCGATTAATAGTCGGGTGCCAACCCCGTACGCGGAGTTGTGTAACGTCATCTAGACATGGATATCGAGACCATATACTTCTCGTACTTGTCTAATCAAGTACATCATAACCCAGGACACTTGACACTATTCATGAGACAGAATCGTCTGGAGATATTCGTGGTGATTCTGTATAGGATACAAGTTTATGACATAGATATTATATTCCTAGACATTATATGACGTGTTGCATTAGTATTGATCTTGTGTGTCATGGACATGAGACGTGTGATTATATTGGGTGGGGAGAGACACACAGGCTACAGGCTGATTTCATATATATATATATATATATATATATATATATATATATATAATTCATAGTAAACACATAGTAAAATATATAGTAGACTCCGCTACCGGCTCCCAGACACAGAGCTTGTAGTGGTCTCAGCCTGAGTACTCGTGATGCTCTCACTTGCATATTCACATAGATGGTTACATACTTACCATATTTATTTCATTATCTGCTGCACTGCATTTATATTGGCATGAGCTTTCTTGTACCTTGCTATGTCCCCTGAGGACCTGGATCCGGATTATGTCCCAAGGATTAGCTGACGAGATCTATCCCGAGGTATACGGGACCGGAGCATTAGCATTAGCAGGAGCAGGAGCAGGTGCACACCTTGGAGCAGAACCAGGATCTGAGGACGAGATTGTACCAGAGGACTTCTCCTGAGTATTGGCTTGAGATACTCATTTATTTCTATCTCTAGTATTTTAATTCCAGTCTATTTCATTTGATGTACTAGACTTATTCTCGGATTGTTCTCCGAAGCACTTTTATTGAGATATGCTAGTTTATTTTATTTGCATTATTTTGGCTTTGATCTGTGTTTTATCTGTTGTGGATGAGATTAGTATAGACTGTGACTTGTATCATTGGACCTACTTATTGTTATATTACAGCTTAAGCATGCCCCGATGGATCCATTAAATTGGGTTTGTCCATCGGTGTGTGCTGCTGGCCATTGCCACGCGTCTAGTCCCTCGGTATTTTGGGAATGGGGCGTGACAATAAAATAACTTAAAAAATATTATTTTAATCTTATTATAATCTGATTTTATTGTTAAATCCTAATTTTGGTCCAAAGAAAATCAACTTTACGGATTTGTGATCCGTGACACGCAAATCGAGGCAATCCGTTGACCAAAAAGTCAACCGAATCAAATCCTGGATTTGTGTGTAAAATCCTATAGATTTTAGCGCTACATGAATGCCAGAATCGACGATTTTATAAAATCACAAGTCGGTAAAGAGTTATGGCCACAAGGGCGAATAGATGATAGTTTTCGGTGGTTTCCTATTTACGTATATGTTGCACAAATTTTATAGTAGTTTAAACTTATATGTTAAATTCTAGAAAAATACTTTTCTGGAAGTTCATCATGTTAGCTTTCCGAAAATTTAAACGGTTTGTAATTCCGAGTTCGGGATCTCCCGAAATCTCGAAAATACCAAAACGCGTCTGATTTCAGACAGCTGGCACTTTTAGAATTTTCTAGAAAAATAGGTTCTGAAATTACTGAAATAATTTATATATTCAAAAAACTAACCTTGATATGATTCTAACAAAAAAACTGGAGCGCGTTTGGAGTCCGGAGCTAGGAGATATCGTCTTTTTAATTCGTCATAACTAGTAGAAAATAAGGGTGAATTTATGACGAATTTTGACTATTTTTGGACGAAAAAGAGAGAAATTTGGGGAAAAAAAATATGAAGGATGAGGTATTTATAATGGTGGACACTACTTAATTAAATATGACTAGGATTGATTAATTTGGGTAGGATTATGATGAATTTAAATAAGGATAGGATATGCATGAAGTTGCTTTCCTAGTAGGTTCAGGATTTGAATTAATTTAAAATAGAGTTTGAATTTATCTCAATAATTTATAATCTTAAATATAATTAAAGATAATACAAATAATTTATAAAATCTTATTAATATCTATTAACACTAAATTAGCATCTATCTAATATTAAGACTATATATATCCAAATAAATCCTAAATAATTTTAAAAATCTAAATAAATTTCTTAAAATTCTAAATAAACTACAGAAAAATATAATTAAATATTTTAAACTAAAATAAATATTTGGTAAGAACAACATACAAGTATGGTCGTATAGTAAATCATAGAAGTCCTAGAAATTTATGTTTCCTAAGTTTTAATTACCAAAAATTCTAGAAAAATCTCCAAAAATCTAAAATAACCTAAAATAATTCTAAATAAATATTTATATAAGTAAATATGTCAAGAAATTTTTCTAATTAACTAAGAGAATACTCTAAAGAAATTTAATATCTATAATAAATATAATAATATAAATACACACAAAATATCTATTTTTGGTGAGGGGGTTTACACCCACGGTTCTACTTGACGGATAATTTCGTGACCGGCTCACCAGAATTAAATTTCTGACACTCCGTTGAGTTTGTACTGTCATACCCTGATCCCGAAAGAGTCAATCATCCTCGCTGGATCCTTTACGGAACCGATCGTCCTCGCTGGGGTGTGATGCCGTGTGAGCCTGGAGTTGCGCTCGCACAAGGCAAGAACGTGCAGTGATAGGAACACATTTTGAAACACAATTTAGAAAACACATTCACAGACATTTGAACACAAGTATAGGGAGAAACATGCTTTTCATTGATAATTCAGAGTAATTTATATAGAGTTTACATTTGATGCGCCTCTCGGCAGCTTGATTTGCATTAAAAAAAGGAAACTCAAAAGGCGGGCGTGCTCCATCAGATAGTCCACATCATTCATACATTACATCCTTGTATAGGTTGAAAGTCCATGCCTCCAAAATGAACAGACTCCAACTATACTTTAAAATAGAGGTGCTCCTAATGCCTCATCGTCTATCCACTAGCGTTGCACCGCTTGAGTGCTTGAAATAGTTGCCCATAACGTGGGTTAGTACTCAACTTGTACTGGTGAGCGGGACGAACCCACTCGACTAAATCGATACTAGCTTATTAGTGGAGAGTATGCATTAAGATGATCTTTCTATAAAGAAGTAAGTGTATTCGATTCATATCAGTTGCATGTTTTGATAGGAATGAAAACAACATTGAATCCAACAAGTACACTGGTTGCTTACTCAACCGATGCACGCCTTCCCTGCAACGAAACACAAGTATACTTACCATCTGCACAAGACAATAAATTAGCATGTGTTCTATTCTATGCGGTCATTGGTGTGATCGACACCTTAGGGACTTATTCCAAGCATTGCGGCGCGCCCTGTCAGCCCGGGTAGCAAGCCCTGTTGAAGATCCCGCAATGCATCGCAACTAGCACGATCAAATATTCCCCCCGGATCGATACGGTTCCAGTGCCCCAAAATACCGTTTTGAAGAAAGCCAAACCTTGTGCACAAGTTGTCCCAGACAATGCAAATGCATGAACAATTCATATATCATACAATGCATGAAATGAAACAGAAGAAGTAAAGCAGTAATATATATTTATGCAACAATTCATATTTTCTCAAGCAGTGTTCTAATTTTTGGTATCCCGTAGGTCCAAACTCTATCCGAGGCACCAGGCCGCAACCAACTAATAACCGAATTCCTTTACAAAGAAACTCAAGTTTATAATGTGCAAGCATATAATTAAGTTAGTCTACAAATCCCATGTTCCTTTCTTAGTGGCTGGCATGCATTATGGCTAAGGATTTTCTAGGCGTCCAACCGGGCATCATCGAGTGAACGTTTGAAACATTAGAGATGTGGGCATGAAGAAGTAGGAAATATAGGTCTGAACAACTCACTGGTTAAGAGAAAAATACTGAAACAAGGAGTCCCGCCTAGCGACGATCAAACGTCAGTTACGCAGACCTGCAACAGCATGAGCATCGAGTTAGAAATCTTGCCTATCCTTCTGTCGAACTCCCCAAGAATCAAAGCTCCAAACAAGAAAGCCAACAGCGAAAACCAAGCAAATCGAAAGCAACACCAAATCAAATCCCAAAGCGGCAATCGAGAAAACCAAGCAACAAAATACGAAAACTATTGGACTTGTTTCAATAGAGGCCTATCCATGAGTTGGACATGATCATTGCATTTTATCCATGGCAAAAGGATGTCGAAGATCTAAACTATGACTCAGATGGACTAGCCACAAGCCCAATTACATAGTGTACATCCCGGTCGGATCAGAATTTGAGGCACTACATAATATACCACTAAGAAAAAGTTTTGTCCCGAAACTTAAGAACAAGGCCCTACCTCCGACTGAATGAACAATGAAGGATACTTCTCCTTCATCTCCGATTCTATTTCCCAAGTTGATTCCTCCACTGAATGGTTCCGCCACAGCACGCGAACCAAGGACATCATACGGTTGTGAAGCACTTTCTCCTTACGATCCAGAATCTGCACAGGCTATTCTGAGTTTGATAAGTCCATGCGCAGTTCCAATTATTCGAAGCTAACTACATGACTCGGGTTATGCACATATTTTTGAAGTTGAGAGACATGGAATACGTCATGCACTTCAGCCAAGGCGGGAGGTAGTGCAATCCGGTATGCCACAACTGCCACTCGTTCCAGTATTTCAAAGGGGCCAACAAACCTTGGACTCAGTTTGCCCTTCACACCGAAACATATCACCCCACGCATCGGTATCACTTTCAAGAAGACATGAACCCTGACCATAAACTCCAAAGGTCTACGATGAGCATCGGCATAGCTCTTCTGTCGGCTCTGCGCAGTACGGAGTCTTTCCCGAATCAAACAAACTTTCTTAACTGCCTGCTCCACCAGCTCTGGCCCGAGTACCTGCCTCTCGCCGACTTCATCCCAACAGATTGGAGATCGACACTTGCGCCCATAGAGTGCTTCGTACGGTGTCATCTGGATGCTCGATTGGTAGCTGTTGTTGTACTCGAACTTCGCCAACGGAAGGTGTGTGTCCCAACTAGTCTTCAAATCGATTGTACACAGCCGCAACATATCTTCAAGTATCTGATTTGTCCTTTCTGTCTGTCCGTCAGTCTGGGGATGGTATGCGATACTGAACTTTAGCTTGGTTCCCATATCAGATTGTAGGCTAGTCCAAAAATAAGATAAGAAACGTCTGTCACGGTCAGAGACGATTGAGGCAGGTACTCCATGTAATCGAACAATCCCGTCTATATAAATCTGTGCTAACCGATCGACGCTCCAAGTAACTTTCATAGGGAGAAAGTGGGCCAATTTGGTCAAACAATCAACTATGACCCAAATTGCATCATGCCCCCGTGGCGTCTTCGGAAATCCCACAATGAAATCCATAGTGATGTTGTCCCATTTCCCCTCAGGAATAGCGAGGTTCTGCAGCTCCCCGCCGGGCCTCTGATGTTCAGCTTTTACCTGTTGACATGCCATGCACTGTGACACAAAGGTCGCCATATCCCGTTTCATACCGTGCCACCAGAAGGTCCTGCATAAGTCCATGTACATCTTGGTGCTCCCCGGATGCAAGGAATACTTTGCATAGTGTGCCTCTATCATAATTTCCCTGCGGAGTACTAGGTCGCTAGGAACACATAACCTTCCTTTCATCTGTAAGGCCTCATCTTCGCCTGCCACAAAGTCAGACATCTTCCCTGCCGAGATCAGCCAACATACTTTCGTTAGGAACTGATTGCCCTCCTGAGTAGATTTGATTCTATCACGTAAACTCGGTTCAAGATGGAGTGGTGCCAGCTGCACTCCTTGATGCCGAACTCGAAACTCGATGCCCATCGCCTCAAGATCCTGAAGTAGACGATTGTTTATGGATAACGATCCCACGTGCTTCCGATACAGAGCATCAGCAATGACGTTTCCCTTGCCCGGTGTATATGTGATCGTCAGGTCATAGTCCTTTATCAGTTCTAGCCAGCACCGCTGCCAGAGGTTCAGTTCTCGTTGGGTAAATAGATACATGAGGCTCTTGTGGTCTGTATAGATTTTGCAAGCAACACCATAAAGATAATGCTGTCATAACTTCAGTACAAACACAATTCCCGCCAATTCCAAGTCATGTATCGGATAATTTTTCTCGTGCGTCTTGAGTTGTCTAGAGGCGTACGATATTACCTTATCCCTTTGCATGAGCACACACCCCAAGCCGAGTCCCGAAGCATCACTGTATATCTGAAACTCTTCTACCCTATCCAGAAGTGCAAGAATTAGAGCTGAAACGAGACGTTGCTTAAGTTCCCGAAAGCTAGCTTCGCAGTCATCACCCCATTTGTATACAATCCCTTTCTGAGTAAGGCGAGTCAAAGGCGATGCCAGTTTAGAAAAATCCTTCACGGACCTACGGTAGTATCCCGCTAGGCCCGGAAAGCTTCGAACTTCGCTGGCTGACGTAGGTTGCTTCCAGTCCACCACCGCCTCTATCTTCTTTGGGTCTACGGTGATGCCTTCTGCCGAGATGACATGCCCAAGGAATGATACGCTGTTCAACCAGAACTCACACTTGCTGAGCTTTGCGAACAAATGATGCTCTCGTAATATTTGCAGCACGATCTTCAGGTGTTCCTTGTGCTCCGCCTCGTTCTTGGAATAGATTAGTATGTCGTCAATGAACACGACCACAAACTTGTCCACAAACGGCCGAAACACGCGGTTCATCAGATCCATAAAAGCTGCAGGGGTATTCGTCAAGCCGAACGACATTACGAGAAATTTATAGTATCCGTATCGGGTTTTGAATACAGATTTGTGAGCATCATCAGATTTGATTTTCAACTGGTGATAGCCTGACCTGAGATCAACTTTAGAGAAAACTGTTGTACCGTGCAGTTGATCAAATAAGTCATCTATCCTTGGCAATGGGTACTGGTTCCGCACGGTAGCCTTATTCAGTTCTCGGTAGTCAATGTACATCCGCATGGATCCATCTTTTTTCTTCACAAATAGTACCGGAGCTCCCCAGAAAGAAATGCTTAGGCGAATGTATCCTCGATCCAACAGATCTTGTAACTGTACTTTCAGTTTCTTCAGCTCTGCTGGGGCCATTCGATAAGGTGCCTTCGATATCGGTCACGAATTCGGTCTCACGATCAAGAGGCATTCCAGGCAGCTCATCCGAGAATACGTCAAGGAAATCTGCTATGACTTCAGCCTGAGCTGCATATGCACTTTCCCTTCGGGTGTCTAGAACTGAGGCTAAGTACCCTTCACAGCCCGAATGCAACATACATGTCACGACCCGCACCCGGGGTAAGGGTACTAGTCGGAAACAACGCCCAGCCTACGTCGCAGAATCGGCGGTAGAACGCTGTCTAGAAAGTCTATCTAATATAATGAACCACCAAAAGATAGTGTACTCAATCACAGAACTAAGATAGAATGAACACGAATCAGATAAGAATAGAATAGTCATCAACTCATGAGTTTAAAATAATACATCAATGAGTCTGAAGAGTAACAAAAATAAGCTGGAGACAAATCCAGTACAAAAGAATACTATCATACTACAAGCTACACTCCAGGGTCAACTGTCTCAGTTGGGATAAGTCCCTCTTGAGCCAGGGTCTCCGAATCTAAACCCACAACATCCTGGGGTCCATAATAGGTAGGGTACTGCTCAGTGTCATCTGGAAAAATATATCCAGTCAGGAAAGGAGCAGAGTACATCTCTAACAGCAGTTCTAATCCATGATAAAAACTATGTAACAGTAAATAGCTGTGGATAAACAAGATGCACAAAATAGATACAAGAGATATATAGACAATAAGGAAATACTGGAAAGAAATACAATAATGAACAATATGCCAATGAAACAATAATACTAATGACTAAGTGTGTGAGTACTAGCTTAACATGTGATCGGCTTGGGCAAGATACAATGTGGCCTGGCTAATCATACGTGCGGTGCATGATCAACACTATTCGCTTACCAATACTTTATTCAATAGGGATTTGATCACATATCTATACTAATACTCTCCACCCCCAATTGGTATAATAGATCCAACCACGGTATGCTATGACACTAGATTCCCCAAGAAGATAGCTAGTCTCCCCGAGAATCGGTGTCTGTACATGTACAAGATAACCAATGAAACAATACTTGCACCATATACACCATATACCAAGGAATAACATCTCATGACGAGATCCGGATATACCAATCCGTGTAACCATAGTGTCGAGAGAAACATGTAAATCTACACTAGATACAACGAACATAGAGGATATCATAAATGAGAAACTATCAGAGAATGTACTCGCCTGAAATCCAAAGAACAGTCTCACAGATGTCTGACTCGGTGCCTCGAAGACCTAGATATGGAATACCACATTAAAACAAGGTTCCGGAAAGAGAACAAGTCAAACTAGTCAACTCCTAGGTCAATAAATAAATTCTAAGTCAAAAGTCAACTATGGTCAACTCTAAAGTCAACTAAAGTCAAACCAAGGTCAACCTCACAAGAAATCTATATAAATAATATAGAAATAAAATACAATAATTTAGGAATAAAAATTAGATCCCAAATCATACTCACACAAAGTATACTACTAATACAAATAATATATACCCTAAAATAATATATATACAAACCAATATGTATACAAATAACATAATATATTATTACAAATATTATACAAAACACATATATATACACATATATATATATACAATAATAATATATAAAATATAATTTAAAACTGTCAAAGCGTCACTGAAAACAGTGAACAAAACAAGATAAAATAAAAATATGTTTAATAGTGACAGTCTTGACTGTCACTGAAAATTCATCGCAGAAACTCCATATACAAAACCGCTGCTGTCACAGTTTGCTGACAGTTTCAAACTGTCACAAAAAAACGTCGCTGAAAGGTTGCCGCTCAAAACTGCCGCAGCATTAATGACAGATCTGTCATTAATGCTGACCACTGTACAGCGGCTGCTGTTCAGACCAAATAATGACAGTTTCACTGTCATAGAAACCACTGTCACCAAAACAAATAAATATATATATATATATATATATATATATATATATATAATCACAATACATATATATAAATAAATAATTATATACTTATATATATATATGCACATATAAACTTATAATTAAATACCAATAGTTACAACACATGCACATATTAACGTTCATATTTTACATGGCTAGAAGCACACCTAAAATATATACATTAATATACAAATAATTACATAATAATTATAAATAATATAATTACACAATTAAACACATAAATATATTTTATAAAACATTTATGTATAATTTATACTATTAACATAAGTACATATATAATTACATGCAAGAAAGCTACATATTATATTTGTACATCATATTAGCACACACAAAAATATATAGATCTATGCTACAATAATTACTATAATAAATACACAAAATAAATATATAATATCTATATATATTTACTAATTATAATTAAAGAATTTAAACCATACATAATTAGATCTATTCAAAAATCCACACAATTAGAGAGTATCACACCGTATCCCACTAGATCTATGATACGCATGTGACACGAGTCCAACACACAACCAATTGCACCCCGAAGGATACAAACAAATCACAAATAATATTTATGAATAAATCAAAGTGTCAAAAGTAGATCTATGTGTCCGTGTCAAAATACGACATGTTCAAAGCCCCGTGTCGGAGGAAAAACCCCCAAAATGACACGTATCACCAAATAGTTGGGATACGAACCACATGTACCAAATTATGGACATGACACTAGCCCCAAACACATAATCTCATGTCCAATTGATCTATAGGATCAATTGATACACACAACAAAATGTAAATTCGGAATTCTAACAAAATTAACACAAAAAGCACCATAACTTTCTCCATGGGTCTCTTATGAACACAAAACAAAGTCCTATGGGTAGTACATACATATAGGTTAATTTTATATGATTAAATCTCAGATTTAGAAGCTATTTAAATGGAAAAATCTGAATTATACCTATTGGGAGATGGATTCCCAATGAAACCTCCAATTGAGAAGAACTTGCTTCCAAATTGTAGATCCTTGCTCCTCTTTGTAGATCATTGCTTCCTTCTTCTAGATCCTTGTTCCTCCTTCTCTAATGGTGAATTGGGAAGAATTTGGAATGAATTTGGTAGGGAATTGGAATGGGAATGGAGGGAATTTGGGAGTGGAAAATTCTAGATCTAGATTTGGAATGAGAATGAGAGGAGAGAGAAATTTTCCCCCTCTTTTAATAGGCCGGCCTTGCCCCTCTCCCAAGCAATTATAAAATGTTCAATGTACCCCTTGGGGCCTCTCATGAAGAAATAATTAAGGAAGGAAGCTTCTAGTCTAATCACTTAATTAATTTAATCCATCTCCTTAACTAGGGCTTTCTAAATGGGCCAAATCTAACTATTTAATTCATGTTGGTCCATGGGTCCAAACTACACTAGTTGGGTCCACTAAAATAAGTCCAAAATAATTAAATAACATCCAACAACAATTAAATAATACAACAAAAATTATTTACCATGCACAATATTTATTTAAATAGGAAATTACTAAAATACCCTTTTTCCTAAAATGTGGTAGTGACAATTCTACCCTCCTTAAAATAATTTCGTCCTCGAAATTCAAAGACGAAAACTACCCAAAAAAAAACACAGAATAGAACTAAAGAATCACAACTAACTAATGAACAGAACATAACAATGAACAGAACATAACTAGAAATAACATACCTCAAGGTACAAACAAATATGGATAACGCTCTCGCATGTCATCCTCTCTCTCCCAGGTAGACTCCCCCGGAGAGTGATGCCTCCATGCGACGCGCACCAAAGGAATAGTCTGGTTCCTCAGCACCTTCTCTCTCCGATCCAGAATCTCAACTGGCTGCTCTGGATAGCTAAGAGTAGGGCCCACCTCTATCTCCGAGTGATCCAATACATGACTAGGATCTGCCACGTATCATCTCAACTGCGACACATGAAACACGTTGTGCACTCCCTCCAATGCAGGTGGCAAGTCTAGTCTATAAGCAACTGCACCGACCTTCTCTAGAATAGTGAAAGGTCCGATGAATCGCGAACTAAGCTTTCCGCCTCCACCGAAGCGAATCGTGCCTCGTGTCAGAGAAATCTTCAGAAACACCAAACCACCCACCTAGAACAAAACACCATCTTAAGAACTTAATCTATAACAAACAAGAACAAGCACAAACAAAATCTAAACTATACCTCAAACTCCAAAGGTCTCCGATGGCTATCGGCCCAATGCCGCTGTCTGTCCTGCGCCACTCGAAGTTTGTCTCTGATCAAATGAACCTTCTCCGCTGCATCCACAACCATCTCTGGCCCAAGCAAAATTCTTTCTCCAACATCGTCCCAAGACAAAGGAGTACGACACCTCCGACCATATAGAGCTTCAAAAGGTGACATCTCTATACTGGCCTGGTAACTGTTGTTGTAAGCAAACTCTACCAAATGGAGATGGTCCTCCCAAGAACCCCCAAAATCTAGTACACAAGTGCGCAACATATCCTCGAGAGTCTGGATAGTCCTCTCTGACTGCCCATCTGTCTGGGGATGATATGCAGTACTGAACTTGAGCTGAGTGCCCAAACTCTCCTGCAAACTCCTCCAGAAATGAGAAGTGAAACGACTATCTCGATCTGAGACTATGCTGACGGGAACTCCGTATATCCTAACGATCTGCCTCACATACCTCTCTGCCAGCTTCTCCGTAGACAAACCCACTTTGAAAGGCAAAAAGTGGGCCAACTTGGTCAATCTATCAACAATGACCCAAATCGCGTCTTTCCCTCCTGGAGATCGTGTAAGTCCGGACACAAAATCTATAGTAATGTGTTCCCACTTTCACTCTGGAATGGGTAATGGCTGAAGTAACCCTCCTGGCCTCTGCCTCTCGGCTTTCACCTGTTGGCACACTAAGCATCTGGATACAAACTGTGCCACTTCCCTCTTCATGCCATACCACCACACACTCTCTCGCATATCCCGATACATCTTGTTAGCACCTGGATGTATGGAATACTGAGAGCGATGCGCTTCCTGCAACACCTCCTCGCGTAACTCCCCACTAGGCACACACAATCTAACTCCATGCCTCAAGGATCCATCCTCTGCAATAGTGAAATCATCCTCCAATCCTGCTCTCACTTGAGCTCTGATACTCCTCAAGGATACATCATCATATTGTGCTGCCTTGATCCTGTCCATCAAAACTGAGTGTATCTGTAATCCCCATATTTGCATAGCACACCCAGGAACAATCATCTCAATGCCCAAGCCCTCCAAGTCCTCCAACAAATATCGATCCCGCGTCAAGAACATAGCTACCGGATACCTGCTCAAAGCATCGGCAACTACATTGGCTTTCCCAGGATGATATTATAAAGAGATATCAAAATCCTTCATCAGTTCCAACCACCGACGCTGCCTCATGTTCAACTCCTTCTGCGTGAAAACGTACTTCAAGCTTTTGTGGTCTGTGAAGATCTCCACACGCTCTCCGTACAAATAATGCTTCCACAACTTCAGGGCGAATATGACAGCTGCCAACTCTAAATCATGGGTAGGATAGTTCTTTTCATGAGGACGCAATTGTCTGGATGCATAGGCAATCACCTTCCCATGCTGCTGAAGAACACAACCTAAACCCTTCCCCGATGCATCACTATAAATAGTGAAACCTCCGGACCCTGATGGCAACGTCAAAATAGGAGCAGACGTCAACCTCTTCTTCAACTCCTCAAAAGCAACCTGACAATCCTCCGTCCAAACAAACTCCACATCCTTCCTTGTGAGTCTGGTCATCGGCTCGGCAATCCTCGAAAAATCTTGCACAAACTTCCTGTAATAGCCTGCCAATCCCAAGAAACTCCTGATCTCTGCTACTGAACTCGGAGTCTTCCAAGATTCCACTGCTGAAATCTTCTTCGGATCTACTGAAATACCATCACCAGTCACAACATGCCCCAAGAATTCTACTTTGTCCAAGAAAAACTCACATTTGGACAACTTTCCATACAGCTTCTCCTTTTCAGCACATCCAACACAATCCTCAAATGCTCCTTATGCTCCTCCGGTGTCCTCGAGTATATGAGTATATCGTCGATGAACACCACCACGAACTTGTCAAGGTACTGGTGGAATACCTTGTTCATCAAGTTCATAAATACTGCCGGTGCATTAGTCAAACCAAACGGCATCACCATAAACTCGTACTGACCATACCGAGTTCTAAAAGCAGTCTTCGGTATGTCCTCCGGCTTCACCTTCACTTGATGGTAGCCTGATCTCAAATCTATCTTAGAAAATACCTTCGCACCACTCAACTGATCAAACAGATCATCAATCCGTGGCAAAGGATACTTATTCTTGATAGTGAGATTATTCAAAGCCCTGTAATCAATGCACATGCGCACCGATCCATCCTTCTTCGGTACAAACAATACCGAGGCTCCCCATGGTGAAGAACTCGATCTGATAAACCCCTTATCCTGTAATTTGTCCACCTGCTTCTTCAACTCGACCAGCTCGCTGTTGTTTACTCTATAGACATGTTGCGAAATTGGTTCTACACCTGGCACCAAGTCTATAGAAAATTCAACATCTCGATCTGGTGGCAATCCTGGCAATTCCTCAGGAAACACATCCAAGAATTCTGCTATCAACGGATGTGGCAACTCCTTGTCTTCCACCATAGCTCCACAAATAATGCCTTCCCCCTGCTCCGCAGCTCCTCTAGCAAACTCGAACTCTGGCTCTCCTGGCGGAGCAAACAAAACTCTACCTCCTCTACAGTCTATGCTAGCACGGTGCCTACTCAACCAATCCATCCCAAGTACAATATCATAGCTTGGAAGTGGCATTACAAGTAGACACGCACTCAACTCCCGGCCTCCCAGAGTAACTCTTCGATCCTTACAAATATCATTAACCAGGATAATGCCTCCCCCGATAATGATCTTGCAAGTCCTAAGCAAAGACTCAGCTACCAAACCATGCTTCAGAGCAAAAGAAACAGATACAAAACTATGGGAAGCACCACTATCAAACAAAGCTAAAGCTGGAATAGAATCAAGAAGAATAGAACTTGCGATGACATCTCCTGTGGTTTCCTCCTCTTCGACGGTCATAGCAAACGCTCGTCCCTGCCGAGCACCTCCCTGTTGTTGATGCTGGACAAAATGCTGCTGCTGTGTCAGAAGCGGTCCCCTCGCCTGTGCTGCAGGTGGTCTCGTCTGTGTCCTCGGAGCTGGAGCTGCTCCTTGAACTGCACGACGAGGACACTCCCTCGATTGATGCCCTTCAGTACCACAATACAAACAAACTCCTAGCCTCCTCCTGCAAACTTCCCAGATGTGGCCGGGCTTCTTGCAGAAGTTGTATAGAGCCTGCGGTAACTGCCTCTGCTGCTGAGGTGCCTGGTGAAAAGGCGCTCTAGCTGGAGTCTGGTTCTGCTGTGGCTGCTGGAAAGGTCTGGACTGGAAATGAGGACGTTTGGCAGATACTGCACTGCCGTTGGCCCCCAGAAAAGAATCACGGTATCTCTTGGTCTTCAAACCCAGATCCCGCTCAACCTTGCGTGCATCCACAAGTATCTCCGAGTATGTCTCATAAAAAGACGGAATGAGAATCTTTACCTCCCAGTTTAGACCCTCTCGGAAACGAATAGCTCGAACCTCCGGCTCCCTCACCAAGTACTCTGCAAATCGGCTCAACCTATCGAACTCCGCAGCGTATTCCTCCACAGACATGCTCCCCTGAATGAGACTCTCAAATTGTCTCCCCAAGTCAAGCCTGTCTATCCGAGCGAAAAACTTCTTCTTGAAAAGGTCCTTGAATACCTCCCAAGATTGTCCTGCGTCAACTAGAACCGGCTCATTCCTGAACCAAGTGCGAGCGACGTCGAACAGTTGAAGTCCTACCGCCTTAACCTTCAGATCTTCAGAAAGACGGGACACCCTCATAAGACGCTCAATGTCCTCGAGCCAATCATCAGCATAGACGATGCCCTCCGTCCCTTTGAAAACCCTAGGCTCCAGTTTCTTGAAGTCCTGAATATTGCCTGGCCGAAGCTGAGCAACTTGAGGAACAACCTGCTGCTGGATCGAAACTCCTCTCTCAACTACAGCACGAGCAAGCTGATGAGCACTCTCGATGCCCTGCCGTAGAACGTCGGTCTGCCTCTGATGTGCCTCTGACTGAGCCCTATGTGCCTCGAGCATCTCACGAAACAGTATAAACATCTGTGACGCCTCTGCTGGCACAGGAGGTGGAGGTGGAAGCCCCTCAGATACAGCTGGCACAGTCCTCTGAGTAGGTGGTGGACCTCCGAAAGTAGCTGACACTCCAATCACTGGAGAAGTGACTGGTGCAGGCCCTCGGGATATCGCAGACCTCTCAGAAGCTGCTCTCCCCTGCTGTGATCTAGTCTTAGGCGGCATCCTGAGACAAAGCGAAAGAAAGAATCAATATGGCATAAGATGTAAGACATCAAGAAAAGGACAGTTTAAGGGATCAAGTATCAATGTCAAAGGAGAATAGTTGAATCAAAAGAATTTTCCTAGATGTGATTGAGTATCTCAGCCTATTTCCTATATCCTATCGCAGGCTCGCAGTAGTACAACTAAATTGTCACACTACCACGACATCACAAACTTGTGAAGCTAGACCTGCATGGGCCACCACCAAAAACGTGTCATGACCCACACCCGGGGTAAGGGTACTAGTCGGAAACAACGCCCAGCCTACGCCGCAGAATCGGCGGTAGAACGCTGTCTAGAAAGTCTATCTAATATAATGAACCACCAAAAGATAGTGTACTCAATCACAGAACTAAGATAGAATGAACACGAATCAGATAAGAATAGAATAGTCATCAACTCATGAGTTTAAAATAATACATCAATGAGTCTGAAGAGTAACAAAAATAAGCTGGAGACAAATCCAGTACAAAAGAATACTATCATACTACAAGCTACACTCCAGGGTCAACTGTCTCAGTTGGGATAAGTTCCTCTTGAGCCAGGGTCTCTGAATCTAAACCCACAACATCCTGGGGTCCATAATAGGTAGAGTACTCCTCAGTGTCATCTGGAAAAATATATCCAGTCAGGAAAGGAGCAGAGTACATCTCTAACAGCAGTTCTAATCCATGATAAAAACTATGTAACAGTAAATAGCTGTGGATAAACAAGATGCACAAAATAGATACAAGAGATATATAGACAATAAGGAAATACTGGAAAGAAATACAATAATGAACAATATGCCAATGAAACAATAATACTAATGACTAAGTGTGTGAGTACTAGCTTAACATGTGATCGGCTTGGGCAAGATACAATGCGGCCTGGCTAATCATACGTGCGGTGCATGATCAACACTATTCGCTTACCAATACTTTATTCAATAGGGATTTGATCACATATCTATACTAATACTCCCCACCCCAACTGGTATAATAGATCCAACCACGGTATGCTATGGCACTAGATTCCCCAAGAAGATAGCTAGTCTCCCCGAGAATCGGTGTTTGTACATGTACAAGATAACCAATGAAACAATACTTGCACCATATACACCATATACCAAGGAATAACATCTCATGACGAGATCCGGATATACCAATCCGTGTAACCATAGTGTCGAGAGAAACATGTAAATCTACACTAGATACAACGAACATAGAGGATATCATAAATGAGAAACTATCAGAGAATGTACTCGCCTGAAATCCAAAGAACAGTCTCACAGATGTCTGACTCGGTGCCTCGAAGACCTAGATATGGAATACCACATTAAAACAAGCTTCCGGAAAGAGAATAAGTCAAACTAGTCAACTCCTAGGTCAATAAATAAATTCTAAGTCAAAAGTCAACTATGGTCAACTCTAAAGTCAACTAAAGTCAAACCAAGGTCAACCTCACAAGAAATCTATATAAATAATATAGAAATAAAATATAATAATTTAGAAATAAAAATTAGATCCCAAATCATACTCACACAAAGTATACTACTAATACAAATAATATATACCCTAAAATAATATATATACAAACCAATATGTATACAAATAATATAATATATTATTACAAATATTATACAAAACACATATATATACACATATATATATACAATAATAATATATAAAATATAATTTAAAACTGTCAAAGCGTCACTGAAAACAGTGAACAAAACAAGATAAAATAAAAACAGGTTTAATAGTGACAGTCTTGACTGTCACTAAAAATTCGTCGCAGAAACTCCATATACAAAACCGCTGCTGTCACAGTTTGCTGACAGTTTCAAACTGTCACAAAAAAATGTCGCTGAAAGGTTGCCGCTCAAAACTGCCGCAGCATTAATGACAGATCTGTCATTAATGCTGACCACTGTACAGCGGCTGCTGTTCAGACCAAATAATGACAATTTCACTGTCATAGAAACCACTGTCACCAAAACAAATATATATATATATATATATATATATAAATATATATATGCAATAATAATCACAATACATATATATAAATAAATAATTATATACTTATATATATATGCACATATAAACTTATAATTAAATACCAATAGTTACAACACATGCACATATTAACGTTCATATTTTACATGGCTATAAGCACACCTAAAATATATACATTAATATACAAATAATTACATAATAATTATAAATAATATAATTACACAATTAAACACATAAATATATTTTATAAAATATTTATGTATAATTTATACTATTAACATAAGTACATATATAATTACATGCAAGAAAGCTACATATTATATTTGTACATCATATTAGCACACACAAAAATATATAGATCTATGCTACAATAATTACTATAATAAATACACAAAATAAATATATAATATCTATATATATTTACTAATTATAATTGAAGAATTTAAACCATACATAATTAGATCTATTCAAAAATCCACACAATTGGAGAGTATCACACCGTATCCCACTAGATCTAGGATACGCATGTGACACGAGTCCAACACACAACCAATTGCACCCCGAAGGATACAAACAAATCACAAATAATATTTATGAATAAATCAAAGTGTCAAAAGTAGATCTATGTCCGTGTCAAAATACGACATGTTCAAAGTCCCGTGTCGGAGAAAAAACTCCCAAAATGACACGTATCACCAAATAGTTGGGATACGAACCACATGTACCAAATTATGGATACGACACTAGCCCCAAACACATAAGCTCATGTCCAATTGATCTATAGGATCAATTGATACACACAACAAAATATAAATTCGGAATTCCAACAAAATTAACACAAAAAGTACCATAACTTTCTCCATGGGTCTCCTATGAACACAAAACAAAGTCCTATGGGTAGTACATACATATAGGTTGATTTTACATGATTAAATCTCAGATTTAGAAGCTATTTAAATGGAAAAATCTGAATTATACCTATTGGGAGATGGATTCCCAATGAAACCTCCAATTGAGAAGAATTTCCTTCCAAATTGTAGATCCTTGCTCCTCTTTGTAGATCCTTGCTTCCTTCTTCTAGATCCTTGCTTCCTCCTTCTCTAATGGTGAATTGGGAAGAATTTGGAATAAATTTGGTAGGGAATTGGAATGGAAATGGAGAGAATTTGGGAGTGGAAAATTCTAGATCTAGATTTGGAATGAGAATGAGAGAAGAGAGAAATTTCCCCCCTCTTTTAATAGGCCGGCCTTGCCCCTCTCCCAAGCAATTGTAAAATGTCCAATGTACCCCTTGGGGCCTCTCATAAAGAAATAATTAAGGAAGGAAGCTTCTAGTCTAATCACTTAATTAATTTAATCCATCTCCTTAACTATGGACTTTCTAAATGGGCCAAATCTAACTATTTAATTCATGTTGGTCCATGGGTCCAAACTACACTAGTTGGGTCCACTAAAATAAGTCCAAAATAATTAAATAACATCCAACAATAATTAAATAATACAACAAAAATTATTTACCATGCACAATATTTATTTAAATAGAAAATTACTAAAATACCCTTTTTTCTAAAATGTGGTAGTGACAATACGCCTAGCCGAAATTGCTGATATCACCATTGCCGTCTTCGGTGCAGCGCTGTACGAATAATAGAAGTCTGTCTCGCCGGGTAGACGAAATACGACTCACTTCTCCGAGCACTAGATTGTTGCATGGCAAGCACCCAACCAGTCCATTCCGAGAATAATATCATAATCCTTAATGTCTAGCACAATGACATCTAAGGAAAGCTTCCTTCCTCTGATGCAAATATAACCGTCCCTACAGATCGCATGGACGGGCATGTCGACTCCCGAAGGGGTACTCACGCAAAGGTTTATTTTTAATGGAGTAGAAGCTAATTTATTCTCAACAGTAAAATTAGCAGATATAAAACTATGCGTAGCACCTGAATCGAATAAGACTCTAGTAGGCAATTCTAGGTAAAGTAAGGTACCTGTCATAACAATGTCAGAGACGGATGCCTCATCCTGAGTCAGTGCATAGACTCGGCCTTGAGCACCCTGGCGTCGTTGGTTCACTGGTATAACATTGGCGCCATTTGCTGGAGGTCCCTTATTCTGATTCCCGTTGTTCTGATTCTCGTTGTTCTGATTCCCGTTGTTCTGATTCGGCTGTGGCCTGACTATCGGCCTTGGATCTCGACAGTCAAAAGCTTTATGGTCCAAACGACCATATTTGAAGTACCCAACAACTCGGCACTCATTCACCCGATGCCCCAATTTGCCACACCTATGGCAGTACGGTGCCTGGGGCGGATCCCTGTGTTTGGATGTGTGTTGACGCTTTTGCGCTCTAGACCCTCCTATTTCCTGAGGCCCCTTGTTGAAATTAGTACGGGGGGTTTGCACATCGACCTTTGGTGGATTACGCCCAAAGATCCGTTCGCTATTCAGGGCAGCTTCATAACATTCCCTGTAGGTTTGACACTTCTGATTTATGACGTTCCTACGCAAATCGTCATTCAAACCGTTCTGAAAATGGTAGCACCACGCCTACTGGTTAGGCAAGAAGTGTCCGACAAACTTGGCAAGTCTAGCTGGCAAGTCTAGCAAACACTGAATCATAATCATCCACAGACATACTTCCTTGCACCAGATTGCTGAAGTCGTCTTCTTTCTGTTGTCGCACGGCCCGTAGGATATATTGTTCAATAAAGGCATATTTGAATATTTTCCAGGTAATCTTACAGTTGGGATTGGCATCATAAATCCTTTGCTTAGTGGCTTCCTACCAATCGTGCGCACGCAGTTCCAGTTGAACTGATGCACAAGCCACTCTTTTAGACCCCTTAATGCCGACCAAGTTGAAGAGTCCCTCCAGCTTTGCAACCCATCCCATCACTACGTCCAGTTCTGCTCACCCGTTGAACGTTGGTGGATGCATTTTGGTGAACTCCGTCGCTCGGTAGGTATTCCTAGTTGGTGGCTGTATTTCTTCTGACTCGTCTTCTACAGCCACAGCCGGCGGCGTTACAGGCATCACTGTAGCTCCTCCGTTACTGGATACCAAGGATGCAATCAACTGCATCATGGTATCCATCTGCTTCTGTTGAGCAGTGAACTATGCCTGAATTTGTGCCTGCTGAGTAGCGGCTTGCTGTTGCTGCACCTCCATGAGATGCATAAGCCGCTCTGTCATATCGATAGAACCCGCTCCTCCGAATTCTCCAGAACTTGCTGGATCACTCTGAATGGGTTAAGCACTGCTTGCAGCAACAGTATTTTTTTTAGCCATTGCTACAAAAGAGAGTAGCTTATTAACACTCCAAAAATGATAGATTTTTATATCTATGGGCTCATTGTATAGGCGAATCATCTCATACAGCGGACGTCGAACGCAACTCAATTGAGAGGCGCATCAAACTCCTATATTATCTTTTTAAAATTCCAAGAAAGTAAAACTGTGCTCTGATACCAATATGTCATACCCCGATCCCGAAAGGGTCAATCGTCCTCGCTGGATCCTTTACAGAACCGATCGTCCTCGCTGGGGCATGATGTCGTGCGAGCCTGGAGTTGCGCTCGCACAAGGCAATAACGTGCAGTGATAGGAACCTATTTTGAGACATAATTTAGAAAACACATTCACAAACATTTGAACACAAGTATAGGAAGAAATATGCTTTTTATTGATAATTCAGAGTAATTTACATAGAGTTTACATTTGATGCGCCTCTCGGCAGCTTGATTTGCATTAAAAAAGGAAACTCAAAAGGCAGGGCGCGCTCCATCAGATAGTCCACGTCGTTTATACATTACGCCCTTGTATAGGTTGAAAGTCCATGCCTCCAAAATGAACTGAATCCAACTATACTTTAAAAATAGAGGTGCTCATAATGCCTCCTCGTCTATCCATTAGCGTTGTACCGCTTGAGTGCCTGAAATAGTTGCCCACAACGTGGGTCAGTACTCAACTTATACTGGTGAGCAGGATAAACCCACTCGACTAAATCAACACTAGCTTATTAGGGGCGAGCATGCATTAAGATGATCTTTCTATAAAGAAGTAAGTGAATTTGTTTCATATCAGTTGCATGTTTTGATAGGAATGAAAATAACATTGAATCCAACAAGTACACTGGTTGCTTACTCAACCGATGCACGCCTTCCCTGCAACGAAACACAAGTATACTTACCATCTGCACAAGACAATAAATTAGCATGTGTTCTATTCTATGCGGTCATTGGTATGATCGACACCTTAGGGACTTATTCCAAGCATTACGGCGTGCCCTGTCAGCCCGGGTAGCAAGCCCTGCTGAAGGTCCCGTAATGCATCACGACTAACACGATCAAATATTTCTCCACGGTCGATACGGTTCCAGTGCCCCGGAATACCATTTTGAGGAAAGCCAAACCTTGTGCACAAGTTGTTCCAGACCATACAAATGCATGAATAATTCATATATCATACAATGTATGAAATAAAACAAAAGAAGTAAAACAACAATATATACTTATGCAACAGTTCATATTTTCTCAAGCCGTGTTCCAATTTTTGGTATCCCGTAGGTCCAAACTCTATCCGAGGCACCAGGCCGCAACCAACCAATAACCGAATTCCTTTACAAAGAAACTCGAGTTTATAATGTACAAGTATATAATTAAGTTAGTCTACAAATCCTATGTTCCTTTCTTAGTGGCTGGCATGCATTATGGTTAAGAATTTCCTAGGCGTCCAACCGGGCATCATCGAGTGAATGTTTGAAACATTAGAGATGTGGGCATGAAGAAGTATAGGAAAGAAGGGTCCAAACCACTCACTGGTTAAGGGAAAAATACTGAAACAAGGAGTCCCGCCTAGCGACGATCAAATATCAGTTATGCGGACCTGCAACGGCATGAGCACCGAGTTAGAAATCTTGCCTATCCTTCCGCCGAACTCCCCAAGAATCAAAGCTCCAAACGAGAAAGCAAACAGCGAAAACCAAGCAAATCGAAAGCAACACCAAATCAAATCCCAAAGCGACAATCAAGAAAACCAAGCAACAAAACACGAAAACTATTAGACTTATTTCGATAGAGGCCTATCCATGAGTTGGACAGGATCATCGCATTTCGTCCATGGCAAAAGGATGCTGAAGATCTAAACTACGACTCAGACGAATTAGCCACAAGCCCAATTACATAGTGCACATCCCGGTCGGATCGAGATTTGAGGCACTACATGTGCCATCGTTCTAGACTTGTGGACACTAAGTTTGTTAAATTTGGAGAGCGTTATCTCTGACATGTTTTACGGTGCAAAGTGGGCCATAATTGGACACTATTTTGACCAAAAACTGTCATTTTTGCCCCTGTGTCCAAATTGGACTTATGGATAGTCAATTCTAGTTATTTCTTATGTTTTAGAAACGTTGGTGATATTTGTTACAGCATCCAGAGACGTTCGTGTGGATTCTACCTTTTCGGGAGCAGTTGACGCATTGAGCTCGCTACTTGGAACTCGCTATATCCAAAATCCAGGCAAGTGTACATTGCCTTGGTCTCAGTAAATTGTGCTTAATTTTAACTGCAGTTTATAGTTTATATTTTAATACATGTATTTTATTGTGACCCTAGGACCGTGACGATACTTTGCGTCTGAATCATATTCGGGTGCTAACTTTCGTACGCAGAGTCGGGTATCGGTAAATTGCATTATCATCATTTACCGTATAAGTGCAACACTTGCATTAATTACCTTAGGACACTATACACGACTCTCATGTACAGAAGCCCCACTTGAGATATTCGAGGATTTCAAGTTCTATTTTAGAACAGGACTTGAGACATGTGCTAGTTGACATTATGTTATTTACACATGGACTTAAGACATAGATAGTGATTGTGTTTCGTGACATGGGGTTGGGGAGAACTTACCGTACCGCTAGGCTACCAAACTCTACTAGTATTATAGTACTGCAGGTACCTTGACGGGGCTTGTACGTATCTACTACTATTATTACTACTATCACTAGTACCTCTAGTATATGTATGAAACCCGGTGGTTTAGCGGACGAGTACGTTCTCACTTGCATTCACTTAGCTGGTTATGATAGATACCCTTGAGCACATTGCTTATTATTTTACTGTTACATTGGCATGTTATTTCTTGTACCTTGTTACGTCCCTCTGAGGACCTGGTCCCTTGTCAGTTTTGCAGCATATATCGTTATGGAGCCTGCCTGGAGTTGCTAATGTGTGTTGCTTTGTTATACGGGCATTGGTACCAGGTACTTATATCATTTCTACTGGAGATATGTTTATTTATTCATATTGTTGATTCATTTGCTGATATAGCCTAGTTTTTATAGACTCATATTTCTTTCTCGAGTCTATTTGAGTTTGTGTTACTGGACGACCGACTTTAGCACATATAGCTCATTCTGGATGTATTCTGTTCATTGTGGATTGAGACGTAGATATATTTACTATTTTACGTAGATAGGGACCATTATATTTCAGCTTATACATATTCGAGTCGGACCAGAATCTTGTCGAATGCGTAGCTGACATGTTACGTATTCCTAGTCCTACGTATTTTTGGGATTGGGGCGTTACATGTGTTGTCGAAATAATTTTAGAATCACGGTGTGGCTGTGATTTTAAAATCGCAATCACATTAATTTTAAGTAAAACACAATAATTACATGGCATGACTAAGATTATAAAATTACAGGAATCTTGTGACTTGATAATAATAATGATAATAATAAGGGTAAACGGGATATGAGCTATAAACACATATTCCTACATGAGTCATGCACATGTGGACCAATAGAATGGACTCATACATCCCATGTGCACTAGTACACTACATTTCTATTGGTCCACATGTGTATTAGTTCATATACAAATATGAGTTTATGGCACATATCCCATTTACCCTAATAATAATAATAATAATAATAATAATAATAATAATAATAATAATAATAATAATAACAACAACAAGTATATTTTGAGAGAAAAGATATTTATGGCCTTCGTTAGAACTCCCATTGACTACACAAATGAAGAAATCAATAAAAAATAGCAAATTATATTTTAGAATCATGTAATGGTATTAATTTAAAATTTATAATTAACTAATACTTGAGTTTAAATCCACTTTATGAAATCAGATTGATCAATCTGATTTCATAATTACAAGATGCGGTTATAAAATCACGAATGACTATAGTTAATGAAAGAGCACAATTCTAAAAGAATTTTTTTTTGTCCTACATTCCCAAATATTCCTGTTATTTTTCCTTCACAACGGTAGCAGTAGAAATATTGGGTAGTCTTCACATTACCAGTAGATAGGAGCAGAGTGTTCTTCTTTTCTTCACTTTACCAGCATTAGAAGCAGCAGCAGTAGAAGCAGTGTTCTTTTTCATTTTACTTTCCTGCAGTAGCTCACCTTTATTTCAATAGACGTTGGCAGCAAGGGTCGGCAGTTATTCCAGTCAGCAAGAAGGAGCTCCAACCTA
This sequence comes from Iris macrosiphon, assembly GCA_036927795.1. Classification (NCBI taxonomy): domain Eukaryota; kingdom Viridiplantae; phylum Streptophyta; class Magnoliopsida; order Asparagales; family Iridaceae; genus Iris; species Iris macrosiphon. The sequence goes on along the minus strand of JAYESA010000004.1, from coordinate 24,421,111 downwards.
GCAGAGGCGGTTAGACTGAGTCAGCAATGAAGGACAAGATTGTAATTGTCATTACAATTTGAAACGTATAAACACCTATGAGAGGGAAGGAAGAACGGATCTGGACAAGTACATTCATAGTTCTTGAATTGTAACTGTTTCTTGGCGAATTGCTAATAAAGTAATTCTTCTTCTTCTTCTTCTTCTTCTTCTTCTTCTTCTATCCTAAATTTTGTTTCAATTTCCAGTAAACCCTAGAATTAGCCATGATGAATCATTTACAAGCTACTAACACTTATGTGTTAGTAGGAAGAGGTAGTATCGGCTATACCTAGCGATGGCAACTGGACTGGAAGGGGTTGGGGACTATACTCCCCAACCTCGTCTCTAGGTAGTGTTCGAATTTTCGTCCTCGTTCTCGTTCGGGTTCAATTTTTTTTTACTTCCATCTCCATCCCATCCCCATTAAACAATACACTTCCCGTCCACGTCCTATTAACACTTTCGGGACCAGATTTTTCAGTTCCCGTTCCAGTCCCGTTAATATTTTTTTATGTACCTTATAAGCTTAAAAAAAAACTATTGTTATCCAAAAAAAATACAAGACAGGTTAATAAAACCTGGTTTCCATAAATAGTATACCACTAGATAGAGAAAATAATATAATAAATACAACAAAAAAAGAATATTAATCCAACAAAAAATATACAAGTACTAAATAGAAGTTTATAGCCTAATAAAGACTAAATTGCAACTTGATACCCTCAACTATCAATGTTTTTCAACTTGATACCATCAACTTTGATAAGTATTAATTTAATATCCTATCTCAACAAATATTTTCAACTTGATACCCAAAATTTTATTTATTCATAAACTACCCTCTCCAACACCCCCCACCCCCACACTCCCCTCCGGCGACACCCTCCCTACCCGCCACCGGTGACCACCCCCCTACCCGCCCCGACGATCCCTCCCTACCCGCGTCGCCCGCCAGCTCGCTTATGCCCGCTCGCGTGCCCGCCCTTGCGCCTGCCGGCAGGCTGGCCGAGCGCTCCCGAGGCCCGCCCTCTCTCTCTCTCTCTCTCTCTCTCTCTCACACACACACACACACACACACATCCTATTTTTATTTTTTGACTTCCCGACATAACGCACGGGGCCCGGCGTAACGCTCGAAAATTTTGTGCACACTGTATTGCATATCTTTGGGCCCACTGCCCCCCAACTCCCACCATTTATAAATAAAAGGAATAATACGCCCCGTGACTCAATCCACTGACCTTCTGCCACCCAGTCGGGGTCTTCTACTGTTGATATGGTACGTTGGGTGTCATATTTAAGTATAGTATAAGCACATGAGAATATCCTTAGGACATATTTGGAATGCCAGAATATGTCACAGGATATTCAATTATGAGATTATTGTCATAATGATTGAGATCATTGTATTAATGACTGTAAGGCTATATAATGTCACAAGATATCATTTCTCCTACTTCTACTCCTCCCACACCACTATCTGTACGGAGGACCACTCGCAGCAATGCAGGAAATCCTCCAAACAGATATGGTTGGGATACTGCTCAGTTTGTTTCTTATGACCATATCATTTCTTCTCATGGAGCATTTATAGCATCTTTGGATAGTATTATTGTACCTAACAATTGGCAGGTTGCCAAGAACGATCCAAAGTGGAAAGCGGCAATGCACGAGGAGTTGGGAGCTCTGGAGAAGAGCCATACTTGGGAGCTTGTGAGACTGCCAGAGGGGAAGAGAGCAGTTGGATACAAGTGGGTCTTTACCGTAAAGCAGAACCCAGATGGACAGGTTGAGCGCTACAAAGCTCGACTAGTAGCCAAAGGATACAGTCAGACGTACGGCATCGACTATGACGAGACCTTTGCACCAGTTGCAAAGATGAGCACTGTCCGGACTCTATTTTCTCTGGCAGCGAATGGTGGATGAAAGCTACACCAACTGGATGTGAAGAATGCGTTTCTTCACGGAGATCTAGTGGAGGAGGTGCACATGGAGATACCAACAGGATTTGGCACCAATCAGATAGTAGGCAAGGTCTACAGGTTGAAGAAGTCCCTCTATGGACTGAAGCAGTCTCCTCGAGCGTGGTTTGACAGATTCAGAAGGACGATGATAGGGATGGGATATCAGCAGATCAATGCTGATCATACTGTGTTCTTTCGTCGGAGTGGAGGCCACATCACCATGCTTGCGGTGTATGTGGACGATATGATTATCACAGGAGATGATGAGCAGGAGATCACCCAACTCAAAGGAAAGCTTGGCAAGGAATTCGAGGTAAAGGATCTCGGCCTTCTTCGGTACTTCCTTGGGATTGAGATTGCTCGAGAAGCAGAGAGGATTGTTCTCACTCAAAGGAAGTATGCACTGGACCTTTTCACAGAAACTGGGATATTGGGGTGCAAACCTGCAGCGACACCAATAGATCAGAGGTTCAAGATTGATGCTGAGACTGGAGAACCAGTTGATCAAGACAGATACTAGAGACTGGTTGGCAAGTTGATCTATTTGAGCCACACACGTCCTGATATCTGCTTTGCAGTAAGTGTGGTGAGCCGCTACATGCATGACCCACGGAAGGGTCATATGGATGTAGTGTACCAGATTCTGAGGTACTTGAAAGGTGCTCCCGGGAAGGGACTAATATTCAGGAAGAACAATCACGTGAGCATCGAGGGCTACTGTGATTCTGACTGGGCTAGTTGTGCTGATGACAGAAGGTCTACCTCAAAATATTGCATATTTGTAGGAGGTAACTTGGTCTCCTGGAGGAGTAAGAAGCAGTCTGTGGTGGCCAGATCGACAGCTAAAGCAGAGTACAGAGCTATGGCCTTGGGAGTTGCAGAGCTGCTATGGTTGAAGAATATGCTGGTGGAGCTGAAGCTGGATTAAGGAGCCAAGATAAAGCTGTGATGTGACAATCAGTCAGCTATTAGTATCGCCAATAATCCAGTACAGCATGACAGGACCAAACACATCGAGATTGATAGATTCTTCATCAAAGAGAAGTTGGATAGTGGATTACTGGAGCTTGGCCATGTTCCAACCAGGAATCAAGTAGCAGATGGACTAACCAAGGGACTCGCCTCAGTTAGCATGATTAGAGGATGTGACAAGATGGGCTTAGTGAATATCTTTCACCCATCTTGAGGGAGAGTGTTGATATGGTATGTTGGGTGTCATATTTAAGTATAGTATAAGCACATGAGAATATCCTGAGGACATATTTGGGATGCCAGAATATGTCACAGGATATTCCATTATGAGATTCTTGTCATAATGATTGAGATCATTGTATTAATGACTGTAAGGCTATATAATGCCAATGAGACAATCAATAAAAGAATCAACTAATTTCAACATCTGCCTCTTCTCGGTAACCACAAGAGTCACTCGAGTTCGGTTACACACACATCCTAATCCTAATGAGTTTACTTGTAACATTGTTGAATAAGTTAGGATGTTATGATATTACATCCATTATAATTTAAAAGTTTTTCTGCTTACATACACGATTATGGAATAGCTTAAATAGAGTGAATTTAGTAACTGGATTTGAAAAATGTTAGTTGGAAGTTCACAGGTCAACTCATCGATGTTAAGTTTCATAGAAACCCCGACTATGATAAATGTTGAGAATTATTATTGAGTTGCTTTGTAAACATTCATATTCTCAAAGAGAGATCAAGAATTAATTCTGCATGGACACCTTTTTAACATGATCGACAGATTATGTATATAAAAACCACACACAGAAATGCATATGTGACTACATTTAACTTGTTGAAGTTGGTGGAAATTTAATTTTCTTGGATCTTGGGCTAATACATTTGCTGACACATTCATGATATTGACTCTTATGTTTTCCTTTTCAGGCTTGAGGATGGCATAATTGCTTGGCAAGATAAAAGCTTAGGGAACTTATATACTCGTCTAGACTTTAGAGAGGATGTTTATTGTGTTGAGATGGATTATGAAGTTGCTTGCTGACTTCTTTTTTGGAGTTTTTCTTTGTAGTAATCAACATTTATTGTGATTAGTTTATACGATTTTTCTGATTGTATCCTTTCTTTTCTTTTTTGCATTTATCACGTTTGGTTTGCGGAAAGGAAAGAAAAATAAATCAATTCTTTGTTCTTTCAATTCTTTTGAAAAATTACTTTTTCTATTACTTTTTCTTTCCAATGTTTGAAAAGATTAAGAAAATTGGGAGGAAAAGGAAATCCTTTGGGGTGGAACCATTTTCTTCTTCTTTTTTTTTTTTTTGGAAATCATTTTTCTTTCTTACTCATTTCCTTTGGCATCCATCCAAACACACTTTTCCATGATTCCGTGAACCACCAAACGTGGCCTAAGGGTAATCATACCCAAAATTTCTACTTAATATCGTATTTATGAGCTGTTGGAGTTAACATTATAAATGCACCACTCAATCCACAAGATGCATCACCAATCTGAGTGCCTATATAATGAACCTATTGGTGCATGTTACATTCAGAATGAGGACTCCCCCATATCATTACAGCAGTACCGACTGCTGCTTATAGCTGCATTCTAACTGTTTTTGTATATGGAGGAGGGGAAAAAAAGGCTAGATTGTCGTACTGACACTCCAACTATAATGTCCGGACGTTTTTGAAGTTTTTGTCAACTCTATCTTGGTAATAAGTTACCTAATCATAATTTAGGATGCTAAGTGGCATAATATCAAACCTTAGGGGTATCAAGTTGCAAAATGAAAATAGTTGAGAGTATTTGCAAATGAACCTTTAAAAAAAAAAACTAAATTTCTCTTGCAAGTAAAACAAGACAAAAATAAACAAGCATACACCTTCCTTGTACATCACTTTTATTAGTTCTAATCTTGTGGTCTTGACCTTCAGTTGAAAATTGAAGACCATTATACAAAGCTTTGAATAAACTCCCATCAAAACCTTCAGTTGTCTATGCAGAAAAAATGCCCATCATAATCACCAAAACATGTGTGTGTGTGTGAAACCAAAAGCACTTCAAATATTGGCATGTTTCTTTTTGTTCATTCATTTGTTTTATTTAGCTAAGATATATTTATCGAAGTGTGTCAAGATGCTGATAGGCGTGGACTGTGATTCAGCTTCGAGATGCATTTTATTAGAAATATTGTCTTTTACTTACTAAAAAATTTCAGAATACAAAAAATAAAATAAAACAGATGTTACCGGCCTCTGGGGAAGTCGTGCACGAAGCACTGCCCTAAGAGTTTATTCGGGATCTGTGTACAGACGTTCCCGAAGCTCCTAGTGGTAAAACTCCCGCACTACCGGTATCTCGTTGCCGCACACGACTTGGAGAGAACGACCAGAACTTAGCTCTGCCCAGAGCTTGGAGACGATGAAGAACGAACAGAATGTTGACAGAGGTTTTTCGTAAAGAATTTTTTCTGAGTAGTTTACAAAGAAACACAGCCGAATATAAAGACTGATGTGTAACGGTCTGAATTAATTTCCGATTAATTCAGCCGTTACACAGAAGAATTAAAAGAATAAATCTGGACACTGAAAATTGTAACGTTCAAAACAATTGTAACGTTCAGAAATTAATTCTAACGTTAAGAAAAAATAAATGAAAGAAAAAAGAGGAGCAAAAAGAATTTTAGGGTCCCAGCCCGAACCCGAAGAGAAAATCAGATCGGCATTCGGCGCCCGCAGATGTGGATGCGTACCCGCACCCGTTACGCGCACCGAACCGAATCGAGCCGAGCCGGGCCGGGCGGCGACGACGGCACGCGCGTGTGGTCCAAGGGGTTCCCCACACAACAACTTAATAGAGCAAAGGAGAAAAACTAATAAATGTACACAAGAAGGCTTTGGTGCATCCGATGTGGGACTAAAGAAAGGAAGAGAAATTTGAACTTTTGCAAGAAAATCAAAACCAACAATCCCCCCTAAAAGGTCAAGTTCTGAAACAGAGATAAGAGTGAAGTAAATAGAGAGAGAGAGCATCTGGGCAGTAAAATACTATGCATAGATGAGATGGACTACAGCCTTGAATCTCACGTAGTGACTATTGCCTTAATTTGAAGAAGTGCTTGATGGACTATGCCTTGAATCAGACTTCTTGAACCAGATTTATAAAAATAGCACATATAGTACGCTAGAGGTCCTTGATCTATCGGGTGACGCTTTTAAATGGCCATGCGCACTTTTCACATTCATGAGAGTTGTCTGGGATCGTCCTGTCCCATAGTCGCGGCCTTCATGACCTCTCATATAGGTAAGTCCTTAATGGTTGGTGATATGAATCAACCCAGCATTACAGCTTGGACCTATTAAGAGTTTAACCTCATCCTAACCATATCACACAGGAACACTGTCACCATAGGGATGGGGAGTCATTATACACATGTACAGCCGTTTGGGCTTTATTTTAATGAGACTTTAATCTCAAATCAATGTTCTATAAAGTCACCTAAGTTCAGCTTGTTTCTACCCATTGAACCGGCTTCTTGGGATCTCCAGTCAGACTCGGTTGGGTTGCCACTGCTGGTGACTAACTTATGGGCTTAACCCCATCCCCCTCGATGATTCTAGGATCAAAGTCCTAGACAGACCCTTTGTCAAGTGATCTGCAAGGTTCTTTTCTGACTTTATATAGTCAAGAACCACATATTTGCCTAGTAGGCTTTTTATTGACTTGAAGCGCAGCTGCAGGTGCCTGTTTATCTTAGCATTCACAGAATCATGCTTTAGTAGTTCAATAACAGATTTATTATCACAATTTATAGAAATTGCAGGAACAGAACTAACAGGTATATGCATAATAAGATTTTTAAGCCATTCAGCTTCTGTGCAAGTTGTATCTAAAGCTATCATTTCGGAGTCCATTGTACTCCTAGCTATGATAGTTTGCTTGCAAGAGCCCCAGGAGATTGCAGCTCCTCCTAGAGTAAAATACATATCCAGTAGTAGATTTTATATCATGTGAGTCGGTTACCCAGTTTACATCTGAATAACCTTCTATGATATCAGGGTGCCTAGTAAAGTAAAGTTTGTAATCTAGGGTGCCCTTGAGATATCTAAATACCCTATCCAAGGCAGTCCAATGAGACTGATTTGGGTTACTGGTATATCTACTTAGTCTCCCAATAGCAAATGCAATATCAGGTCTTGTCCTGTTTGTTATATACATAAGGGAGCCTATCATCTGTGAATATTTATGTTGTTCCAAAGGTGGTCCTTCATTCTTTTTTAGTACAATACTGCTGTCATAAGGAGTAAGGACAGGTTTCTTATCAAATAACTCAAACCTTTTTAGCATTTTTTAATTGAATGTGCTAAAGATAGAGTATAACCCTCTTTGCCTTTGGTCACTTGTATTCCTAAAATTAAGTTGGCTTCTCCTAGGTCTTTCATATCAAACTGGCTAGACAAATAGTTCTTTATAGTATTTATCAATTCCAGTGATGAACCTAGGATAAGAATGTCATCTACATACAAGCATAAAATGACACAACTTTTACATATACCTTTAGAGTATATACATTTGTCATACTCATTTGACAAGAAATCATATTCACAAATTACTTTGTCAAATTTGTTGTGCCATTGTTTGGGAGCTTGTTTCAAGCCATAGAGGGATTTTACTAGTCTGCAGACTTTCTTTTCTTGACCTTTAGCAATAAAACCTTCAGGTTGGTCCATATAAAGTTCTTCCTCTATATCTCCATTCAAGAATGTTGTCTTTATATCCATTGATGGATTAGCATATCATGAATGGATGCTAAGGCCAAGAGAGTTCTAATGGATGTGATCCTAGCTACAGGAGAGTAGGTATCAAAATAATCTAACCCTTTCTTTTGGGTAAAATTCTTAGCAACTAGTCTAGCTTTGTATTTCTCTATAGTACCATCCGCTCTGAGTTTCTTCTTGAAAATCCACTTACAACCTACTTTATTTGCCTCCATTATAATTTTGTATCCTGAGGCTACAAGAAGGGATCCACTAACTAGGTTTCTCCTGACAGACGACACATGAAGAACATCATGAAGAGTTAAGATTTTTCCTGATGTCATCTTCAGGTTAACTTTTTCTCTTCCAATAATTTGTGTCGTTGAGCCATCTCCTAGGGTCATACCTCCTCCATTTGATTCCTGAAGGAACTCGAAGAACCTTAGTGAAGCATGTTCGCTTCTGGTCTAACTGAGCCCTTTTCTTTGTAGGAGGTCTGGACAGCTTCCTTCTTCCTATGGTAGCAGTTGATGGCCATGTGGTTTGTTTTACCACACACAAAATAAAATCTCTTTTGATCCTGAGTCTGACTGAAGTTTCTAGGTTTTTGGTTTTGGTGATGAGGCTAAAAGTTTTTCTTCTTCTTGAAGAAATTCTTTTTGGATTTATAAGAGAAATTAGATTTGGGTTTTCCTTGGCCTTCTACAAGGTTTACCTTAGCTTTATAATCAGTCTTAGGCTTAGACCTCAATTTAATTTGTTCTTCGGTTCTAACTTTCTTTAGGACTTGATTGTAGGTAAGATCTCCTTGTGTATGGATAAGTTCCTTAGAAACATCAGACCAAGAGGGAGGTAGCTTGTCTATTATGCATGCTATTTTATGCTCATTGGAGAAAGATGTAACTTTGGCTTGAATATGCCTAAGGTATTCTTGGAATTCATGGAGCTGGTCATTCATTGGTTTGTTATCTACCATAAAATACCTATTAAAGATTGAAGAATTAAATCTTTCTATTCCGGCATCATCACAGCCGTATTCATCTTCCAAGGCTTTCCACAGTTCTTTAGCGCTCTTGTATTCAAAAATATATCATACAAGGATTCAGATAATGCGCTTAGAATTCTATGAAAACAATGGAAGTCTATCTCTTTTGGGGTTTTTTATTTTGATGAGGTGGACACTCCTATGTCAGACTCAGTTTCATCAGAACCATTTGTGATGGGTGTGGACCCATCAATGGCAGAAATAAGTCCTAAGGTCGTGAGCCAAAATTTCATTTGGCTCTGCCATCTCTTAAAGTATAAGCCATCAAACTTAGCAGATTTTTCAGTAGAGGATTCCTCCTTACCAGTCATGATTGTAGTCTGAAAAATATAAATTTATTTAATAACAATGTCTAAGATAATAGTTTAGGTAGTGTTTGCTAAACAATCTTAAAATCTTTAGTTTTTCAAGTGTTGATCAACTCAGGTTAGCTGTAGAGGCCGGTTCCCAGCTAGCGGCGGTCCGAAGACTCTTAAGTACCGTGTCGCTTAGGGCTATTTACACCCGGTTGACAGAAGGACCCTTTCGGCTTGTGCCCGAGTTTGTCTCTACTTTGAAACTTTAGATTTGAAGATTTTATTTGCAATTTCTTTTTACTAAACTATTTTCTTTTGGTCGTAGATTGCTTTCAAAAAACTAAGTGATTAAAATGAAACAAATTGTATATTGTAATTGAAAGAAATTTTGTGATAAAAAATTACAATTGACAAAATTATCAAATATGCTAACAATATTTAAACACTTTAAGCAAATTTACAATTTGACAGTATAGTAAGTAACTTGATAAGTAAACAAATAATCAGATGAGTATAGTAAGTAACTTTACAATTTGAAACAAATTGCTACAGTGACTGTTAACTTGAATTTTGTAGAAAAATTGCTAGAGTAACTATTAACAAATTGCTAGAAGTAGCTATATAAAATTGTTAGAAGTCAAATTGCTACAGTAACAAATTTCTAGAAAATAAATTGCTACAGTAAAAATAGTAGCTACTTGAATATACTGTAGTAGTGGGCTTTAACAAGTATACTGTAGTATACTGTATCTTACAAGCTCTCATAAATTAATTTACTGAGTTCATGTACCTATAGATTGTAACTGATATGTTACTGAATTAGTGAACATACATTACTTTAAGATATATATGGAGTTCAAATTTGGACAAGAACCACCGGAAAGCACCTCATGATGTGCATATTGTTCAGAAAATAAGGTGCAATTCTCGAAGCTATGTGAGCATACAATAAGATGAAGGTTAATATGCACGAATTAAATTCTAAAACCAAATGAATATATGTCTATCGAAGAACAATGAAAATAGGAACCTCAAAAGAAAATGTATTGAATCTTACTGCATATTGCTTGATAAAAAGATATCAGTACAGCTCTAAACTCATCCAATATTTCCCGAATTAGAGATACATGTATCATATAGTTTGTGCATTACATGAATTTTAATAATTTATATGAATATAGACTTAGAAATGAATAGAGCATAACTATGTTTCCCACTAAAATTAAACCTACCCAAATTACCTTGAAGGTGGTGTACAAAAGTTTCGACTCCCTAACGATATGTATCAAATCATAAAATACTGTCTCAGAATAAGATGCTGATGGGTGAATGTACTAATAAAGATGAGTATACATTTCTCACATCCTAACAAAACCACTTTAACAAGAAAAGGCTTGCAAGCAATAAAGATCATGTAAAGGAAAGAGAATTAAAAACCAATCCCATACAAATTTATTAGGATTATAATAATAGAAAAATGAATATGAATATTTGTGGTATGCAGGATATAGTATTTCAGTAGACTAATTCTTCCTTTGCAAGACATGTATCAATGGATGCATATATGCTGTTATCTCTCTACTAGGTCCAGCAATTTGCATGCATAAGAAAAAATTCCGTATGTAAAATAATCATACGAATAAACTCTTAGATTGTTAGAAATATTATCTTTTTGTCACGCCCCAGTCCCAAAATACGTAGGACTAGGACACGTAAGCATGCCAGCCGCATGGATATGGCAACTCTAATATATGGAAACCAAATCCACACGTACGCTGTAATATGAATATCAAATCCACAAGTGGTATAACATATGTCACAAGTCACAGGGTACAATCTAAATCTCATCCACAGAAAATCAAATATAATTAAATAACCAACATCTATGAAACTAGATCTCAATAAGAAGTATCTAAGGATGATAGTTGGATGGAAACAAATCCACTACCAACTCGAATATAAGAGTAAATACAATATGAGTACAACACGATAAACACTATATAAGTATACCAACTAGCAATCACGGCTCAGAGAGAAGACATCCACGAAGCATCTATAACCATCCAAATCTGCGCTCCTACAAATCCTCAAGAACAGGTACACCTGGCAGGGGACCAGGTCCTCAGAGGGACATAACAAGATACTTAAATATATGCCAATAAAGTACTAAAATAAATATCCAAAGGGGTCGCCTAACCGTCTAAGTGAATGCAGTTAAGAATAACTTTCCCCACAAGTGAGCTATCTGGCTGAAAACCTGGGATTTGGCATGGTTCTCTATTGGAGATCCAGGGGCCTAAAAGGCACATCGTCTTTTGAACGCCGGTGGCCCGCCTGATAGTACATAATATATAGTGGTCATCACCACCCGTATCTCCGACGGAGAATCCGGGCGCACAATAGAAAAAGTGTAAAGGAGCTCAAATGCGGTACTTGTTGTTCTCCCCACCCCATGCTCTAAGCATGTCACATCCATGACACAATTTGGTTCATAGCCTATTCTTAGTACCCTAGCCCAATCCTGCAACCAAACAAGGACAAGGATTGGACCAACGAACTACAATAGGATATGTCCATGGACCTCGAATAACTGCCAAGTCTACTAGCATGCAAAGTTTCTAACAGCAGTTATTCCTAACGCACGGCCCACACGTACAGGAGGCCAAACCCTGCACGCCAGTCCTGATCTATATGAGACTCACAACTCGTGTAACAACTGTGTCACGGCCAATGAACCTAAAGATGCTACATGATAATGAGGTAGTCTCATGAACAAGGTCAATGCAATACATAAATAAAAATACATCGCGACGACACCGTCGCGCGTATTTTATATAACAGTTAAAATATATGAACTAAAGACAGAAAATAAAGATGCATGCAATATATGGAATATAAATAACAGTACAATGGCAAGGTATACTTGCCTGGCAAGGAAGCTGCAATATACCAATAACCTGCTCCAGAAATCGCGCAGAACAAATCCAATATCCTATGTACACATAATATAATACAATAAAATCATTAGTCATTACACTAGCACATACACAACCATATTTACACTTGACTCAGGGGGTATACTAGGGGTAACACTAGTCATCTAACACGGTCAATTATGCGTTGAATTACGCGGGTGTCGCGTCTTCAAGTATTGTACGAAATCAGTCAGTCAACTGACAGGTGTCTATGCCAGTACGTTAATGTACGCAAGGCAGACAAATTCATAAGTTCTTAGGGTCAACATGGTTAAGGTAAGTATGGGATAGTCCACGGTGTCCTAGGATCGTACAGTCTGAATATTTAGTCATAATTATCAATTTGTATTTACTTACATATATATTCATATAACTATATAATAATATAACCATCAATTTATTTTTATAACTATTGGAATACATATAGTAATTACGTACATAAATATATATACCAAACTGAATAATATTTGCGTACATGTAAATGTACGAACGCGCGTTGGGTTCTCCGACTCAGGGTCTGATGTAAACTAACCGTGGTGGCTAATTACTAACGTCCTACTGGAACACTGTCAGATAATGTACTCGTCTGGGGTCCTGCTGCTGGTATGAATCAGAGTCCAAGTCACAGTCCAAATAGCCTATGTATTACAAATTTATCACGTCAAAAGATAATTTATTTTAATTTATTTAATTCTGGAATAATTACTCTAAAATTCTATTTTAATCTTATTATTCTGATTTTTATGTTAATCCCTAAATTTTGTCCAAAGAAACTGAATTTTATCAACTCGAGACTCATGGCACGCAAATCGAGGCGATCTGTTGACCAAAAAGTCAACCGACACAAACTTAACTTTCATGCATGATTTCCTGTAGATTTCAGCGTCAAAAATATGCTAGAATTTACGGCTCATCCGAATTCAAATTTGTTTGGGAATTATGGCACATACAAATTTTGTAGTGTGCACCGATGGTTAAATTCTAACCTAGAAGTTCTACAGAATTAACAGTATATAAATACTTCGAATTAAATTCTGAGAAAAACATATGTTAATTATCTAGACATTAGCTTTCCAAAACTTTAAACGGTACATGATTCTGATTCCTGGTTCTCCCGGAATCGCAAAAATATTGAAACACGTCTATTTTTGGACATGCTGTGCTCTACGAATTTTCTAGAATTTAATACTCATAATTTCATAAAACAATTTATATAATCAGAAAGCTAATCTCAATATCTTTCTAACGTATGAAACTAGGCCTCGTTTGGAGTTCAAAACTATGCACAATGGCTTGTGGAAGATGAAGGAACCCTAGATGATAATTCTCCAAAATCTCTCTCTCTAAAATAATGGGATAATTAGGGTTATAATAATAATATATATATAGGGATGTACCTGCAGCTGAAAGCATATTTATAGGCTGACACGTGTTAGAATCTGATTGGATAATTTTTGTTATATTATTTGTTTTTGATTTGCCTTTATCAAAACATTATTTAAGTCATTTTAAATCTAAATAACTCAAAATAAATATTAAAAATAATCATAAAAATCTGAAAAAATTACAAAAAATATATTTTGAATTTAAAAACTCTATAAAAATATTTGGGATAATTTTATATTCATATATTTCCTACTATAATTAGGAGAATCTCTAAACATTAGTTTTACCCATATAACTAAAAATAAATACTAAAATTATTCCAAAAATTTTGAAATAATTCCAAAAAATATATAATAATATTATAAACCCTAGAAAATAACTTGGGTCCATTCTATATTCCTGAGATTGCACAATAAATTCTACAAGTCCTAAAAATTAGTTATTAGCCTAAATAACTCCCAATAAATACTAAAATATTCAGAAAATTCCCAGAAAATTCTAGAAAATATATTTGACTATTTAGAACCTAAAATAAAATTTTGGAATATTTTTAATTAAGTTTGAATATAAAATAAATTCTTCAAAGTCTTAAAAAAATTAGTGTTACTAGTTTTTAATTAACTAAAAATTATGAAAAAATCTCAATAATCTAAAATAGCCTAAAAATAATTCTAAATAAATATTTATATAAGTAAATATACTTAAAAAAATTTATTTTCTAATTAACTAAGAGAATACTCTAAATAAATTCAACATCTGTAATAAATATAATAATATAAAATATACAAAAAAAATCTATTTTGGGTGAGGGAGTTTACACTTTTACTTACTGAAAAATTTTAGAATACAAAAAATAAAATAAAACAGATGTTACCGGCCTCTGGGGAAGTCGTGCACGAAGCACTGCCCTAAGAGTTTATTCGGGATCTGTGTGCAGACTTTCCCGAAGCTCCTAGTGGTAAAACTCTCGCACTACCGGTATCTCGTTACCGCACACGACTTGGAGAGAACGACCAGAACTTAGCTCTGCCCAGAGCTTGGAGACGATGAAGAATGAACAGAATGTTGACAGAGGTTTTTCGTAAAAAAAAATTTCTGAGTAGTTTACAAAGAAACACAGCCGAATATAAAGACTGATGTGTAACAGTCTGAATTAATTTCTGATTAATTCAGCCATTACACAGGAGAATTAAAAGAATGAATTTGGACACTGAAAATTGTAACATTCAAAACAATTGTAACGTTCAGAAATTAATTCCAACGTTAAGAAAAAATAAATAAAAGAAAGAAGAGGAGCAAAAAGAATTTTAGTGTCCCAGCCCGAACCCGAAGAGAAAATCGGATCGGCATACGGCGCCCGCAGATGTGGGCGCATACCCGCACCCGTTACGCGCGCTGAACCGAACCGAACCGAACCGAGCCGAGCCGGGCGGCGGCGGCGGCGCGCGCGTGTGGTCCAAGGGGTTCCCCACACAACAACTTAATAGAGCAAAGGAGAGAAACTAATAAATGTACACAAGAAGGCTTTGGTGCATCCGATGAGGGACTAAAGAAAGGAAGAGGAATTTAAACTTTTGCAAGAAAATCAAAACCAAAACCAACACATTTATGATAAAACCTATTTCCTTCGGTAACTGCTTAGAATGAAGGGAATCTTAATTCAAGAGAGGGCATAGAAGTTGATTAGTGTATGGATTCACAAGAGTACATTTTGGCTGGAACAGATGAATAGGTGTATCATGATATCCAATAAGTAATATAATGCGACCACAAACTTGAATTAAATTGGGCATGGTTTGGATCAAGGTCCACAGTATCAACCGAATCGGTATCGAACCCTTCCTATGAGTACCAGGATCGGCGATATCGGTAGTATCGACAGTTTCGGATCGAACTATCAGATTTTTTTGATATCAGAAAGTAAATAATTAATATTAATAATAATAATAAATGATTCATTTAGGCATAAATTTAAGTATTTTTTATGTTATTTGTTAGTAGTTTTCAAATAGAATGAAATAACAATCACGATGATTGGTTTACCCATGATAAATAAGTTTTCTTCGTATATATGCATTTACGATCTTACTATGGTTACACCCATGTTGATTAGTCCTTTTCTTTCAATTTTCCCTGCCTAATTGACTGGAAAAGAGACCCCCAACGTAGGTATCGGTCAGTATCAGATCGGAACATGCCAAATCATATCAGTATTGGTCGTATCTGTAGAAGCGTGAAAAAAATCTAGATCCATGCTCCCAGCAAACATGCGTCCCAAGATCAACTCAGAAGAAATCAGGCAGCAGAATGACTATGCGGCTCAGAAAAGCAGCTACCATGCGCCAACAGTAATCAAAGGTCATACGCCGCAGTGATCAAGCCCCCGGTGCCATAATGATCCAGTGTCATGCGCCGACCGCTTCCTAACTAGTGTTCGCATGCGCCAGCAGTGTCATGCATCACTACTCCCTCAAGCATCCATGCGTCCCAATACTGGCCACATAAAGGCCTGACACAAAGATTGACACAGAATCCTGACAAATAGGACTTTCTGAATGCCTCGAAAGACGTGAGCACACTAAACGATAGAACCTCACGTCAGTATGAACTTTACTCCTGACAGACGTACAGTGCTACGTATACGAGGTCACATGCGTCTCTGGCCCCATGTGTTACAGACTCCATGTGTCTCTGGTCCCATGCGTTCCAGACTCTATACGTTCTATGGTTCTCTGGCCCCATGCGTTCTAGACTCCATGCTTTTCATACGTCTCTGGCCACATGCGTTCCAGACTCCATGCGTCCCATGCGTCCAACCTGGCAGGGTTCCCTGAGATAAAATCTTTCTGTTGCGACTGAAATGATTCTCTCTAACTAAATGCGGGCCACATGTCAAGCTGACCAAGTCACGCAAACAAAAGACGAGAACCGCTCAGATCTTCAGCAACGACAAATCGTAACCAACGTCCACGTGGCAGCTCGACCTGGACTCAACTACATCTTGTTAAGGATGTACACGTGGCAGCATATCCATAACATGCGCCTACAATTATAACCGTATTCTACTAAAGGAGCCCCAAGCAGCCACCAAACAGAAGCATATGTGGCACCTATAGCCCACCAACATGATGGCTATAAATAGGAGCAACTTGGATGTTCCAATGGCTGAATTTTTCTTCTTCAGAGACCATACCCTTCCAGACGAGTAACGTATGTGCACACAAGCTCAAGAGAGAGAGAGAGAGAGAGAGAGAGAGAGAGAGAGAAAAGAAGAGAGCATCTCTCATTCACTCGTCGGACATTCAACGGAGTAAAAGAGTCGATGCAATATTCGATCTCCATCGTCACATTACCCAGATAAAAAATATTGAACTTAGATTTTCTGTCTAAAATTTCTTTGTATACTTTTTGTTTTTTATTAAACTAAGGTTTCCCAAACTCAATTTCAATATCAAACAAGGTGGCGACTCTGCTGGGGACTTCCTTCTCCTCTGATGAGAAAGTTGTGACGTAGTCCAACGTGTCGAAGCTGGGTTCGACCCAGAGGATGCTGGTTGTACGCTTCGACCAGCAAGCCTATGAGAAAATGCTCTCTGAAGGCAACGCTTCTCCAAGGCTGACAAAGCCGAAGAAGACCCGCAGGACATGGGTTGCAAAGGCCGATGTGCCTCACTCAACTGCGGAGCATGCGCTCCCCCTCTCTATGTCGCAGGGAACGCACATCATGCGTCCACGCGAGCTGTCACCTCTCATGCGGCAGCCTCGTCTGACAGGAAAAGGGCTCAACACTTGAAGACCCGCAGGACATGGGTTGCAAAGGCCGATGCGCCTCACCCAACTGCGGAGCGTCCGCTCCCCGTCTCTTTTCCTGCCGCAACGAACATACATCTCGTGTCTTCGCGAGCTGACACCTCCCATGCGGCAATCTCTTCGGACAAGGAAAGTGCTCAGCACTTGAGCTCTGGCAAAGAAAAATACTACGATGCCAGGAGTTCGAGCGCTAAGACACGTTCCATGTGGCCACATCAAGCCGCAAGAGGAGGACTATGTGGCACCGCTCGGTAGCAGCAGGCAGATGGCCGCATGCGGCCAAAACAATAACAGAAGTTCCGTCTTCGACCGAATCTCATACAGCACTGACTCCATGCGCCATGCTGAGAAAGACGAAGATGTAAACTTGGACTCTTCATACTATGCACCAGCGCATGCTAGAACGAAGAGGTCTAGGGCAATGCGAGCTCGCCAAGCTTAAGCAATTGCTCATTCGATTGACCATCAGCAGGCCCGTGACAAAAAGTTGTACAAAACTGACCCATGCGTCCAGCCCGCGGTGGCAATTGGATAGGGTCAATCTAAAGAGTCTTCTATCAGCAACCCGGGAAAAGTTCTTGTACGAACCCAATGTCAGGAAACAAAGTCAATACCTACGCACCCATGTGCTCGGTCTACCCGGGCTCATAAGAAGGGTGCAAAGGTGAATCAACCCTTGCTTGACTTGCGCAACATGATCAATCACAAGCGCAAAGCGAGAAAAATAATTACGGCATACGAAGTGTCCTCCCCAGGGCATCACTGTGCCAACATTATCATCAATTGATGCTGTAATAAAGCAGCAGTACCTACAAAAAGGCAGCCGGCATTCCAGCGGCTTTAACTAAGGAACCCACCCGGCTGCAACCCGAGAACAAGTGTAACCACTATAGGTAGAGGAGTTACCCCACGTCTCATGTTATTTTGCTCGGAATACCCCTCCATGAGGGGAGGTCAGAAGTCTAGCACCTCTAGTCCGTCGCTCTCGGCCGGTGAGTCAAGAAGACAGACCCAAGGAGGACAAGCAGCGGAACCCGCAGAAGATGTTTTCTTGGACACCCGCTCAAAGAAGAAGCTGCCAACCACTGGGGGCAGTTCTTCCTTAGGACTCCAGGTGGCTATGCAAGCTTGGGGGTTGTAATCCCCGGACCTCTATGACAATCCTGTGTTCCGAGAAGACGGTGATTTCCAAGGAACAGATGCTGAGATCCCTGGGGTAGCCACCCTCGTTAAGAGGACGTAGCTTCCTACGCTGGGGGTAGTATTCCCTCCGAGTCCGAAGATGATGCGGCACTACCAACTTTTCTGGATGACTATTCACGACAAGAGTCTGAGTCGAAAAGTGTGACGTCCACCATCCCATCCATTTCTCCTACCTGTGAGAACAACATACATGGCAGGGGACGATCACGAGGGCCCCAACGATCGACAGGACCTCTGTCACGCCTCAGTCCAAAAATACGTAGGACTAGGAATACGTAACACACCCAGCCGTATGTATATGAACTCTAATATATGGAAACCATATACACACGTACGCTGTACATGAATATCCAATCCACCAGTGGTAATATACTGTTACAACAAGTCACACATAATCTATATCTCATCCACAGCATAAATAATAAGTAGGAATAAAGAACTGAATAACAACTGAATATCAAAGATGAGTATCAAGTCTGATAGTCGGGTGGAAATAAATCCACTACAAAACGACTATACTGAAGTAGCAACAAAATCTCTAAACAGTGGAAATAAATCACAGATACTCTGAGGGTATGACCTTCTCAGTCTGGTAAGTAGAGTCAGGTCTAGGTCCGTACTCCTGCGGATACTCATGCTCGTCTATATCTGAAAAGGGACCAGGTCCTTAGAGGGATGTAACAAGATATATAATAACATGCTAATAAGTACTGAAAAGTAAACATCCAATGGGTCGCCTAACCGTCTAAGTGAATGCAGTTTGAGAACAACTTTCCAACACGTGGGCTATCTGGCCATAAATGGGATTGGCATAATTCTTTCGGAGAATCAGGGGCCTACAAGAATACCGTCTTTTGAACTGCAGAGACCGCCTGCAATATATAGGGTCACAACCACCCATTTCTCCGGCGGAGAATATGGACGAACAAGGGAAAGTGTAAAGGAGCCCAAACGCCTTACTTGTTGTTCTCTCCACCCCATACTTTAAGCATACCACATCCATGACACGATAAAACCTCTAAATAACTGTCAGGTCTACTAGCATACAAAGTTTTTATCAGCAGTCATCCCTAACGCATGACCCATGCGTACAGGAGGCCAGACCTGTCACGCAGTCCGTGAACTATATGAGACTCACAACTCATGTAACAACTGTGTCACGGCCAATGAACCTAATGATGCTCCATAATAATGGGGTGATCTCATAAAGTAGGTCCAAAAATATAAATAAAACATGATACGACGATATCGTCGTTGCACCTAAGTTTCCTTGGACGCACAATTTATATAGCAATAAATGAACTAAATAAGCAGAAATAAATTATGCAGGCATCATGTGGAATGTAAATATTAGTACGATGGCAAGGTATACTTGCCGAGCAGAAGTTCTGTATAATGCACGTCCAACACAGTGTTAAGTTTAGTGAAAGAATTGTAGTTAGGGTTTGGAAGAGTTGTAATATATATTGAGATCAAGAGGCGGTGGGAAAACTTAGTTGTTAAGAACTACTGCCATTGTTGTTTCTTTCTTTCATTGGTTTATGTCTTCATAGGTAGTGTCACGACCCGCACCTGGATATTCGGGCACGAGTACGTGGGTACGTCCAGCCTACGCCGCAGTGTCGGCGGTAGTACGCTGTCTAGATCATATTCACAGTTAAATTAAAATCTAGCTCATTCACAATAATTAAATAGGCAAGGATAATAACAGGAAATAGGAATGTTAATATTTTATAAGACAAAATGTGACAACAAATCCACAGTTTATTACAGAACCAGAAGATAAATCGGGGACAAACTCGATTACTATGCTGAAAGAAAAATACTAGCTAGCTGGCTAACTACTCCTCAATAGTAGTCTCCTGAGTAGGAACCGACTCCTCAAATGTACCATCTACTACATCATATGGGCCATAAAAGGTGGGAGCATAGTCCTCATCATCGCCTAATATCAACGGATCCAGTCAGAAAAGGAGCAAAGTACCAATACACAACAAAGCTTAAACTAAATAATTATGATAAGTAGAAAGAAACTGACTAAGTATCATGATAAAAATATGCATAATAAGTAGTAAAATTAACTAAGAGTTAAATTCTATAAACCAGAGACATGAGTAAAACAGGATTATAATGAGACAAGAAAATGGAACTGCAACAAGACAAGGAAACTATGTATGTGTGATTGTGTATTTAGAATACATAGTTGGCATGTAGGGGGTTATAAGGCTAATCAGGCCGTCATAGACGGCTATCAGTCAGGAATAATCGAGTATCAGGCTGATGGTACAGTCGCGTACCAACAGCTAGCAGTCAGGACAGGGGGAAGGGTAAACTACATGCCTCATAGTATTCTCCCTCCCGACACGAAAAGCAAGACATTAACTCCAAATCCTAACACTAAGTATAATCATCCAATGGTACTAGTAGAACAAGGAACTAATTATCGCAATATAAATATTAAACTTGAAGTGCAGGTACTTGCCTGATGTTTGGATTCCAACTACGGTTCTGTTCTCGGGAAATTTCCAGAAATATCTTCGAATGCTGAAATAAACATTACCATCATGCTCAGAAGATATCAAATAGCTAGAAACGTCTGTCCTTGAGTCCAATTTGGAGACAAGGACAAAAACGGCAATTTTGGGTCAAAACAGGGTCCGCATGTGGGCCCGCTTTGCACCGAAAAATGTGTCAGAGTCAAAGGTCTCCAAATTTACCAAACTTAGTGTCAACAGGTCAGGAACGATGATACGAACCCAACGGAACTTCCAAAATTGAATTCCGATGAGCCGATCACAAAATCGCCCGTCGAGCGGGACCTGTGGGGCCCACGACACGCGATTTCGTCAATGTTCTCAGAATCGAACCAAACTTGGGTCACAGGACCAGCGTATTGCTACGAGTCCGATGGTGTAAGTTTCGTTTCAATCAGACGTGTGTACAGAAAGTTATGGCATGATTCAGAAAAGGCAGATACGGGACGGTGTCCGCGGATACGCGTTGATCCCGGTGTGCACGCACACCCGAATCGACTTATGCGAAATCCCACACGTCTGTATCGACGGCGCGCACGTATCTGTGAAGACCGTGCGCGACCAAGTCGTCCCGTTTGGCGGAGCATACCCAGTTCCGGGGTGAATCGGGTCGTTATTTTTCCTATTTTTGGATCGCGGTTCGCGATCACCACAGGACGCGGTGCCCCGAGCGGGTTGCACGGGCACCGAGAGGGTCACGCAAGCTACGCGTTGCAATTTACGGAATTGAAAATAGGGCAGCGAGAAGAAAGTTATACGTACCTGAACAGGGTCAGAAAACCCGAAGATAACCGTGTCCGACACGTATCCGACACAGGGGAATTAGGGTTAGGGTTAGGGTTTCTGGAGCTCAGGCGGGGAGGCGGCCGGAGAAAGGCTGGGGCGGGGCGGTGCTGGCCGGAGGCGGCCGGGGAAGCAGGGGCGAGGCTGGGCGGAGGCATGGCGGCCGGCTCGGGGCGGCTGGGCCGAGCGGGGCGCTGGATCGGGGAGAGGGGAGGAGGAAGGAGGATCGGGCGGCGGCTGGGCGAAGGCGGGCACGGCGGAGGCATGGCGCGGCGGAGTTCTGGCGAGGTGGCGGTGACCGGAGGACGAACGGGCGGTGGTAGGAGGAGGAGGTGAAGAGGAGGGGGAGCTTTTTATAGGAGGAGAGAGCGAGGGGGTCGGCCGGGAATGGCGGAGGGGGAGGGGATCGTGGCGTCGAGGCCGGGCGGAGCGGGGTCGTGGCGGAGGAATCGGGCGCCGGAGCGGCCGCGCGAGGGCTGGGGGTGATTAGGTCAGCGGGTCGGGCGGCTCTGCGGTTCGGGTCTGACCGACCCGAACCCGACCCGGATGGCCAATGGGCCGGGCTGGCCGAGCTAGGTGGGCCACGGGCTGGGCTCAAGGTATTGGGCCAGGGTTTACGGGCTGGGCCGGATTTGGGCCGGATGGGTTTAAAATTAAATAAATAATTAAATGAATAAATAAATAAACAATTAATTAATTAATTAATTATAATGGTTTTTAGGTGTTTTAAAATAGGTCCGGGGCCCAAAAAATTTCAGAAAAATTATCCTAAGTCCAGTTTTCTATTTTACACCCAAAAATATTATTTTCATAATATTTTAATATTATTTATTATCAATTAAAAATTATTTAATAATTAAAATCCTGATTTTAATTACAGAAAATTCCAGAAAATTGTGAAAAATCCAAGTTTTAAATTTTTTGAAAAATCAGGGGTTTACAATCTACCCAACTTATAAAAATTTTGACCTCAAAATTAAAATATGGTAGGGTTCTCTCTATCCAATCTCACTTGATTACAGTCTAAAGGATTCCTCTCAAGTGAACATTGCGGTCTCTACCCAACTTAGATTTTACCCATCTATCCTCTAAGGCTATACAACTAGTAAACTATGTCCCAACTTATTTAATCATGGTATTGAATCCTTAAGTTTTTAACATCAAACACATCACCTATGGTATTTTCTTAATCATGTATAAAATGGTCATCATCAATGCGACCAGTCTGAGGGGTATATCTAGTACTATCTATATATCAAACTTATACCAAGCACGAGATTTTCGTCTTTCCGAAATAAGAGAAGACGAAGATCAATAATAAAGAGTTCAAGGGTGAGGTGATAGAACAGAAATATCGGGATCAAGGCGTTTAAAGAATTCAAATGGGAATTGTCAAGCAGTTGTGGACTGAAATTCTATTATGATAGTCACTTGTTCGCATGCTCGTATTAGTACAGTTATATAACTGATACGATATGCTCGGACATATCTAGAGGGCAAGTATACTAGTCAACTATATATCTCAATCCACGTAAAGTAGTCGTGCGAAGTGCGAATCAAAATGCACTAAGGTTGATCAGACCGTAATACACTGATTCTGAAATATATTATTGTGGGCCTCCCCAATAATACACTTGTCATGAACAAGCTCGATAAAGAGTAAGCTTGCAAAACTAGGCTATAAAATAGTAGCATAAGTCAAGTACAGCAAAATTAAGTGCGCTAGATGATGATGAAAGGAGGTACAAATTATTTAAGTTCACAAAACAACCCACAATAAGCACAATAACAAAAGACTCTACAATCTCTATAGTTATCAAATATAAAAGCATACCAGGTTATTAGCAAGTTCAAAATTACTAGGTTGGGGCTGAGGTCACGAACCAATAGGCACGAGCTAAACAATACTAGAAACGGTATCTACGAATCACTTACGCGCATTAGCTGCTCCAAGAGTCTGCGCGTTCTCCACGGTCATCACGTAAGCTTGTCCGTGTCCTTGAGGTGGTACCCTCTGCTGCGCTGCTGGGGGCCTGGCCTGAACTGGAACTTTTTGTGTAGCTGTGCGTCCTTGAGCAGCAGGACAGTCCTTCATTTGATGTGCTGCTGATCCACAATATAGACAAACACCTAGCCTCTTTCTACAAACTTGCCAAGTGTGACCTTGTTTTTGACAATAGCCACAAGGGGAAGCTTGTTGGTTCTGTCCTTGAGTTTGGTGTTGGGATGCTGTGGCTCGAGGGAGAGGATGCTGGGTTTGTTGTGGGGCCCTCTGCTGTAGTTGTGGTTGGAATGGGCGTTTGTGGGGTTCCATACTTCCAGTATCTCTTTCCCGCTTCAGTCTAGGTCCCATGTCTCTTTCAACACCTTGTGCCACGCTCAAGATTTCTTCGTATGTACGAGCTCGGCTAGTGGTGACAGCAAGGCAAATATCAGGAGACAACCCCTTCTTAAATCTATGGGCTCTATCTTCAGGGGTACGAACCATGTATTCTGCAAAGTGGCTCAGTCTGCTAAATTCAGCAGTGTACTCATCAACAGAAAGATTTCCTTGTTCCAGCCTCTCGAATTGACTTTCGAGAGCTTCTCGATCCACTTCGGGATAGAACTTCTTCTTGAACAGCCTCTTGAAATCCTCCCAAGTGAGCTCAGGAGTAGATAACTGAGGTTCATCTCTAAACCAAGTCCGAGCTATGTCGAATAGTTGCAGGCTTGCAGATTCCACCTTAAGATCATCAGGGACCCGAGCAGTCTTCAGGAGTCGCTCCACATTCTCTATCCATTCATCGGCATAGAGAATACCTTCAGTCCCATAGAATTCCAAGGGTCCAAGGTTCTTGAAGTCCTTGGAACTTCCTGGCCTCTTTTGTGGTACCTCCTGGGACCGAAGAGCATCTGAAAGGCTAGTTCGTAGCAGGACAGTCTGTTCCTTCTGGGATTCTATAAGTCCCTGGAATACTCCGAGTAGCTGTGCTCCATCCATAGTAACTGTCGGAGTAGTTGGAGGCGGAGGGAGCGCAAGGGTTTCAGGCACAGTCTGTTCGACGGGTTCGGATGTACCTCCTACGGTATTCCTTGTCTGAACCATTCTGAAAGGTTAAGGGATAGGAGGATTAGAATAGATTACTTGGAAATCAAGGACGATAGGAAAATTTACTAGGAATGATATCAAGATTTGAAATAGAAGATCCTATTCTGTGAATGAGCTTTTCCTAAAATCCTCAATCTTATTTCATACTCTGTCCTAGGATATTACACTATTTAAGGATTCTAGACCTGCATGGGCCACCATAAAAATGTGTCACGACCCACACCCGGATATTCGGGCACGAGTACGTGGGTACGTCCAGCCTACGCCGCAGTATCGGCGGTAGTACGCTGTCTAGATCATATTCACAGTTAAATTAAAATCTAGCTCATTCACAATAATTAAATAGGCAAGGATAATAACAAGAAATAGGAATGTTAAGATTTTATAAGACAAAATGTGACAACAAATCCACAGTTTATTACAGAACCAGAAGATAAATCGGGGACAAACCCGATTACTATGCTGAAAGAAAAATACTAGCTAGCTGGCTAACTACTCCTCAATAGTAGTCTCCTGAGTAGGAACTGACTCCTCAAATGTACCATCTGCTACATCATATGGGCCATAAAAAGTGGGGGCATAGTCCTCATCATCGCCTAATATCAACGGATCCAGTCAGGAAAGGAGCAAAGTACCAATACACAACAAAGCTTAAACTAAATAATTATAACAAGTAGAAAGAAACTGACTAAGTATCATGATAAGAATATGCATAATAAGTAGTAAAATTAACTAAGAGTTAAATGCTATAAACCAGAGACATGAGTAAAACAGGATTATAATGAGACAAGAAAATGGAACTGCAACAAGACAAGGAAACTATGTGTGTGTGATTGTGTATTTAGAATACATAGTTGGCATATAGGGGGTTATAAGGCTAATCAGGCCGTCATAGACGGCTATCAGTCAGGAATAATCGAGTATCAGGCTGATGGTACAGTCGCGTACCAACAGCTAGCAGTCAGGACAGGGAGAAGGGTAAACTACATGCCTCCTAGTATTCTCCCTCCCGATACGAAAAGCAAGACATGAACTCCAAATCCTAACACTAAGTGTAATCATCCAATGGTACTAGTAGAGCAAGGAACTAATTATCACAATATAAAGATTAAACTTGAAGTGCAGGTACTTGCCTGATGTTTGGATTCCAACTACGGTTCTGTTCTCGGGAAATTTCCAGAAATATCTTCGAATGCTGAAATAAATATTACCATCATGCTCAGAAGATATCAAATAGCTAGAAATGCCTGTCCTTGAGTCCAATTTGGAGACAAGGGCAAAAACGGCAATTTCGGGTCAAAACAGGGTCCGCATGTGGGCCCGCTTTGCACCAAAAAATATGTCAGGATCAAAGGTCTCCAAATTCACCAAACTTAGTGTCAACAGGTCAGGAACGATGATACGAACTCAACAGAACTTCCAGAATTGGATTCCGATGAGCCGATCACAAAATCGCCCGTCGAGCGGGACTTGTGGGGCCCACGACACGCGATTTCGTCAACGTTCTCAGAATCGAACCAAACTTGGGTCACAGGACCAGCATATTGCTACGAGTTCGATGACACAAGTTTTGTTTCAATCCGACGTGTGTACAGAAAGTTAGGGCATGATTCAGAAAAGGCGAATACGGGACGGTGTCCGCGGATACGTGTTGATCCCGGTGTGCACGCACACCCGAATCGACTTCTGCGAAATTCCACACGTCCGTATCGACGGCGCGCACGTATCTGTGAAGACTGCGCGTGACCAAGTCGTCCCTTTTGGCGGGGCGTACCCAGTTCCGGGGTAAATCGGGTCGTTATTTTTCCTGTTTTTGGATCGCAGTTCGCGATCACCACAGGACGCGGTATCCCGAGCGGGTTGCACGGGCACCGAGAGGGTCACGCAGGCTACGCGTTGCAATTTACAGAATTAAAAATGGGGTAGCGAGGAGAAAGTTACACATACCTGAACAGGGTCAGAAAACCCGAAGATAACCGTGTCCGACACGTGTCCGACACGTGTCCGACACAGGGAAATTAGGGTTAGGGTTTCTGGAGCTCAGGCGGGGAGGCAGGGAGGCCGGTCGGAGGAAGGCTGGGGCGGGGCGGTGCTGGCCGGAGGCGGCCGGGGAAGCAGGGGCGAGGCTGGGCCAAGGCACGGCGGCCGGCTCGGGGCGGCTGGGCCAAGCGGGGCGCTGGATCAGGGAGAGAGGAGGAGGAAGGAGGATCGGGCGGCGGCTGGGCGAAGGCGGGCACGGCGGAGGCACGGCGCGGCAGAGTTCTGGCGAGGTGGCGGTGACCGGAGGACGAACGGGCGGTGGTAGGAGGAGGAGGTGAAGAGGAGGGGGAGCTTTTTATAGGAGGAGAGAGCGAGGGGGTCGGCCGGGAATGGCGGAGGGGGAGGGGATCGTGGCGTCGAGGCCGGGCGGAGCGGGGTCGTGGCGGAGGAATCGGGCGCTGGAGCGACCGCGCGGGGGCTGGGGGTGACTGGGTCAGCGGGTCGGGCGGCTCTGCGGTTCGGGTCTGACCGACCCGAACCCGACCTGGATGGCCAATGGGCCGGGCTGGCCGAGCTAGGTGGGCCGCGGGCTGGGCTCAAGGTATTGGGCCAGGGTTTACGGGCTGGGCCGGATTTGGGCCGGATGGGTTTAAAATTAAATAAATAATTAAATAAATAAATAAATAAATAAATAATTAATTAATTAAATATAATAGTTTTTAGGTATTTTAAAATAGGTCCGGGGCCCAAAAAATTGCAGAAAAATTACCCTAAGTCCAGTTTTCCATTTTACACCCAAAAATATTATTTTCATAATATTTTAATATTATTTATTATCAATTAAAAATCATTTAATAATTAAAACCCTGATTTTAATTACAGAAAATTCCCAGAAAATTTCAGAAAATTGTGAAAAATCCAAGTTTTAAAATTTTTGAAAAATCAGGGGTTTACAGGTAGATTGGTCGAACTGGATGACCAAAGTCTTCTTCGTCGATCCGATGGATACAGCATCGTGTTAAGCAATTGCTTTCTCGTCAGAGGAGAAAGTCGTTCCCCAGCAGGAAGAGTAGAGGACGTCTTAGGCATCCACACTTTACGCAGCTTCCTGTTGTTATGGACAGAGGAGGAATGAGAACTACCCCCTGCATGAAGCATGTCTTCATGGGCAGATTGGTCGAATTGGACGACCAAAGTCTTCTTCATCGATCCGATGGATACAGCATCGTGTTGAGCAATTACTTTCTCGTCAGAGGAGAAAGCAATTTCCCAGCAGAGTCGCCATTTTGTTTGGATAAACAAAGTTTATATGAAACTTTTGCTTACAAACGAGAAAAGAGAAAAGTATAAATAATCCTATACGAGGATATTAAGTACAATAAAATAATTCTGGGAAAGTATTGCTATGGAAGTCTAATCTGCAGTCGATCACTTTGTTCCTTGGACTACACGATGATGAAGAAGTGTTGTAGAAGAAGCTTTAAACTTTCTCTGAACTGAAGGCAAAAGCCGGCCAAAGAAAAGTTGCAAGTAGGATCGAATTCTTGTTGCCAAAGTTGTCAGCCAAAACCAATTCTCTCTTTTTTTTACCCTGTGACCAGGGGTCTCTATTTATAGAGATCAATCAAATAACTGCCTGGTTGGCGTAAAAGCCAAATATCTGTCTTGTTGGCATAAAAGGCCAAACTGTGAAGAAGATTGCCTCCTTTACGCTGCGGTTATGACAACTGCTACCCACGTTCAAATAATCTTCTGAATCTACGTATGACACGTATCCCTTTATAAGGTAACGCGTATAACTGCTTCTCGAAGATCATGGCATGCAAGCCACGTAGGTAAATGCCCCTGCGTAAAACTTGATGATTCATGAATAATAGATAACCAGTGTAAAATAGCCAATTATCCTTCACGACTGAGGTCTTGAGCGTATTCTGGGCTAAGTAGCCTTATCAACGTACCTTTGTAAATATAGCCGAGTTAACATATTTCGGGGAGATAGCATACGGCGTACTCCTATAGTTGAAAATAGCCTGGTTGGCGTAAAATGCAAGGATGGTGATGTGAGCGTATTAGTCACAGTCTTAGCTTTCCCAATCATGACAAATTTTTAAAAATAGAACAAAATCTCATACATTAAATGCAGAGATATGCCTTGAGCTCTGTACAAGAAACAGCTTTTGACGTGGCGTCTGATTTTGTCTTGTCTTGAGCGTAAAAACTCATTTCTGTCAATGTAGAATAGGCAGCGTATTCAGAAGACTCCATTTTTTTTTCCTTTGAATGCGTAAAAATAACTTGTATCAAAAATATGTCACAAAATGACAACCTGAGTCTCTGTACAAAATCATCATCACAGCCGTTCTCTCGATCATCGTGTTGTCTGACAAATTCATCCGAGGAATACGAAGAGTTCCTCTTACAACTTTATGCTGCATTAAAAATAACGTATTTTAAACTTTACGCAGGAAGGTATAACAACCTTTTACGCAGAACAGTCTTGAAGCTCTACTTTACGCGGACAACTCTGAAGCCATATTTTATGCCAAACAGCCTTGAAGCTCTGTTTACGCAGACAGCTCTGAAGCCCTATTTTACGCCAAACAGCCTTGAAGCTTTGTTTTACGTGGACAGCTCTGAAGCCCTATTTTATGCCAAACAGTCTTGAAGCTCTGTTTTACGCGGACAGCTCTGAAGTCCTATTTTACGCCAAACAACCTTGAAGCTCTGTTTTATGCGGGGAGAGACTTCATGTATGTTGGGGGTTTTGACTGTAAAATACGCGAACAATTCCCCAGCATATTTCATGCTTCTACAGACACGCTTTTCGGTGCAAAGTGGGCCACATGTGGACCCCACTTTAACCCAAAATTACCGTTTTTCCCCTGTGTCCAAATTGGACGAAATGGTAGTAATTTTTAGCTATCTCGCTGATTCTGGAAACGTTGGTGATGTCTATTTCAGCATCCGGAGACGTTTGTTCGGAGCCATTAGTTTTCGATTCCGTGTCCTTGATATTTGGACGCCTACACCATACAAATTTCTTGCCAGGCAAGTATACCATGCCATTGTACTGTATTTACATTCCATATGATGCATACATATTTTATTTCTGTTTATTTTAGTTCATATATTTTAACTGTTATATAAACTGTGCGTCCAAGGAAACTTGGGTACAATGACGGTGTCGTCGTATTATATTTTTATTTATGTATATGCATTGGACCTACTTTATGAGACCACCCCATTATCATGAGGCATTTTATGTTTCATTGGCCATGACACTATTCTTATACGAGTGTGAGTCACATATAGGACACGGACTTGCATACTCGGCTGGCCACTGGTACGTATAGGTCGTACGACGGATAGGAATAACTGCCGATAGAAACTTTGCATGCTAGTAGACCTGGCAGTTATTAGAGGTATTATCGTGTCATGGATGTGACATGCTTAGAGCATGGGGTGGGGAGAACAACAAGTATGACGTTTGGGCTCCTTTGCACTTTCCTTTGTTCGCCCGGACGCTCCGCCGGAGCGACGGGTGGTGATGACCACTATATATTATATATTATCAGGCGGCCTCTGGCGTTCAAAAGATGACATGCTTTTTAGGCCCCTGGATCTCCAAGAGAACCATGCCAATCCCATTTTAGCCAGATAGCCCACGTGTTGAAAAGTTGTTCTCAAACTGCATTCACTTAGACGGTTAGGCAACCCCATTGGATGTTTTTATTTCAGTACTTTATTAGCATGCTATTATATATCTTGTTACGTCCCTCTGAGGACCTGGTCCCTTTCCAGATATAGACGAGCAGGAGTATCCGCAGGAGTATGGACCTGGACCTGACTCTACTTACCAGACTAAGGAGGTCTTACCTTCGGAGTATCTTTGATCCATTTCAGCTATTAGAGATTCTAGTTGTTATTCTTTTAGAGACATTTATTCTTATATTAGAGTTTATTTTCTTCTCTCTTTAGTAGTTTTAGTATAGTCAATTTGCAGTAGATTTTTTTTCCATCCGACTATCATACTTTGATACTCATCTTTGATATTCAGTCATTTATTCCCATTTATTTGTCTTTTTGTGCTATGGATGAGATATAGATTGCGTATGACTTGTTGAGATAGTATATGTAAACTCCCTCGACCAGTTTTCAGTAATTTAGGATTATTTTTAGCTAATTAGAATTATTGCAACTTTTTAAAATTTATTTTGTTTACATATCCTATTGATTTGTGCACCTGTCCCTCACACAATTATTTAGAATATTACACTAGCTGTTATTCCTAAACAAAATTCACATACCTGCCTAGACATGTTAGACTATTTTTCTAAATTTTGTGCAACTCCCAGATGCTTTAT